>CM035168.1:38348862-38796995 GCA_020205615.1 Panax quinquefolius | reverse complement strand
AATTTATATATTAGTGATGAGTACAATTGAAAACACCTACATGAACAAGAATGCACCACAAATTATTCATCAGGCATGGAATAGAATTGATTTAACTACTACTCTATTAAAGGAATAAAAAGAAAGTAAGAGTAAAAATAATGGGTTGCCTCCCATCCAGCGCTAAGTTATAGTCAATTAGCTTGACTGTCTCTAAATCTCATGTCGACAAGAGAATTGAGGTGACGTTCTGTCTGTCCACCTCGCCACCAAAGTAATGCTTCAATCTCTGGCCATTTAATTTAAAAGGCTTGTCTGGAAACTGATCATATACTTCAACTGCACCATGCAGAAAGACAGTCATCACTATAAATGGACCTGACCATCTCGATTTCAGCTTTCCGGGAAAAAGTTTAAGTCTGGAATTATAGAGCAAAACCCTTTGTCCCGGTTCAAATGTCCTTTCGATGATCTTTCAGTCATGCCATTTCTTCACTTTCTCCTTGTACAACTTCGAATTCTCATATGCCTATAATCTAAATTCATCTAACTCATTGAGCTGGAGTAGACGTTTCTCCCCTGCAGATGTCAAATCAAAATTGAGCTTCCGTATTGCCCAATATGCCTTATGCTCTAGCTCCATAGGGAGGTGACAGGCTTTTCCATACACGAGTTGAAAAGGCGACATGCCTAACGGAGTTTTGTATCTTTGTTCGATAATGTAAGACCCAGTTTTATAAATAAAGATGAATTTTCTATAAATATTATTTTTGAATATTATGGAATAATTTGATATAATGTTATAGTTGTGGGTAATATTTATAAATTTTGCAAAGTATACAAGTGGTTATATTATATTCGATTGGTGGGGAATATTCGGTTTAGCAGGAATATTCGCATATGGCGGCTCAATCATTGGTGGACCCCACAATGTAATTATTGTCGGATTGAGAAAAAGACAAAAATATTTTATTGAAATAACGGCGGAAGTTTTACCTGGTTGATCTTTGTTGAACTACTCAGTAGTAAAAAATGCGATGTACGTGTGGTTGCATAGTAGAAATATTACGGTATTGATTATTGATGCTTATGTGAGAAGTCACTTAGTTTGATTCCATTATTGTCGATTAATAATATGAATTATTATAGCGATAATGACGTTTTTGTTTTATTCATTATTATTAACGTAATAAAAGCGAAACATCTTTTTATATAAAATGAATACTTTATTAAAGTTATTTTATAAATAAAATATATTATATTTTATTATGCATAGTGTTGCATAGTGTTTTGCATAGTGTTTGCATAGTAAAATGTTTTATATAAATAGAATATATTATATTTTATTTAAAAGATTTTGCTTTAATTATGGACCGTCGATTAAAGTAAATCAATCTGACCGATTCATGGATTAATTCTTATGCATTCCATTTTCCTATAAATGAAGCTCATTCCTTCATTATTTTCTTACTTAATTCATTGAAACTCAGAGAGAGAAATTATAGAGAGAAGTTTATAGAGAGAAAGTTATAGAAAGAAGAAGAGTATTACGCTACTTCACTACTTCTTTATTAGGTTCTTTTTAAGTGAGGGTGTTATTCTTTCTTCTTGAAGAGAACTTACATTATTCCATTCACTATTATTACATTGGAATAACCTATAAAAGTGGCATACCCTATACATAACCTGTATATGCGCAGATACCCTATACTTGGTGAAATCCTTATGTTATTCCATTGCTTATTATTACATTGGAATAACTTTTGTATCTGTGATTTACCTATACTTGGTGACATTCTTCTATTATTACATTGGAACATCACATGCATGTGTTTTTACACTGGTTAAAATCTTTATTATTATTACATTGGAACATCCATGCTCGTGTGTTTTACAGGACTGGTTCCGTCTTTATCATTCTCGTTGGAATATCCTATCTCGTGTGTTTTACAGGATCTCGGTTCCATCTTTATTATTCATTGGAACATCACGCTTTGAATTGTGAATTTCACGACACGGTTCCGTTATTATTATTACATTGGAATAACTTCGTCATCATCAAGCACCGCATGCATGGTGATTTCTTTTGTTATTCCATTCTTTATTATACCCGGTTGGTTAAAACTATGACTTCTATACTCCATGAAATTAGTAGAATATCCTTGATATTTGCGTTTCATCGATGATCATGTTGACAATTTGGACGTTAATAAATCTGGATAAAATAATTCTTGAACTTGTTTTATTGAATTCTTATATCATTGTCATCATCCTCATGTTTATATTTTTTTTTAAAGTCATACGTGGCTTGTGAGAGCATGGATGGACTTGGTATGATTATGACCGAGGATTATTGATTGTAATCATGGTAGTAATGTTACAAATGATGTGGTAAAAATCCTCGATTGGTCAGTAGTGCATTGATGGACGATTGTTGGCATGATCATGACCATTAATGAATACACAACTATTCTTGGTAGTAGTGCGGGAATAATTGTGATCGTGATACTAAAGAATATCCTTGGCCAGTAGTGCGAGGGGTGATTCGATGATGTGGATTATTTATTAAAGTGAGTCTCAACTATATGATGATGAAAACCTTTTAAAATCATAAAAGATAGTAGATTTTATTTTCTACTTGACTCTTTTAATGGATTCAGATATTCATTGCTGTGATTAAAGCTGGTTTATCATTGTATTTTATCGGTTTAACATTGTTGAAGACTATTGATAATTTATTTTGCATTATCTTAGTCATAATATTTCTTCTTGGGCTAGTTGAGCTCACCCTTTCTTTCTTTTGTTCTCTTGAAATGAGAATATATTTGGGACGAGTCTGGGAACGCAGTGATGGTCACGAAGATAGCATTAGTAGTCCTCACTATTATTACGTGAAATAGTGTGATAATAATTGTAATGAGGACTTTTTGTTTGAGTTTGTATAATATCTAGTAGACGATATTTGTATTTAAACTTACGATTTTATGTCAGTATTGTACCCGGCAGTTATGTTAATAAGTTGTATTTAAATTACATACCATGTAAGTGGCGACCCAAGATGGGTGATGTATACCTAATTTTGGGGCGTCACAGATAAGCTCCATCTGACATCATCTAACTTCAACGACCGATCCTTCCATGTAGGATTCATAACTTTTTCGAGATTCTTTTTACTTGCGATTTGACACTTGACTTGACCATTTGTTTGCGGGTGATCTGTGTTGTAGCAATCACGATGATTCACGTGCATACTTAGCCAAAGAAGGTCAGAAAGCGCTATTGCGAAATGACCCCGCCTTCATCACTAATGATAGCCCTTGGGGTCCCAAACCTCATGAAAATGCTTTTGTGTAGAAATCTGAGTATGACCTTGGCATCATTAGTTGGAAGAGCTGCAGCTTTAACCCATTTTGAGACATAGTCCACTGCGAGCAAGATGTAGAGATTTCCACAGGAAGAGACGAAGGGTCCCATGAAATCAATCCCCCATACATCGAAAATTTCTACTTCGAGGATTGTATTCAATGGCATTTCATTTCTTTTAGAGATGTTGCCCACTCGCTGACATCTATCATGCCATTTGGACAAAAGCAGTATGCATCCTTGAAAATTGTCGGCCGAGAGAATCCAAACAGTAGCACTCTAACCGCTGTTCGTTCTCCACCGTAGTGACCTCCATACACCGTTGAATGACACTCTTCTAAAATCTCCTCGGTCTCGCTATATGGAATACACCTTCTGATCACTTGATCAGAGCACTATTTAAACAAGTATGGCTCATCCCATATATACCATTTGACATCGTGCAGAAATTTCTTCTTTTGATAACCTACCAAGTCAGAAGGTACCATCTTACTTACCAGATAATTCGCGTAGTCTGCGAACCATGGCACTTCACCTTTCACCAGAAATAACTGCTCATCTGGAAAGGAATCGTTGATCAGAACTTTGTTGTTTACTTCTTTGTCCGGATTCTCGAGTCGCGACAAGTGGTCCACCACTTGGTTTTCAGTCCCTTTTCTGTCCTTGATTTCCAAATCAAATTCCTGCAATAATAAAATCCATCTAATCAACCGAGGTTTTTCATCCTTCTTTGTCATTAAATGTCGAATCGTCGCGTGATCCGTATACATTATCACCTTTGTGCCAATCAGATATGCTCGGAACTTATCAAAGGCGTATACCAACGCTTGATAGTTCTTTCTCTGTGGTGGTATAGTTCAATTGTGCATCCGTTAGGGTCTTGCTGGCATAATAAATCACATAAAATATCTTTTCTTTTCGTTGCCCCAAAACAGCTCCTATGGCGTAATCACTGGCATCACACATCAATTCAAATGGCAAAGTCCAATCTGGTGCAGAAATAAGTTTCCTCTTCAAGTGTTCAAATGCTGACATACAAGCTTCATCGAAGTTGAACTGTGCATCCTTCTCCAATAGACTGCATAGCGGTTTAGTTATTTTGGAGTAATCCTTAATGAATCTGCAGTAGAAACCGGCATGTCCCAGAAAACTGCGAACTCCTTTTACTGAAGTGGGTGGTGGTAAATGCTCAATAGTTGTCAGCTTCGCCTTATCCACCTCAAGTCCCGTCTTTGAAACTTTGTGTCCCAATATGATTCCTTCTTGTACCATGAAGTGACATTTTTCCCAGTTTAGCACTAAGTTCGTTTCAACACATCTTTTCAAAACCATAACCAGATTTTCAAGGCATAGGTCAAATGAGTCCCCGAAGACTGAGAAATCATCTATAAATACCTCCACATTCTGTTCCACCATGTCTGAAAATATAGCCATCATACATCTCTGAAATGTGGCTGGCGTATTGCATAGTTCGAAAGACATCCTTCTGAAAGCAAAAGTGTCATACGGACATGTGAAGGTAGTCTTTTCCTGGTCTTCTAGAGCTATCATAATTTGATTGTAGCCTGAATATCCGTCCAGAAGGCAATAATACTCATGACTTGCTAACCTGTCCAACATCTGATCAATGAATGGGAGTGGGAAATGATCTTTCCTCATAGCTTTGTTGAGCTTGCGGTAATCCATGCAAACTCTCCACCCTATTACTGTTCGTGTTGGAATTAACTCATTATTCTCATTGGTCACAACTGTCATACCACCCTTTTTCTAAGACACACCTTTCATCTAGGGCTCACCCATGAAGCGTATGCGAGATCGGATAAATTATTCTACATCTAGCCATTTCAAAGGCACCTCCTTCTTAACCACTTCTTTCATTTTTTGGATTAAGCCTCCTTTGTTGCTCATTCGCCACTTTGCTACCATCTTCCATCGAGGATCTTGTGCATGCAATAGGAAGGGTTGATCCTTTGATATCTGTTATAGTCCATCCAATAGCCGACTTGAGGCCGTCGAAGCTTTTCGTAGCAATTTTCCTCTGGCAAGATGTTAGTGCAGATGAGATAATCACAGGTAATTTTGAATCTGAACTTAAAAATGCATACCTGAGATGTTCGGGGAGTGGTTTTAACTCCAACTTTGGAGGTGACTCAAGAGATGACTTTAACTTTTTTGAGGCTTCCCCAGCTGTTGTCAATGGCTCTGTAGGTAATCTAAATCTCCTGAATTGTGAAGCTGTATCCAGATATTGCATAGATTCATCGAATTCTTCATCCTCCACATTTGAACTCTCATTAGAGATATTCTTCAAAGGTTCATAGTTTGCAAAACTCTGCACCTCATTCTTTGCGATCCGATCCACCAAATCAACTAGAGAACATTCTTCTTCATTTGTTGGGAACTTCATGTCTTTGAAGATGTTGAAGGTGACCTCCTGATCCTGAACGCTCATAGTGAGCTCCCCTTTCTGCACATCTATCAAAGTCTTGCCCGTGGCTAAGAATGGTCTTCCTAGTATGATTGGTATACTTTTGTCCTCTTCATAGTCTAGAATGATGAAGTCAGCCAGAAAAATGAACTTGTCCACCTTTACCAACACATCTTCAACAATTCCCCGTGGATATGTGATGGATCTGTCAGCTAACTGTAGTGATATATCCGTCGATCTTGGAGCCGGAAATCCCAACTGATTGAACACTAACAAGGGCATCAAGTTTATACTTGCGCCTAGATCACATAAACACTTGCTAAAGTTCATCTTCCCAATGGTGCACGGAATTGTGAAGCTGCCCGGATCTTTCAACTTTGGAGGTAATTTCTGTTGGAGCACTACACTGCATTCCTCTGTCAAGGCTACCGTTTCAAACTCGTCTAATCTCCTATTCCTTGACAATATACCTTTCATGAACTTTGTGTAGCTTGGCATTTGTTCCAATGCCTCGGCGAATGGTATGTTGATCTGCAGCTTTTTGAACACCTCCAGAAACTTACTGAACTGTTTGTCTTCCTTTTGCTTAACTAACCTCTGCGGATATGGTACTTGAGGGTGCATTGGTTGTACTGGACTCTTGACCTTCTCTTCTGAACCTGCCTTGTTCTTCTCTTCCTGATGAACCTCGGATTTTTTTAACTTTTCTTCATCACCATCCAACTGTTCTGCCTCGCGCAGCCGCGTGATGTCCCCTTGTAACTCACGCGCGGGCGCGCGACTTGCAGTGTCTGTCAAGTCTTTCCCAGATCTCAATGTGATTGCTTGACATTGCTCCTTCCCGTCTCTTCTAGGATTTGTCTCTGTGTTACTTGGCAATGCACCCTGGGGCCTATTATTAAGCATGCTCGCCATCTGCCCCATCCGCGTCTCCAGATTCTTGATAGCCACTGCTTGGCTTTTGATCATGACTTTAGTGTTTGCCATATATTTCAACATCATCTCCTCCATCTCTGATTTCTTCTCTGGTTGTGGTGCAGCTGGAGCGTGGTGTTGTTGTTGTTGTTGAGAAAATCCCGGTGGAAACGGTGGTTTTTGTGCTGTTGTATGGGTGAGATGGACCGTGGTTGAAAGCTGTTGGTTAATTTGAAACCGATGTTGTTGTTGTCCTTGGTTATTGACTAACTAAAGTTTGGATGATTGCGGTTGTTGGGGTGGTATATGTTCTGGAATTGACCTTGGTCTTTTCTGTAATTGCTCACATACTATATTGACTCTGAGCTGATGGCACATTAATCAGTGGAGTGTGACCCCGCACAAATCTCATAAACGAAGGTAACTGTTTTCACTTTGCTTTCTGCCAAAGTATCTATCTTCTTAGCCATAGGCGCCATCGTCTTAAACAAGCGAGTAATGGCATCAACCTCTAACATACCTGCAACCTTGGGTTGTGGCATCCGAAGTGTAGGATTACGATAATCATTCATGACCATAATCTCGATAAGTGTATAGGCCTCATCACAGCTCTTTGCCCACAATGCCCCTCCTGCGGCTACATCCACAATCGGTCTCGACTGCCATCCTAACCCCTTGTAAAAGGAATTTATCACCATCTAGTCTGGCATACCATGATGCGGACATTTTTCGAGCATCTCTTTATAACGCCCCATGCCTCATATAAGGACTCGCCTCATTGTTGCTCGAATTGAGAGATAGTAGTCCTCATCTTTGCGATCTTAGCCATTGGGAAAAACTTGGCTAATAATTTATCGCTAAGTCCTCCCATGTGGTTATTATTTTGACGACACAAAGAGTGTAACCAACTTCTAGCCTTATCTCTTAATGAAAATAGAAATAGCCATAGTCTGATGGCATCCTCCGTCACACCATTGTATCTGAATGTATCACAAATCTCTATGAAACTCAATAAGTGTTCATTTGGATCATCCGTAGCAGCACCCCCAAACTGAACTGAGTTCTGCACCATTTGAATAGTGCCTGGTTTAATCTCAAAAGTGTTTGCTGCTATTGCCGATTTGACAATGCTTGACTGTAGCCCGTTTATGTTTGGCATGGAATATTCCCTTAGAGCCCGATGCTCTTCATTTTGTTCAATCCTTGGTTCTTCCGCCATACTAACTGTAGTACTCTCTAACTGCACTTACAAATTTCTTCGCACACTTGCTTTCCAACCTCTTCCGTTTATGTTGTCTGTCTTTGGTGTTAGTTACGAGTTGGATGATCGCGTGCATAAAATAAAATTCACAAGTAGTACAAACAAAAAAACGAAACAAAAATAGAAATAAGAAAGCGATCGAATTGTACAAGTCATACAATTTAGCTTTAAACCGATGATAATTATCTAAATTAATGCATTTCCCAAGAATTGGCCTTAAAAAATTGTTGCCTCTTTTATATTTCTAATAAAAGAGCTCTAACTCATCAAGCGTGCGAATTCAACAAGTGTAATAAGTAAGTAGAGTATTGATCCCCGTAGAAAGTTGTTAAATTTAAACTATCATACATCAATTAACTCACCAAATTTATATGCCTGAACTAATGACTAAAATTGTTAAACTAAACTAATTGTGAATAACAAATGAAAATAAGAATACAAATGGAATAAATATAATCACGGAAATAATGGGACCCTAACTTCATTTAATATTTCATCTAATCGCCACTATCATGCAAGAAGTGTTCACATATCAGGAAAATAGCCAAGAGTACGAATAGAGTTATAACCATTTTTCAATGCACTATAACCTACTTACACAAAGATCTACAGGATGTTAGACTATGTAATCACCAATCAACCAAAATCACTATATGTCTACCAAAATCATTATATTGATTTTAAGCTCAAGCCCTTATTGAAATTGAAAGTATATATGCCTATCTGGTTCACAAAATATGCAAGCCATATACAATGACATTATATTCGCATGTTATCATGATTACAATCCATACCTATATGTTCATTGTCAATTCCATACAATCTTGGGGCGAATGGTGATCAAGCATTCATACATGTAAAACAACCATAGAGATATTTCATATGATATGCAAAATAATCCTAGCATTTAAATGTGCAACCAAACTACATATTAAAATCCGTTAGAATCCCATAATGGAATTTAGTTCATGGCTGAACCAAAAGCCATTATGGGATCAATGATAAACATGATCAATAAGCAAATAATTGAAATAAGAAAGATAGAACAATCAAACCCAATCATTTGAATAGAAATCAATGATCAACGTTTAAATCCTCATAGAAATCCAGTAAATAAGAGTAGAAATCCACAATGGTAGATAATCCCAAGAAGAATTGGAAAAGTAGATGTTAAGGTTTCGTTCTACGTTGGAATCTCTTCCAAGGTGTAAACCCTCGTTACTATGATGAAAATACGCTTAAAGTTATTAAGTTGTTAAATCGACACCGTCGAATTGTTTAAAACCAATTACAATTCATTTAATTAAAATTAAAATTAAAACAAAATTCTGAAGATCAAGATCGCCAGCGCATTGCCGCGCCCTCTCACCTATGTCTCGCGGCGGTAGCGAGACTTACTGAAAAATCTCGCCTGTCCCAATTAACCCTCTCGGCGGTGGCGTCTCTCTGCTTCATGGTATATGAACTCGATGGAAAGTCATCATCGTCGGGAATTTGCATATGACCAGCGCTTCTCCCCAGTCATCTTGGCTTGGCGACTTCTTTGCCGCAAGTTCGGTTACGATTTTTTTTGGCTTACGTCATCTTTATTGCTGCTATTTGTTCTTTTCATGTTTGATCTCTTGCTCTATTGTACCTCCATGCCATGCACATCCTCGTTTTTGCCTCGCCTTCACGCATCTATTTGCCACGTGCCTTCTAATACCACTAAAATTAAGTCGATTCCTGTACTTATTCACTAAAAGGAGTTTTAAGTAAATGCAATGCAAAATAACGTGAAATACAACTAAAACACAATAAAATGTACTTGAGATGGGCACAATTCGCATGAATTGGTATTCAATAAGTAGGTAAAAATACCATTTATCATATGTGTACTACATATTCATGCTCCTATATAACTTAGTTAACCAACTCGATCACGGATGTAGTTTTCTGGGAAACCCAAAAAATTCAAGAATATTATTTCTGACAATGTTTGACCGGATGCTATCCAATGAATCTGATGTAGTTAAGCCAACCTGATGATTGATATATGTACTCTCACTACTACAAAACAGTAAATAGACAACGCATAAATTATAACGTTTTTTATAAAAACGTTGTGGTATTTTTTTTCACAACGTTTTTAAAAAAAAACGTTGTAGACATATATGTAAAAACGTTATCTATTTAAAAAGGATATTTTTTTTTGTTTTAATTGGATAACGTTTTTTTTTTTTAAAAAACGTGGATGTCAAAAACACGGAGCTTACAATAATTTAGGGCCAAAACCAGAGGGGATTCAGTATCGGCTTCGCCAGAGATTGGGTACAGGATATTGAACCTAGGGTGGTTTCGTTAGCGAATTTTAGATACTTAAGTAGGGTTGTTTCGTCTTCTTTTGCCCACATATCTCTAGCCTCTCAATAGACTTACCCCCAAGCCCTCTAATTAACAAAAGCATTGCACACACTCGGTGTTGCCCTAGTCATCCTCATACAATTTGTGCTTCATCTACATCAAGGGAAAGGGATTCTCATCAAATTCGTCTATTAAATCTGAGGTAATTGGGTACAAGGGTTTTCACATTTTCTTCTCAATTGGACTGTTGTTAAGGTTAATACTGGTATTGCTTGTGCTTGGGGTTTGATTGTTGTGAGTTGTTCCTCGCGTATTTCTTTGAGACAATTGTGCCATAGTTAGCATGTAGACTGTCTCTGAAACCCTAGCTAGTATGCAACTGCCTGACCCATAAATCTAGGGCTTTTATGAGCGTCTCTGATAAATCTAGGGTTCACACCACAAAACTCACCTGACCCATATATCTGAATCTTCTGTATCTCAACTCTTCTGCTTCGAGGCCGGAATCTCACAAGTCCAGAGGGGGAAGTGCGTTTGGTTACGTTTATCCTGCCGTGGATCGTCAGGTATGTGGTGATACTTTTTGTTTGTTTATTTATATATTTAAAGCTATGTTGGAATATATATGCATATATTGAAACTCATACATGAGTGCTTTTGTAGTTAGTGACACTGGTTGATTTTTGGGATTCGATCAATCTAAAGGATTTTTTTATTATAAAAAAAAAGTTGTAGAATGGAAATAATTTTCGAATTAAAACTTTTAACTGATTTACATTGATTTGATAATTGCAGGAAGGTTCAGTTGTGAGTGGAGGCAAAGATGGAGATAACAACTTGGATGAGGCCCATCCCATTGTGTTGGTTGATTCAATAAATACCCAAGTTATCGCTTATTTTGACCAAACACCACTCATGGAACCCCAAAGTGCGAAATACACTTATGAATACAGTGCAGGCTTGGGATTGGATGATACCTCTCATAGAGGGTTGGGATTTTTCTGATGAAGCCGAAGTGGCTCCAAGTGTTACTAACTCGTCTATGAAAATGGAAGTGAAAGATGGTTCTTGTTTGGATGCACCATCCACCGAAGAGAAATCTGAGGAAATGGAAAATGATGTTACTTATGACCAGGAGTTTGGTGTGTGTGATGATCTGTTTGAGACACCATCTTTGGTGAAAAATTCAGGTTATTTGTCTATTGCAGGCGTCAAAATATACACCCAAGATATCTCAGATGGGGAAGGTGACGAGAATGATGAGGAAGATGATGTATCAGATGGTGAGAGTTTGGAGTCTTCTGGATCAGAAGAGTCCTCTGGCTCATCTGATAGTGATGGCTCATTTGATAGTGATTCAAGTATTGCTGATGAGGTTGCAGAGGATTACTTTGAGGGAATTGGTGGAAATGAAAAAGTTGTGAATGCTGATCAGTTGGTAGGAAAACTTCGTCATGTCGTGGATGATGATGGTATTTCTGGTGGTAGTTTTAACGAGACTCCTCTGGTATTTCTTACTTTACAATAAATTGCAAGCGTTAATCTTCATTTATCTTATTCTCTCTCTTTGCTGGAGAATCCTCTAGTATTTCTTACTTTACAATGGCCAATCTCTCTTTCAAGTTTCTACTAAATTAACTACCTTCCTGGCTTCTTTCAGTTCTACTGTTTATTTTAGTGTGTCATTTCAGGTGAAAAAAGAAACATCGTAAAGAAAAGATTGCTCTGAAGCGTTGGGAGAGAATGATTCGCCGTGGAGTTGATCTTGAGCAGATAAATTTGGTAAGCAGAAAATTAGGTACTTTATTTGGTTAAATGACATAATTGTTCTATCAGTTGACATTTTCAACTAAGATTGTTGTACTTTGTATCATTTTATCAAGTTTGTTTCTCTTGCCACCTAAGTTTATTAGTTCTCTGAGTTGGTGGTATATTCTATTTCTGTGGAGGGCTTACCGTTGTTCTCCCATAACCATGTAAATCAATTCACTTCACTTCACGCACCCATTCTGAATAACTAAAATATGAATACATGCTCTGAATAACAATGTCTTATATGCGCATATTAATAATTAAGAAATGAATACATGATGAAGAATGTCTATTTTTTGAACATCCAGAGAAGATCAGGATAATGATTAGCATTTGTCCGTTAATTTACTGGTAAAAGTTGATATGGTTTCGAAATAGACAAGTCATATGATCCTTTTTAAAATGTTTATTTGAATGAACCAATCTTGACTCCTAATTAATTAAGCGAGTTTTCAGATACACATCTTGAATAGCTTAGATATCAATGTTCAACTTTTCCAACCAACAAATTATTATTAGATCTAAAGTTTCTTACAAAAGCATCTAAAAAGTATAGGGATAAAGCATTTATTATTACTTTGCTTTGTGTAATTCAACATGATAATGTTCATTTTTTGTTTGAATTGTAGAAATTACAGCAGATGGTTTTGGATGGAGTGGATACTTTATCATTCCAGCCTATGTATTCGCAGGATTGTTCCCAGGTATGGAATCAGCTTATCTGACTATTGAGCTGTGTCTGGATTGGCTGCCGCTTTATTGCTGGATATTTTTCTTTGCTAGCTAACAGTCCCCCTTTCCCTACTCCCCTTGCCATATCGCCTTGCTCTTTTAGAGGTTATTTATGCATTATTTATATTTAGACTCATAACAGAAATGATGAGCTGATCTTCAGTTCATTGCTTTTTCAATATATATAGACAGGTTATTGGGTTCCACATAATAACTTGAAGAAATTTGATTATTAACAAAAATTCCAAATGCCACTGCCTTAGTCCTATCAATTAACTAGTCATGTCTTTACTGGAACAAATGCCAGTGGAAGTGTTACATGGAGACTTTTCTCCTCATTGGCTTAATGGCTCTGGAGTGTGATCAACTTGCGCTCAGTTTAATTAACTTAAAATTGCTATTTTATCTTGTCAATGCTCTGGAGTGTCATATGACGTTTTGGGAGCACAGATTCTTCAAACTGGGATGGAAGATCATGAAACTTGCAACTGATGTGGCACACAGAGATGTTAGCTCATTAGAAGGCACAGGTGTTTTTGCAGTTGAGTTGTTTTTGACAGCGGATGGTCAGGTTGTATAACAACTCGGTATATGTTTATTCGACTTTTTGGATTTCTTTTTTTTTCAATGTCATGTGACTTTTCTGTCTTCATTTGCTTTTCTAACTCCAGATTTTACTAAATGAAGTAGCTCCCAGACCTCATAATAGTGGGCACCACTCAATTGAATCATGTTTCACTTCACAATACGAGCAACATTTGCGGGCTGTAGTTGGTCTTCCACTTGGTGATCCATCAATGAAAACTCCAGCTGCTATGGTAGTCAGCTAAAGGAAACTCAGAGCATCAATAAATCACTTTCAGCACTCGGTGATGTCATCAGTGTCTAAACTAGGAACCTTTGCAATAATTGTTATACTTCTGGTGCATCAATGTCAAAATAATTGGCTGAATAGTATAGACTATAGTATAGACTATAGTAGCTAAATATGTATCCTTGCAAATGCTAAATTAATTGTGTGGTTGGATTATTTGGAATCTTTGATAAATGATTGAAGTTACAACTTTTTTAATCTTTTAGGCATTAGCGTATTGCAGGTGCATTAGTAATGTAGGTGAATGACAATTTTTTTTTTCTTTTTTTTTAATCTACAACATTTTAAAAACGTTGTGTAAATATTCTTAAACGTTGTCTGATATATTAAACTACAACATTTTTATCCAGTAAACGTTGTGGAATCATACATTCTACAACGTTTTTAAGTATCTGCTAATTTATAGAAAATAAATCTACAACTTTTTTTCTTAAAAAACGTTGTGTAATGTGCTTAACTACAACGTTTTAAAAACGTTGTGTAAGGGTGTCAAATAGATGACACTCTTAACCACGACGTTTTTTTAACTGAAACCACAATGGTTTTTTCGCGTTGTCTATTTACTGTTTTGTAGTAGTGTCTAACATGTAGACTACAAGCCTGAACCGTTAGAACACCATAACATCACACGGAACTTGATTAAATTAAGGCACAAAGTAGCTATCAAGCACTACCTGGGTTTCTGGGGGCCTGACAGTCACTTTGGGCTTCCAGATCTTGCATGTATGTTGCCATATGACCCTGTTAGTTGATGATTCGTGTAGTGTTACATCCATACTACAGAATCATTACAAAAGCCTTCCTAGAAACATCATGTACAACGAGTAATGAACAGTCAAAGTAAGCACCTTAGAAACTGATTGTCAGTGTTCTTGAGCCTCAAGAACACCTACTGCGACAGAAACTGTCGCTAAAGCCTTTAGCGACGGATTTAATTAATTTAGATTTCTAATTTCCAAAAAATTCATTAAATATAGAAATAAATTTCTAAAAATTACAAAATCAGTTTTAAAAATTATTTTAAATTATAAAAACTTAACTTTTGATAAATTGACATATTTTTCATTAATATTAATATTTATTTGAATATTTATGGTATTAAATTTATTTAATAAATGTATTAAATTTATTTAATAAATGTATTAAATAAATGGGTTAAAATGATTTTCATATTATAAAAAATTATTTTAAATGATAATAAGGTGTTTAAAAATATTTGAAGTTATAAATCATGACTTTTAATATTTTAAGGTAATTTTCATTAATAATTTAATATTAATAATAATTGAGTTTATTTAATATTTATATTAAATAAATAGTTTAAAAATAGTTTTAATGATTTAAAAATATTTTAAGTTATAATAAATGACTTTTAATATTTTCATGAATAATAAGTTAATATTTAAATATTAATGGTAATTATTTAAAAATGATTTTAAATGTTTTAAAAAATTATTTAGGGAAAATTAGTATTTTAAAAATATTTTAAGTTATTATAAATAACTTTAATATTTTGTCAAGTATTTCATTAATATGTTAATATTATTAAATATTAATGATAATGGAATTATTCTTTATTTAAATCATTTAAAAATGATTTCAGTGTTTGAAAAATTATGATAAATTATAATAATTATTTAAAAATTATTATAATACCTTGAAAAATAATATGATTAATATTTAAATTATCTACTATAGTGTTGAAGTCACAGAATAGAGTTTAAGTAAATATAAACTCGATTATTATCCGATAAAGTCGTGGGTACACCGAAATATTATCGAAGTTGACCCAGACTTATATAGATTGACCTGATAAGTAATTATTTATGTTAGAATGACTGCTATAACTATGTGACAATGTGTTTAAGCTATATGATGACTGCAAATAGTAGTGTTATGTGTTATCATATATTATTCTGATCAAAAGACTAATCTTATGAATGATAGGTTTCAGTATAAAAGATAAAAATTAAGTTCAGTAAGCAGCATATTAGGAAAGTATCCTTACTCTTTGTATCTACTTATGCAATAATCCTGTGTAAGTTAGTTATCGAATTATACTCCTGTTATATAAGTTCTTAAACTCTACTGTTATCGATCATGTATTAAAATATTAGTATTCATGCCAGTTATCAAACTCTATTCGTTTACCAGTACAATAGTAATGTATGATCAATATATACCCTGTGGATAGATAGTTAAGTTAGATTATTGAAGTGCCCTCACTTGGATAATGATTGTATTTAATGACATGTTGACACATACCTACTAGTTTTCAGGAATGTATATGTTATTTAAAAACTGTCTAAGCTATTTAACTCAGCTAGACATAGAATTAAAAATATTGTAGACCATTACAGAACATTATTATTATTATTTAATTAGACTGTTCTAGTTCGAATTCCAGATTAATTATGAACATCCCGAACAGGAAAAACTTTAATGCGCCAAAGGCGGATCAGATGAACCAACTTATCGTTCAAACATCTAGTATTGATCAATACAGGGCATAATGGGCCGATCACCCTCAGTGTCCGTAAGACAGGACGGTTTGCATATGAAGTTCTGTTTAACCTTTTCAAAAATTAAAAATAAAGTAAATAGTTTGTCAAACTATTTTCCATTTATAGTCAGTACGTAGTTTCAAAAATGAAATAGAATTGATATGTAGTTCATTATTGTTTCAGCTTACTTCACAATTATTTCTTCGTTGTAGAAGTGTTGTCCAAAGAAAACATTTAAATCTTTCAGATGATCTTTATTCATTGCTATTACTTGCTGGGCACTCAAATGCTCATTCTTGCTTTAAATTTAAATATTTTCAGCTAAGCTAGCTCGACCTGAAGGTTTCGGCAAGGACAAAGGGAAGGGGAAGCTGAAGGAATAGGTTACATTATGTTGTTATGACTGCTTGTAATAAGATAATATAATATTTATCATGTAATGTAAGACTTAAAGGTTCTCAAGACTAGGAAGGTAGATAACTTTGATATAATAATTTTGTTTAATTAATACATTAAGTAGTTGAATGAATGTTATCGTTGTAAGACCCCGAAATTTTTAAATAAAAAGGAATTTCCTTTATTTATTATTTTGAAATAGTAAGGGTTGATTTGATTAATGTGGATAGTTAAGGGTTAAATATGCAAATATTTCAAAATAAGCAAGTGGTTATAAAATATTCATTATCATCGGGGAATATTCGTTTGGTCGTGGAATATTAAATGCTTGTCAGGGGAATATTAAATGCGACAGTATGACCATGTGTGGGCCCCATAACATAAAAGCGATTGGATGAAGAAAGCGACAAATATAAGTTGTTTTTAAATAAGCAGGCGTAGTTATTCTCAATTATCTTGTTGGAATACCCGGTGGTTAAAAAAAAAAAAACACTAATCTGGCGTTGTTGAGCAAGTAGCACTTGCGGTATTGCACCAATTATTGATTCTTACGTGAAGGCACTACTCGATAATGGTTACGATAATTCTTATTCGATATTTTATTGAGTTAATAATTCTTTGCGTTGATATTTTATATTCTTTGTTGTTTTGATAATTGTCATTACGGTATCTTTCATTATCGAAGCAATAATTCATATTATCTGAATAATATTATTAGATAACATTATTGGCAATGTCTAGAAAGTTACATCTAAGGAGAGGTTTGAGTCATCTAATTTGCGGCGATGAAGAAGAAATTCTTATTGGAAAGCCCCTCTTTCTGAGGAAGCACTGGTTGTCGATATTGTGATTACGTAATATTATTTGTGAATAATTAATTATTGATTTATATGATGAGGAAAATATTGATTTTATGTGGATATAGATGGAGAAAATTTTTAAAATGACAATTGTTGAAAATTAATATTTTATCTTTTACGATAAAATAATTCATTTAAATATATTATTTTAATAATATATTAGCGGTGATATTTTTACAATGAATGTGGGATATATGAGTATATGAGGAGGAAGAGTATTTTGTGGCATTAAATGTTTTAACACATGTTTTGTGTGTTGGTGGACACAATTATTAATAGAAATTTGATTATAGCTTGTAAAATCACTTGTTTGTCGATTTGGTCAATTTCTATTTGGAATTTGGAAAAACTTTCTTCTGTAAAGTTGTAGAGAATTGAATTTTCTATAAAAACTCATGAGATTCGAATTTTCTGATGAAAGGGCTATTTATTATGAATTATTGAAGTTCAAAGTTAGAAATAATTAATTTTTGGGAGTTTTAGTTAATTATTTTGAGAAAAACGTTTTTTGCAACTAAGTTGGCCTCACATGTGATTCAAATGGGCTGAGATCAGTTGTCTAAGGTGGGCTAAAAAAATGTGAAAAATATATTAATATTATATTCAATTTTCTGCTTTGGTGTTCTAAGCATTTTCCTATAAATAGGGTGCTTAGGTTAGAATTGAAAAACACACTAGAAACTGAAGTTTCTCTCTATTTTTCTCTCGATATATTGAGCGTATTCTTGTGAGTATACTTTGAGTATTGTTAGACGGTGCAAGTTCCTTGACTTTATATGCGATTATTCAATTTAGAAGTCTTAATCTTTCGAGGTAAGGGATATTATTTTTTGTAATGATATTATTTCTTCAATATCATTATCTTTGAAATGTTGATCTGAAGTTTTTATCAAATTTGGAACTTTTTCATATCGGGGTTACTATTCATGGGTTCTTATTCATGAGTTACTATTCACGAGTTACTATTAATGATTCTTATTCACGAGTTCTTATTCACGAGTACTATTCATGAAGCGTGAAGATGTTTTTGTGGAATTTCTATCTTTTGGTGTGAGTTACTATTCACGTATACTGACCTTTATTTCACGATATCTGGCACTATTCATGTATACGCCTTTATTCATAGAAAAATAAAATTTCTTCTTTTTGTCAAAATATCTAATACGGATACTAGCTCGATTGTATCCATGTTTTGATCATTCTTGAATTTTACACCACTATGATTATTTTTGAGGTATTTTTGGGCGTGGATAAAACCAAGTACGAATCCTTAATCCTTAATCCTTGTCATTTTGTTTCTTTGGATTCGTTTCTTTAAAAAATATTTTTCATCATCCTCGGTCTTAAATGATGATATTATGGAATATCTTTGGCTGTAGTGCAAAAGATGAATGATTTCTTAAGAATATCTTTGGCTTCAGTAGTGCAAAGATGAGCAGTGTTGAGATGAACATGGCCAGATTGATTAATATCTTTGGCACTGTAGTGCAAAGATGAACAAGTGTTTAAATGAACATGACGGTGATGAATATCTTTGGCTTTGTAGTGCAAAGATGAATATTTGATTCAGATGCATATATTGATTGATGTTACGAGGATAAAATATTGATGATGAATTTATTAAATTCATAGATTATAGTAGATTTCATTCTCTACGTAACTCTTACATGAATTATTATTTTTATTGCGAATATTGATCGAAACTTGTTGTACATTGTATTCTATCAGATTTTTCCTGTTGAAGACTAACGATAATTTGTTGTATATTATCTTAGTCATAATATTCTTTCTTGGGCTAGTTGAGCTCACCCTTTTCCTTGTTGTTCCATTTTTTTCTTCTCGGGAGGCGAGAATGTAGCGAGTACTAGTGGGGGGTATGGAATGAAGGTTCTAGAGAGAGTTGTTTAGTAGTCCTCACCATTTTGTAAAATAATGAATCAATAATTGATGGGGATTTATTTGCGTGTGGATATTGTCTAGAAGACAATATTATATTTAAACTCACATTATATATTGTCGTATTTCACACGACATTTGTATTATTGAAGTTGTAGTTTGCTTCTTGTACCATGTATTTGGCGACTCGGAATGGGTGTTGTGTATACTATTTTGGGGGCGTCACAGTTAATATCGAGCTTAGGGATATGATCTCTGGCGGAGATCGGAGAATAGAACTAGGAGGAGAGGCGAGTAAATCCTTCGCTAGTGTGTCCTACCTAAGCTTATTTGTTAGTTGGTCGGTATATAGGGATATTATGTGATATATTGATTTCCTTAATTAACCCTTATTTTATGGCGATATTTGAGAATGTCATTGAGAATATTAACGATTGGAGTAAATGAGACCAGTGGAGATGCTGTACTCACCAACGAGGAGAGCGATGTAGCAGTGGCAATGTTCCTCTGTGAACAACACCCTGCTGGAGATGATGAGCGAGGGATGTTTAGAAGCTTTTTGCGGTTCATGCAAAATCGGACGAGGAGACTTCGTGTTCAAAATCTGAGGAGGAAATGATAGCAATTCACGGGTGAATTGGTCACATTAAGCGATTCAAAGAGTTGGGACCACGAATTCAGGAAAGTCGGATCCGATTAAAAAGGCGGAGGCGTGGGTCAAACAAATTACCAAGATATTCGATGTCTTGGGATGCGGAGGCAGAAAGTTCCATTCGCCACCTTTATGTTAAGATGGCGAGGCGATTCTTGGTGGGAATCGTGAAGCGTACCCATCCATTTTTCGGCATGTCGTGGGAGGCGTTTGAAGCAGTTCAATGACAAGTACTTCCACGAAAGTATTACGTCGTATGAAGGAAGTGGAGTTTATTAGACTAGAAGCGAGAATAACATGGCGGTGTCCCGATCGAGGCGAAGTTAGCGGAGTTATCGAGTTTGCACCTCATTTGGTGGAGAATGAGGAGCGTGACGCGGATGTTTACGAGAGGTTTGAAACCCGGCATACGTCGGTATCTCATTTCTCATAAATTTTCTCTCTATTCGGATGTTGTCATGCGAGGCTCGGTTGTTAGGCGAGATAACGAGTCACGTTCAACCGAGGGACCATAACGAGGATCATCAGAAGATAGCGATCATCGAATAACGATAACCGGCGGAGAAAGAAGAATCTGAGAAAGGCGGTAACCCACTACGGTGGTAATCGTGGCCATGAAAATAGAAGAAGCGAGTCGGGAGGAGATTTTAAAAGAGGAGATTCAACAACGACCATGTGAAGGCGTCGGCCCGATAGTAACTAGTTTTAGGGAGGAGAAGCGACCACCGGTCGTATGTTACAAATGCGGGAAAGAGGGACATATCATTGGCCCGCACAACAGTTTAAGGTATGCTATAATTGTGGAAAAGAAGGACATATCGCTCGAGTTATGCGATATCGAAACCCGATCCGGCGAGAATGGTGACTCAAAAGGATGTCCCGGAAAAGTCAAAGTCAGCGGTTCTTGGAAGAGCGTTTGTCGTGGCCGGTCAAAATCTGAGGAACCCGACGAAGTTAGCGGGTTAGTCAATTATAAATTCTTTGAAGTATATACCTTACTAGATATCGGTTCTACCCATTCTTTTATCTCTCTTACTTGCGCTCAGCGTTTAAACTTGACTCGGAGAAATTAGACTTTGACCTATCTGTGGAAACTCCGTTAGGAGAAACTTTCATCACATCCTTTGTTTATAAATCTTGCTTGATTCAGGTTGGCACTATCACATTACACATTAACCTTATTTCTATAGAGATATTTGTTTTTGATGTGATTTTAAGGTTAACTACTCATCATGCAAAATTGATTATTTTCATAAGGTTGTTAGCTTTCATATTCTAAGCAACTTTGTTATTGAATTCAAGCAATCAAACCATTGTAGTCAAACATTTTCATATCAAGCCATGAAGTCATTCGTTTATTACGGATGTCAAATTTTCTTAGTCCATGTTATGGATTTGAATAAAGACACGTCGATTTGAATAATATTCACATTTATTGATTTTTTCTGACGTATTTCTGAAGAATTTCTTGGCTTACTCCAAAAGCGATATTAAATTTTGTATCGACTTTGAACCCGGTACAAAACTCATTTCTAAAATCTCATATCGAATGGCTCTATTGAACTTGAGAGTTAAAAATTCAACTATAAATTTGGTACTGAGCCTTTATCTTGTGACTTCCTTTGTGGAATTCACCTAAGCGAGACTCTCTGTAGGGGCGTCATATTAGATGCGATAGTAAAGCGATAGGTGTCATTGTGACGTCTTATCCAAGATTGGGATATGAGTCGCAGTTGAGAGCAACCTAAGTCGAGAATCGAAATCACGTAGCTTTTGAGGCTTAGTTGGTTATTATCGGAGATTCGTTGAAGGATATTCTCGAATCGCTATTCCAATTATTGGTGACTCGTAGAGATACAAAATTCGAATGGAGCGAGGAATGTGGGAAGAGCTTGAAGAACTCAAGAGGAGACTCATTTAAGCACATGTTACGATCATTGCCATCCCGAAAAAGCGAGCGTGGTAGGTGGCGCGTTGAGTAGAAGATCATATGCGGGGAGCGAGTGCGATGATGTCAAGTATCGATAGAGCCAACTTTAATAGAAAAAGTTAAGGTTGCTCGAGCCACGCGGCCGGAGGCGATCGCGTATGAAGAAGAAAGTACTGAAGGAGCTATTAGGAAGCGAGAATTGATGAAGAAGGAATACTTGAGTCAACTCCGGACTTTGCATTCTAATGATTTTGATTTGAAGCATAGAATCATGATGGAGGCACACAACACATTGTTTGCAATCCATCACAGGAGTACCAAAATGTATTATGATCTTCAACATACATTTTGGTGGAGCAATATGAGGAGAGAGATCGCGTAGTTTATCTCGATGTGTTTAACTTATAGCGATGTAAAGGCGAGCATCAAGTGCCAAAGGGTCCATTGCAACCACTTGAGATTTTGAAATGGAAGTAGGAACACATTACCACGAATTTCATTACTAATCTTCCCAAGGTTTCTCAAGGCATAGATGCGATTTGGGTTATTGTTGATAGATTAACCAAGTCTACTCATTTCTTCTGAATCTGAGAGACTTATTCCTTGAGCGTTTTTCTCGTATATGCGTAAATGAGATTGTGAGATTGCATGGCATGCCGGTATCCATAGTTTTTGGGTTAGTTTGTAGAAAGCTATAACGCAATTTGATTGGTTTGGCATACCATCCTCAAGCGGATGGGCAATCGAAAGGACTACTCAAACTCTTGAAGATATATTAAAACTCGTGTCCTAGATTTCAAAGGAAGTTGGGATAAGTACTTGCCATTGGTGGAATTCTCATACAACAATAGTTATTAAACAAATATAGGCATGGTTCCATTCGAAGCATTATATAGACAAAAAATGTAGTTTCTCGATATGTTGGGATGAGGTGGGTGAAACAACATTGTTGGGACCCGAGTTAATACATTATGACTAATGATTGATTCGACAAACGTATACAAAGCGGCACAAGATCGACAAAAGAGTTATGCGGATCTTCATCGAAAGGACGTGGAATTTAATGTAGGGGATCATGTATTATTGCGAGTTGCTCCATGGAAGGAGTTACAAGATTTGGGAAGAGAGAAAAGCTCGATCCATGATTTCTTGGTCCATTTCAAATTCTTATGAGAGTAGGAAATGTAGCCTATAGACTTGTGTTACCTCCAAGTATGTCTCGTGTTCATAATGTGTTTCACATATCGTGCTTTCGTAAATATGTGAAAGACCCGAACCACGTTATTGAGTTAGAAGCAGGACGAGATAGTAGAAGACTTAACGTATGAGGAGGTACTGTCAAGATTTTGGATAGGAATGAGCATGTCCTACTGCTTGAAAGATCATACCACAAGTTAAAGTTTTGTGGAGGAATCATGCTTATAGAGGAAATGACACAGGGAATTGGAAAGCGGAAATGAAAGCGAGGTATCCTCACCTTTTGAAAACACCAGTCGTCACGTCAATTTCGAGGGACGAAATTTCATAAGGAGGGGAGGTTGTAAGACCGAAATTTTTAAATAAAAAGGAATTTCCTTTATTTATTATTTTAAAATAGTAAGGGTTGATTTGATTAATGTGGATAGTTAAGGGTTAAATATGCAAATATTTCAAAATAAGCAAGTGGTTATAAAATATTCATTATCATCGGGAATATTTGTTTGGTCGTGGAATATTAAATGCTTGTCGGGGAATATTAAATGCAACAGTAGCATGACCATATGTGGGCCCCATGCTTGAAAGCGATTGGATGAAGAAAACGACAAATATAAGTTGTTTTTAAATAGCAGGCGTAGTTATTCACAGATTTATCTTGTTGGAATACCCGGTGGTTAAAAAAAAAAAACACTAATCTGGCGTTGTTGAGCGAGTAGCTTTACGGTATTGCACCAATTATTGATTCTTACGTGAAGGCACTACTCGATAATGGTTACTGATAATTCTTCAAAGATTATTTTATTGAGTTAATAATTCTTTGCGTTGATATTTTATATTCTTATTGTTTGATAATTGTCATTACGAGTATCTTTCATTATCGAAGCAATAATTCATATTATCTGAATAATATTATTAGATAACATTATTGGCAATGTCTAGAAAGTTACATCTAAGGAGAGGTTTGGTCATCTAATTGCTTGGCGCTAGTAAGAAGAAATTCTTATTGGAAGCCCCTCTTTCACAGGAGGCGCACTGGTTGTCAATATTGTGATTACGTAATATTATTTGTGAATAATTAATTATTGATTTATATGATGAGAGAAAATATTGATTTTATGTGGATATAGATGGAGAAAATTTTTAAAATGACAATTGTTGAAAATTAATATTTTATCTTTTTCGATAAAATAATTCATTTAAATATATTATTTTAATAATATATTAACTTGGTGATATTTTACAATGAATGTGGGATATATGAGTATATGAGGAGGAAGAGTATTTTTGTGGCATTAAATGTTTAACACATGTTTTGTGTGTTGGTGGACACAATTATTGAATCGAAATTTGATTATAGCTTGTAAAATCACCTGTTTGTGGATTTCGGTCAATTTCTATTTGGAATTTGGAAACACTTTCTTCTGCAAAGTTGTAGAGAATTGAATTTCCTATAAAAAACTCATGAGATTCGAATTTTCTGATGAAAGGGCTATTTATTATGAATTATTGAAGTTCCAAAGTTAAAATAATTAATTTTTGGGAGTTTTAGTTAATTATTTTGAGAAAAACGTTTTTGCAACTAAGTTGGCCTCACATGTGATTCAAATGGGCTGAGATCAGTTGTCTAAGGTGGGCTAAAGAAAATGTGAAAAAATATATTAATATTATATTCAATTTTACGCTTTGGTGTTTACAAGCATTTTCTATAAATAGGGTGCTTAGGTTAGAATTGAAAAACACACCGAAAACTGAAGTTTCTCTCTATTTTTCTCGATATATTGAGCGTATTCTTGTGAGTATACTTTGAGTATTGTTAGGCGGTGCAAGTTCCCTTCAAAGACTATACGGTATTCCAAACTAGAAGTCTTAATCTTTCGAGGTAAGGGATATTATTTTTTTTGTAATGATATTATTTCTTCAATATCATTATCTTTGAAATGTTGATCTGAAGTTTTTATCAAATTTGGAACTTTTTCATGTCGGGGTTACTATTCATGGGTTACTATTCATGAGTTACTATTCACGAGTTCTTATTCATGAGTTCTTATTCACGAGTTCTTATTCACAAAGTACTATTCATGAAGCGTGAAGATGTTTTTGTGGAATTTCTATCTTTTGGTGTTTGAGTTACTATTCACGATATCTTGGCACTATTCACGATATCTGCACTATTCATATATCTGAGACTATTCATAGAAAAATAAAATTTCTTCTTTTTGTCCAAAATATCTATTCGGATACTAGCTTCGATTGTATCCATGTTTTGATCATTCTTGAATTTTACACCACTATGATTATTTTTGAGGTATTTTGGGCGTGGATAAAACCAAGTACGAATCCTTAATCCTTAATCCTTGTCATTTTGTTTCCTTTGGATTCGTTTCTTTAAAAATATTTTCATCATCCTCGGTCTTAAATGATGATATTATGGAATATCTTTGGCTGTAGTGCAAAGATGAATGATTTCTTAAGAATATCTTTGGCTGTAGTGCAAAGATGAATGATTCTGAAGATATCTCTTTGGCTGTAGTGCAAAGATGAGCAGTGTTGAGATGAACATGACCGATTGATTAATATCTTTGGCACTGTAGTGCAAAGATGAGCAGTGTTTAAATGAACATGACCCGGTGATGAATATCTTTGGCTGTAGTGCAAAGATGAATATTTGATTCGAGATGCATATTGATTGATGTTACGAGGATAAAATATTGATGATGGATTTATTAAATTCATAGATTATAGTAGATTTCATTCTACGTAACTCTTCTATGAATTATTATTTCGGCTATGAATATTGATCACGAAACTTGTTGTCTATTGTATTCTATCGATTTTTCCTGTTGAAGACTAACGATAATTTGTTGTATATTATCTTAGTCATAATATTCTTTCTTGGGCTAGTTGAGCTCACCCTTTTCCTTGTTGTTCCATTTTTCTTCTCGGGAGGCGAGAATGTAGCGAGTACTAGTGGGGTATGGAATGAAGGTTCTAGAGAGAGTTGTTTAGTAGTCCTCACCATTTTGTAAAATAATGAATCAATAATTGATGGGGATTTATTTGCGTGTGGATATTGTGCAGAAGACAATATTATATTTAAACTCACGATTATATATTGTCGTATTTCACACGACATTTGTATTATTGAAGTTGTAGTTTGCTTCTTGTACCATGTATTTGGCGACTCAGAATGGGTGTTGTGTATACCTATTTTGGGGGCGTCACAATCGTGGAGCTCCAAGTACAGGTTTCAAGTACTAGGATTTGGGGGCGTTACAATTAAGGTTATCGAATCTTGGGACTAGTAACACCTTTTGAATGAACATAGTACGTTTATTATATTCTGCATTTTAGTTATCATATGTTGTTTAAAGGTGGATGTTTGTATTTTATCGTGACGACTGGACCGGGGTCAGAGGACCCGGATTCGGGGGTGTCATAGTTAACGGAGTGGCGATTCGAGAAAACTCTTCCATGAATCTCTGATAATAACCAACTAAGCCTAGAAAGCTACGTACTTCGATCACTGACTTAGGTTACTCTCAGTTTTGAACTGCTTCAATCTTTGCTGGGTCAACAGATATTCCGTGATTTGATATCACGTGCCCAAGGAATGCAACATCCTCAAGCTAGAACTCACATTTCTTTAACTTGGCATATAGCTTGTTTTCACGAAGCTTTTGGCGTATCAGCCTCAAGTGTTGCTCATGATCTTCACGGCTTTTGGAGTAAATGAGGATTTCATTAATAAAGACAACCACAAAATGATCCAAATATTCCTTGAATACTCGGTTCATCATATCCATTAAGGCAGCATGAGCATTGGTCAATCCAAAAGACATGACTAGGAATTCGTAATACCCGTACCGAGTTTTAAAAGTAGTCTTTGGAATGTCATCAATTTTAATCTTTAACTGATGATATCCGGAACAAAGATTGATCTTTGAAAATAATTTAGCTCCTTGCACCTGGTCAAACATGTCATCAATACGAGATAAAGGGTACTTATTTTTGTTGGTGACATGATTCAACTCCTGATAATCAATACAAAGTCACATACTTCCATCTTTCTTCTTTATGAATAGAACAGGAGCACCCCAAGGAGACGTACTAGGACAAATGAAACCAATGTCTAACAATTCCTACAGTTGGGTTTTTAACTCCTGAAGTTTAATAAGAGCTATTCGATATGGGGCTTTGGAAATGGGTTTTGTATCGGGTTCAAAGTCGATACAAAATTTGATTTCACGCTCTGGGGTAGGCCAGGAAGTTCTGACGTATAATTTATTAACAATAGAAATATCATTCAAATCTGATGTATTTTTGTTTAAATTCGTGACATGGGCTAAGAAAGCTTGACATCCATTTTTCAATAACTGAATGGCTTTATGGCTTGATATGACAGTGATTGACTTTAGTGGTTTGGTTGTTTTTATTCACATAATAGGTTGTTTAGGAATATAAAAGCTAACAACCTTATGGAAACAATCAATTTTTGCATGATGAGTAGTTAACCAATCAATCCCTAAAATCACATCAAATGCAAGTATTTTTAAAGAAATAAGATCGACAGTTAATGTGAGGGTACCAATTTCAAGCAAACAAGACTTATAAATAGTGGATGTAATGAAGGTTTCTCCCAACGGAGTTTCAACAAATAAGTCAAAGTCTAAATTCTCTAGAGTTAAATTTAAACGTTGAGCGCAAGTAGGAGAAATAAAAGAATGGGTAGAACTGGTATCAAATAAGGTATAGACTTCACAAGAGTTTATGATTAGCTTACCCGTGATAACTTCGTTTTGGTTCCTCGCTCTTTAGGAGGTCACGAAAAATGCTCTCCCTTGAACTACCAGTTTTGACTTGTCTGGGATGGCATTTGGTGTCTCCATCCCAGCTGGACTTGACTTCACTGCACGATAAAATCAGGTTAGGTGACCTTCTCTTCTGCAATTATGATATGGTTGGGACTGCATCGTGCAATTTGGACTGATGTGTCCCTCCCCTCCACATTTGAAGCATACGATCGGTGGTCATTCTCCTTCCTTAACAATGGTTGTTGGTGCTGACGTCTTCCCATATTTATTAAAGCTCCTCTTTTTGAAATTTTCATTTCTATTATCTTGGCCATGATTACCACCGAAGTGGTTACCATTTCTAGAATGCTAACTTCCTCCACGTTTGTTGTCACCGCTTCGATGACTGTTACCACTGGTATTATCATTTTGCCGACTGCTCTCTCTTGGTTGGGCTGACTCATTATCACGCTCCAATAACTGAGCCCTATTCACAACATCTGAATACAAGCAAAGTTTGTGAGAAATGAGGTATTGACGTATTTTGGGTTTAAAACCTATTAGAAACAACCACATCGTACGCTCCTCATTATCTACCAAATGGGTTGAAAGTAGTATGCACACAAGCCAATCATGTTTGATGATAAAGCATATACTTTGTAACAATCTTATTCATTTATTAATAAAAAGTATTAATTTATTAAAGGCTTTTAATTATCTACATGATCTTTGTTTTATAATATGTGATAAACCCGTAGTTTTAAGCAATGCTTTTAGAATAATGATGATGATCATTCTAATGAGATCTAAATTCTTAGAAAGCTTAAAACTAAAATAGTTCCCAATCATTGGATTACTAAATTGGGGATTAGTGAATCCGGATAGATTGGTACATCGTTAACTTACTCATTGGATGAGGATGATTGATCTCATGATCATTTGTGTGGAACACTAAAGCAAGTATGTAGGTGCTTATTAGAGAATAAGTTCCTTTGAGCGTGGCTCGCTAAGGAATACCTAATGGAGTTTTATTTTGCTGTCGATAGGAATTCTGTAGTGATAGTAGTCAAGTAATCCTTGGACTTGAGATCATCATAGTATCTTGTGTATGATGAGTTATACTTTGACTTATTCCTTAAGACCCTTAGGGTATATCAAAGGTATGCTTGGGTATAATAAGTTATACATGGAGATAATGTATGATCGATAAAGAATCTACCACTTCTAATAAAGAAGAGAAATGTCTATGTGATTCGATAAATGACAACCCAGTAGTCCTTGGCGGCGAGAATGAAATTAGAAAGGAGTTTCTAATTTGCATTATTTGAGTTAATGCATTTAAGGATCGAAATACATATAATTAAATAAAATAAGACTTGCGGTAATTCCATGTCTTATATTTAATTGGGACATTGTATGGTGGAAGGATTGAATTATGCGGTAACTATTTACTCAAAGGTTCTTTAATGATTAATGTTGAAATCTATATTATCGGAAAGTCGTTGATGTTAGGGAGGCTTATCCCTATTGTAGAATAAATATTATTTATTTAAATAAATTAATTGTTTAATTTATTTATTTAAATAAGATTAGAATTATTCTAATTGATTTATTCACAATAGGTTTAATATGGAGAACCTAAAGGGTCACACCATAAAAGGAAGAATAATTATTTAAGAAGTTAATGGCATAATCGTAATAATATGTTATGTATATTTAATTTAATCTATGGTGATAGAATAAATTAAATAGCTTAATATTATTATTTAATATTTTAGAAATATTAAATATAAATTAATAAGAGAGTCTTATTAATATTATTACAATTATTATTATTTTAATTTCTAAAGAGTTTAGGAATTAATTTAATATAAGTACTCTCATTTATTCCTAATTGGATTAGGAAGGAAAATTAGTTAAAGGAGTTTAATTAATTATCCCTAATAAGATTAGGGAGCTTAATTAATTAAAAGAATTAATTAATTAAAGCCCAATTCCTTAATTGTTAAGGTGGGTTGCCCACATCTATAAATAAGAGAGTTTTATTATGGGTGGTATGGTTGTTGACTTTTTCAACATGTCGTAATAATTCCAATTGTTGGAGAGTACACCTTTCTATATAGAGATAGAAAAACTAGGGTTAGCCCAATACCCCTTCTTCTTGAATTTTCTTCTTCCTTGGTGGATCACCTCTAGAGGCCAAACATTTGGGTGGCTAACGTTGATCAAAGGAAGGAACCAAACCCGGTGGATTGAGTTGAGCGAAAAGGATTTGGAGGTGAACTTGTACACGAGGAAGCTCGATCTTGAGGGTATGATTTTATTCTTTATCTTTTCGTTTAATTAATAATTATGCATAAAGGGTGATCGGGTATATGGTTTGTAAAATTTTTAAACTCGATTTTACCACGCTTCCGCAGCTTATTTTATGCAATTTGATTGCGTTATGAATATTACAAACCTAACGGTGGCATCGAGCCAAAACCTTTATGCGAATTATTAATTGTTTTTTAATTTAATATCTATATTGATATGTGTTTAGAACAATTTATTTGGGCATAATTTTATTGTATAAAATTTTAAAAAAAAAAAAAAAAAAAAAAAAAAAAAAAAAACATGCTTAAAATTTAAAAATTGGCTTTAAATCAAATCGAAAAGCATGATAACTTGCGCATGAAAATGAATTGTAATTGTAATTATGATGTTTTTTTTTTATATGTAAAATGCGATTTTTTTTTTTAAAGTTCGTATGCATGATTATCAAAAAGTCAAATAACATATGGCACATTTAGAATTAAAAAAAAAAAAAAATGTAATATAAGGAATATATACACGGTTTTGAAAAGAAAAAATATATGTATATATATATATATATATATATATATATATATATATATATATATATATATATATATATATATATATATATTATATATATATATATATATATATTCTTAATTATTATATAATTAAAATAAAAGTTTATTTTAATTTTAAAATAAAAGGTTTATTTTAATATTAAAATATAAAGTTTTTATTTTAATTTTAAATAATTTTATAATTAAAATGAAAAGGATTATTTTAATCTTAAAATAAAAGGTTTATTTTAATATTAAAATAAAAGATTTATTTTAATTTTAAAATTAGAATTTCATGCTAACTAATTAGAGTTGGAATTGGATTCCATGATAACTAATTGGAGTTGAAATTGGATTTTATTTTTCCTAAAATAAAGGAGTTTATTTGTGAATAGGAAATTAGATTTCATAATTTCCTTAAATAAAGGAGTTTATTTAAATATGAAATAAGATTTCATATTATTCAAAATAAAGGAGTTTATTTGTGAATAGGAAAGAGAATCCTAATTTCCTTAAATAAAGGAGTTTATTTAAATATGAAATAAGATTTCATATTATTCAAAATAAAGGAGTTTATTTGTGAATAGGGAAAGAAAATCAAGTGTTTCCTTTAATAATTTTTTTTTTTACATGGAATTGGATTTCATAATTAATTAAAAAATAAAGAGTTTATTTTAATTAAAGATTTTTTTTACTTGGAATTGGATTCCATAATTAATTAAAATAAAGGAGTTTATTTTGATTAAAATTTTGATTAAAATAAAATAGTTTATTTTATTCAAAATTGGATAAATTAAAATAAAATAGTTTTATTTTGATTTAAATTTGGATTAAAATAAAGGAGTTTATTTTGATTCAAAAATAGATTTTATCTTAACTAAATTTGCCCATTAAATGATATCAATATATATATTAAATGTTTATTATTCATGAGATGAATGTTATTTATTGATGCATATGATGATGATGTATGATAATAAATGGGATTGATTATGGACTATTGACCGATATGATTGGATTTTATTTTAGTTGGATGCATGAATGTATGGGTTTTTATTAAATGGGATTCTGCGTACCTCGTCTTCTCTAATTTTTTCTTAATGTAAATTCTAACTCCTCTCTATGTACTTCCCTTTTTGCTTGATCGAGGTTTCTATTTATTTTAAATAGTTTTGTAATAGGAATAGTTAGAATTAAATTTTGAAAATTAGAGATCGAGGAACAAGAGGCGCTTGAAGACCCGTTTGTAATGGGGCAGGGTTTAAATGTAATAGTTATATTTAAATATTATTTCTTGCACCCCTAGGGTTTGACCTTTTGGTTCACTTGGTGGCTCTAGTGAACAAACTAGAATAAAGTCCATAATCAATCGGGTAGAATATAGTATTCTATATGTGCATGCTTATATATATATATATATATATATTATGCAAACATGCTTCGCATGTTCATTAATATAATGACGTATTTTATATATATATATATAATGTGCGCTAAACAAGATGAGACAAATTAATAACAAACCCTCAATTTTTATATTAAGTCTAGCGTTCAAAGATATTTGGAATATCGAGCGTAAGCCTTCTAGCATGATAAAATTAATAGAGTATTAAATATTTAATATGAGTTTGTTGTGTCACCACAAGGCAAGTATTAAGTATTTAAGATGTTAATTTATCACATTTGATGCTTATAAAGAAAATTGAACAATATTGTTTTGTTGTGTCACCACAAGGATGATATTTTTTCTTTTTGAATATATGGAGTGCTAGGTCGGACTTAACTTGGATAATTTTGATTCGGATGTGCCACCACTTGATCAAAATAATCTAAGAGGCAAAATAAAGGAGTTGCATAGTTGATGTAATTGACAAAAGTTGTCTACCTATTTATTTATATATAGTTTGTTGTGTCACCACAAGGCTATATACATTTGAAATGGGATCCTTATTCTCACTAGCAAATCTTTAATTAGATTTTTTTAGAACTATATAAGTGAGGGTAATATAGTTTGAAGAAAATAGTGGGAGATACCAATTTAAAACAAGACCTAATTTATTTTGGTAATTAATAAAGAATGTATGTTAAAATGTTGTTAATTACAAATTCATTTCTGAAATTTTACAATGTCTAAATTACTATCCTTTGCGAAGCATATTAGATGCTAAATTAATGGGACCAAATTAAGCGGATTGGTTAAGGAATTTGAGAATAGTTCTCATATTTGAAAAGCTATCTTATGTCATAATCGCCTATCCACTGCAATGGTTGCGAGACAATGCCTCGAGGAAGACATTGCTACTTTTAGAAAGTGGCAAGATGATGCACTGATTGGCTCGATGCATCATGCTCGCATCCATAATAAATGCTTGAGCTTGAGCGTCGACATGAAACTATGGATGCTCTCTACTATATTCACGCACATCAAGTAGTTGATGGTGAGGAAAGTGGGGGTGATAGATATCGAGATATCTAAGGAGCTCTTCCGATCTAGAATGGCCGATGGCACTATAAAAATGAGACAAAAAGTTCTTAACATAATCAATTTGATTGATCGATTAGGACATTTGGTTTTGTCATGGATGGAGAGTTGAGCAAGATTTGATCTTGCACTCACTCCAGGACTCCTTTCACAATTGTTGTGAATTTTTCATATGAACAAGCTAGATATCGACTTTCTTTGATTTGCTTAACATATTGAAAAATGTTGAAGTCACTTTCGACAAGAAAGATCAAGTCTTCTTGGTAGGGGCCAAAGGATCTTACGAAAGAAGAGCGATTCAAAGAAGGTAAATAGAAAGGCGTAAACAAAGGATAATAAGAACAAAAGCGATATGGATAGCAAAGGAGTTTGCTTCCCTTGCAATAAGCTGGACTTTGGAAAGAAAGCTGCGAGAAGCATCTTGCGAGAGGCTAACAAAGAAGCTTAGTGAAGTTTGGTTACAAAATACAAATTTGTTCATGATTTAAAATAAATTTTTCTTTAAGTCGAGGTTCTACTTGGGTATTGGATCTGACTTTGGTTATCATAAATATAGATTTATGAAGGGACCAAGCGAAGTAGAAAGCTAAACAAATATAAGTAATCTATGTGTGGAAAATGAAGCAAAGGTTGCTTTGCATTAGCCATAGAAACTTATAGTTTAGCAATGCATACTGAGCAAATCTATTAAGTCGATAAGTTGTTATTGTATTCAGTTCTTGTTAAAAATATTATTTCCATTTTATTGTTGGACAATGAAATCTTTGGTATTATAATTAAGAACAATTGTTGTTCTATTTATAATAATAATGTTTTGTATAGAAGCGGAATATTACTTAATGGATTTTGTATACTTGACTTACGTGAAAAATTATTTTGCAAATTGAACAAACTAGTATAAGAAAAGGAGATGATCATTCAAAGAGTTGAATGTATGTATTTGTTGAAATACAAGTGTGAATTATTTGAAAGGTTCAAAAAATTTGAAATGAAACAAATTGGCAATGTATTAAGATTCTTTGATTAGATCAAGGAATAAATACTTGTGCTGATAAGTTTCTAGATCATCTCAAATGGTTTTCTCATAATGGACACCTCACGATCGTAATAATTGATTGATGTATACGAAAGGAAAAATCGTACCCTGTTGGACATAGTGCGGTCCATAATGATTTTACCGACATTCCGGTATCCTTCAGGATCATGTCCTAGAAATGGCTGCATATCTACTGAAAATGGTAACCTCAAAATCCCCCAAGACTCCATAAAAGTTATGGGCGGGGAGGATTCTAATCTTAAGTATGTTAAGATAAGGGGTTGTCAACTTATGTGAAAAGGTTTCAAAAGGATAAGCTTGGGACAAGATTTGACAAATCTGATTTGTGGGACATCCTAAAGTAAGTTTAGGGTATATGTTCTATAATCCTACTTAGCAAAAGGTGTTTATTATGAAAACAGCGCCTTCTAAGATAAAGGTGTTTATCATTAAAAGGGGCTAGTGGGAGGATAATAGATCTTGAAAAGTTCAAGAACCACAAAACACTTATAAGTCGAATAAGAGGAACACGTAGATAGACCTATTGTACCACAACCAGAATCGTAAATGCGGAATAGTACCAAGAAGATACCTAGGAGGTATGGATTCATCATAGATGATGATGATGAGGTACACATCATAGAAGATGAGAAGATGATCGATGAGGTAAGTGTTGTAGACACTCGAGAGAAATGGATTGATGAGTTTCTCAAATATGGAACATTCGTTTTCATGAGCAATCAAAAGAGTTTGATTTTATCAAAATAAGAATGAACCTAGTGTGTACAAAAGGGTCGATTGGGGGCGTCGTGAAATTTCTAGTATTATATGTTGATATACTACGGATGAGGAATGACATACCAATGCTACAATCGGTAAAGATAAAGTTGTCTAAACATTCCTCCATGAATGATTTGGAAGAGTATCTTAATTGGGGATATAAATCTATATAGATAGATTTAAGAGGATGCTCGACTTAACCCGAGAGCGTATATTCATTTGATGCTAAAGTCGTTTAGCATGGCAAACTCAAGAGATGTCTCATGTTGATGAGCTATGGGTGTATCTCTCTTAATAGTCCCCCATAGACTCAAAAAAAGAGAGATTGCATGAGTGACAATCATGTATGCAATGAAATGTACGAGACACGATGTTGATCGGTCGTATTATGGAGAAGTTCACTATAAGTCGGTGAAAAACATCTTAAAGTGCTTAATCGAAACTAAGGATGTGATCATATTCATGGTGGGTCTAAATTAAAACTAGAGGGCTTATGAGACTCAAGTTTTTCGAGACAGAGACAAGATGACAGAAAATCCACTTTAAGGTAAAGTGTTACCTTGAGCAGTGGTGCGAGTGAATTGGAAAGGTTCCAAGCAAGCAAAGAGTTCTTTGGTTTAGTGATAAAGACAAAGTATATAGCTATAAATGAAAGCTGCTGAGTTGATTGTTTGGATTAAAAGTTCATTCTGAGAACTAGGAATAGTTTCTAAGTCTCATCTTGGATCTAAACATGTGTTGTGGCACTTTCATTTGATTATTAGAATCATTGAAAGATGGGAAATCACTATAGAGATAGTGGACTCTCATGAACAACATTACATATCCATTAACTAAAGCTTATCCAATGGCGCGGGATAATCGTCACTTAGAGAAGAAGAGTATAAGATACCATGACGATTGGCTTTAGTGCAAGTGGGAGATTGAAAGTAGTATGCACACAAGCCGATCATGTTTGATGATAAAGCATATACTTTGTAACAATCTTATTCATTTATTAATAAAAAGTATTAATTTATTAAAGGCTTTTAATTATCTACATGATCTTTGTTTTATAATATGTGATAAACCCGTAGTTTTAAGCAATGCTTTTAGAATAATGATGATGATCATTCTAATGAGATCTAAATTCTTAGAAAGCTTAAAACTAAAATAGTTCCCAATCATTGGATTACTAAATTGGGGATTAGTGAATCAGGATAGATTGGTACATCGTTTAACTTTTCATTGGATGAGGATGATTGATCTCATGATCATTTGTGTGGAACACTAAAAGCAAGTATGTAGGTGCTTATTAGAGAATAAGTTCCTTTGAGCGTGGCTGCGCTAAGGAATACCTAATGGAGTTTTATTTGCTGTCGATAGGAATTCTGTAGTGATAGTAGTACAAGTAATCCTTGGACTTGAGATCATCATAGTATCTTGTGTATGATGAGTTATACTTTGACTTATTCCTTAAGACCCTTAGGGTATATCAAAGGGTATGCTTGGGTATAATAAGTTGTACATGGAGATAATGTATGATCGATAAAGAATCTACCACTTCTAATAAAAGAAGAGAAATGTCTATGTGATTCGATAAATGACAACCCGGTAGTCCTTGGGCGGCGAGAATGAAATTAGAAAGGAGTTTCTAATTTGCATTATTTGGAGTTGTGCATTTAAGGATCGAAATACATATAATTAAATAAAATAAGACTTGTGGTAATTCCATATCTTATATTTAATTGGGACATTGTATGGTGGAAGGATTGAATTTATGCGGTAACTATTTACTCAAAGGTTCTTTAATGATTAATGTTGAAATCTATATTATATACGGAAAGTCGTTGATCATTAGGAGGCTTATCCTATTGTAGAATAAATATTATTTATTTAAATAAATTAATTGTTTAATTTATTTATTTAAATAAGATTAGAATTATTCTAATTGATTTATTCACAATAGGTTTAATATGGAGAACCTAAAGGGTCACACCATAAAAGGAAGAATAATTATTTAAGAAGTTAATGGCATAATCGTAATAATATGTTATGTATATTTAATTTAATCTATGGTGATAGAATAAATTAAATAGCTTAATATTATTATTTAATATTTTAGAAATATTAAATATAAATTAATAAGAGAGTCTTATTAATATTATTACAATTATTATTATTTTAATTTCTAAAAGAGTTTAGGAATTAATTTAATATAAGTACTCTCATTTATTCCTAATTGGATTAGGAAGGAAAATTAGTTAAAGGAGTTTAATTAATTATCCCTAATAAGATTAGGGAGCTTAATTAATTAAAAGAATTAATTAATTAAAGCCCAATTCCTTAATTGTTAAGGTGGGTTGCCCACATCTATAAATAAGAGGAGTTTTATTATGGGTGGTATGTGTTGTTGACTTTTTCAACATACGTAATATTTCCAATAGTTGGGAGAGTACACCTTTTCTATAGAGATAGAAAAACTAGGGTTTAGCCAACCACCCTTCTTCTTGAATTTTCTTCTTCCTTGGTGGATCACCTCTAGAGGCCAAACATATGGGTGGCTAACGTTGATCGAAAGGAAGGAACCAAACCGGTGGATTCAAGTTGAGCGAAAAGGATTTGGAGGTGAACTTGTACCTGAGGAAGCTCGATCTTCAAGGGTATGATTTTATTCTTTATCTTTTCGTTTAATTAATAATTATGCATAAAGGGTGATCCGGGTATATGGTTTGTAAAATTTTTAAACTCTGATTTTACCACGCTTCCGCTAATTTTATGCAATTTGATTGCGTTATGAATATTACAAACCTAACAAGACATCTTGGTCTGGCGGAGTTGAGTACGTTTATATAGATTCCCACGATGTCGCCTCTCCTCGCAACATGAAGGTGGCAAAGGGAACCTTTTGCTCCTTGGAGTATCCCAAGTCATAAAATATCTTGGTGATCTACTTTATCTATGTCTCTGCCTTAAGTGGTTCTAGCTTTCCCAAAAACTTCGGGGGTCCCAGCTCCTTGAACTGCTTAGCGGTGACCATTAGTGAGTCGCCAGTGTTTCCACCTGTATTTTTCATAGGAGTCTCTCTCGCCAGATGTTGCATGAATTGCAGAAAGCCTCTGAACATCCCATCGTTCATCATTTGGTTGGTGTTGTTGTTTACATGAGGATTATTGCCTTTCAAATGCACATTATCCTGGTTATTGATCTATGGTGACTCAACGGTCTCCTGTGCTCCATTGCTTATCTCAACATTTTCAGATGTCATTTTCAAACACTGCCAAAAAACAAGGGTAAATTGACATGCCACATATTATCCCTATATTCTGATTGACCAATTAAATAACAAATAAGCTTAGGCAGGTCATACTAGCGAAGGATTTACCCATCTCTTTCCTCCTAGTTCTAGTCTCACATCTCAGCCAGGGATCATATGACTAAGCTTTGATACCAAATGTGACACCCCTAAAATAGGTATACATCACCCATTCTGTCGCAATAGGTGTTCTTCATCAATGAAGAACAACCTTGGTCAATGCCCTGGGGGCTACTTTGACCATGGTTAATTTCTAACTGATTATGATTATGGGCATGAGAGTGTATCCATGGTGTAGTACTAGTGTAATACTACAAGTACTAACCAATTGCAGGGTCTAACTACTTTATAGCATGAAGATCTAAGTGTTCAAAGTTCTTGTCATGACTGTTCTGGAGTTTCTAGGTTACCCAGAAACCCAGACAATGTTAGGTAGTCACTTTAGAGTTTCAATAACTTGATTTCTGGACATTGTTTGAGTGTTAAAGTGTCACACTCTTATAGTTTACATGTCAAAGTACAAACGTACTGTGTTGCCCCAAAAATAGGTATACAACACCCATTCTGAGTCGCCAAATACATAGTAAAGAATACAACTACAAACTTAATTATACAACTGTCGTGTAAAATACAACAAAACATAGCTGAGAGTTTTAACACGAATATTATCTTCTAGACAATATCCAAACTCAAATGGAGTCCTCATTACAATTATTATTACACTATTTCATAGAATAGTGAGGACTACTATATCCACCATCTCGGACCATCACTCCGTTCCCCGACTAGTCTCGGCTATGTTCTCATTTCCTGAAGAGAACAATGAAAGCAAAGGGTGAGCTCAACTAGCTCAGTAAAGAATATTATGACTAAGATAATGCCGAATAAATTATCGTTAGCCTTCAATAGTGTTAAACTGATAGAATACAATAAATAACAAGTTTAACTACAGCGGAACAAGAAATCCATTAGATGAGTCGAGTAAAGAATGATATCTACTATCTTCTATGATTTAAAAAGTTTATCATCAATTTTATCGCTGAGACTCATCTTAATAAATAATTTGCATCACTGAATTATCCATGCGCTACAAGCCAAGGATATTCATTAGTATCACGTCCACGAATTATCCATGCACTACGGGCTAAGGATATTCGTGTTATCACCAATGGTCATGATCATGCCAACAAATGTCCATCAATGCACTACGGGCCAATGAGGACTTTTACCACATTATTTGCAACATTACAGGTCATGATTATATCGAATAATCTCTGGTCATAATCATACCATTCAATAGTCCATCTATACACTACAGGCCAAAGATGACTTTCATCATAATATAAGCATGAGGATGATGACAATGATATAAGAATTCAATTAAATAAAAGTATGGATAAATTTTAATATTTTTAATTCAATTTATCCATAATTCAATAATGTAAAAAGTATCAACATGATACTGCTTTGTGGAGTAAAATTCAAGAATAATATTGTATCAAAAATGATTTAGATGGACAAGAAACCAATTTTTGTCATGAGTATTACCCCGGGTGAATAGTACCCTAGTGAATAGTTCTTCAGGAATAGTACCCCCTGAATAGTTGTAATAATCCAGAATTTTAAATTATAATTTCAAATATTTAATGAATTATATAAATATTTAATTGATGTGTTTATTGTTGAATAAATATTTATTTAATTTGATTTAATTTGATTATTTATTTATTTGTTAAATAAATAATTAATGAGTGAAGGAAATTAATTATTATGAGAAAATATTATAATTTAATTTAATAATTAAATTAGAAAGTTGATAGGATTAAATGGATTATTATAATATTTTTAATTTAATTTGGTAATAAAAGTGTGACAATAAACTATGCTATAAATGAGTTATAAAATAAAATTAAAGTTGTTTTAAATTGATTTATCCAAACAAGGCTTAAAATATTAAGTCTTTATTTTAAAGAGTTTTTTCCAAACAAAGCATTACGGCTTTTGAATTTTAAATTTTATTATAATAAATAAAATAAATCAAATAATATATAAAATATATTTATAACCTATACGTTTATATGTTTGTAATTGACATATTAAGTATGCGTATTATGACCTATCAGTTTTATTTTACGTATACTGTTAGTTGGCTTGGTTATCAGTTTTGTTTACGCATTTAAGTTATTTGCTAAGCCTAAGAAGAAAATACAGAGAGTTTGAGAGAGACTCGTGAGAGTTTGAGAATGACTTGTGAGAGATTTTAGTGGTGATCAAGGATTTTCAAGTAAAAGAAGGTATTATTCATAACCTTAATCTTATATATATATATATATATATATATATATATATATATATGTTTTACGGCATGAATTTTCAAGCTCTGTGAATCAAGTTTTCTAGAATTGTTGATATACAACTTGTTTTGATGATTATATGTATTTGTGATGTTAGAGTTTGTATTTAAACAAGAATTTGTATATTAATTACGTTTAAGAAGGAAGAAAAGTAATTACGGTATATGTTTTTACATATGGCTTATGAAAGTACCAAATTTGGTGGTTAATTTGTATACTAATCTGTAAATTGAGTCTTGAATATATTAATTCCGTAAGAAACGAAGAGAACGTAGTTTGAATAAGTTAATTTGGTGTACAATGGGGATCACAGTGTTAATTGGTTAAGGATGTCAAAAAAATGGAGTTTTATATAAAATATGGAATGGAAAGGTTCTAAATTTGATGTTTATGTTATTTATGTGGGTAAAAACATGCTAGAGACCTTAAGTTATGTTTATGTGAAATTCACCGTAAGTTATCGTGTTAAATTGGGTGCTAGAAATTAAGATTAACCATTTACATTCTTTCGTGCTTGATTTTTGTGATTCTACGCCAGAGTGTTAAACTTATACTTATAATAGCTAAGTCTCAAGTCTCGCGCCTTAATGCCAAACTTTGTGCCTCGCGTCAGGTCATGCCATCATCATCATCATTGACAGTCAGTACCATTCCCAGTGTAGAATCAGAAGAAAATGCAATGGCAGGATTAGCGTAATGGCTTGAAAGTTTGTTTTTTATTACACAAAATCTATAATTGTTGATAAGGTGAAATATTTTGACTATTAAGATGTGATTTTAGTATTATAGTACTAAGAATGATCATATTATTAACAATTAATGAGTTCTGTTATTACGTTACTAATGTGACTTGACTATATGATTAAAACCAATCCATACATGAAATAGATTCTTATTTGTATACAAAGTATATGTAGTAACTAATTATGTCATGATGACATGTGTATATGATATTGTGAATCGAATTATTATGGTTTAGCTTACACGCAAAGCAATTTTTCTAACCCTAAACTTTCTTTGAGCAAGTTCTCTAACTCTAATTATATCGTGCAAGTTTCTAAACCTTATCTCTTAATATTGAGAAAGTTTTTCTAATCTTTAACTTGTATCTTAGTATGAAAGTTTCTTAACTCTGATGCACTTATGTTGAACAAGTTTTATCGTTCAAATTACCATTTATTTATGCATGCTCAATACTCAATTCTAAAAAAAATTCTAACCTTAGCTTAATATTGTTCAAGCAATGTATGTTACGTTATTCAATGCTTATGCTTTTAGCTTATTTCTAAAGCGTGACCTTAATATACAATGTTGATTCATTTATGACTTATTCCATAGCATATTGTTATTACATTCTTATTCAACTAATCCTTAGTTGATGTTCGTTAAACTCTAAATTACCTTGAAACTTATCCAAACCAAACTTACTTTGGTGCGGACTTGTATTCTAAATACTGAGATGAACAACCCTATTATAGGGGATAATTTACGCATAACATTTAAATGTTTGTGCATAATACATTGTACAAAGGGCTTATCCCCCTAAGTACGAGGAGTCCTATAGTCTTATGACTGTTAAAGTTTAAGTTGAAAGAATACTTATAACTATGGACATAGTTCGTGGTCTTTTAACCCTCAAATATATATTTCAAATTCAGTTCCTGATTATTATTGATAAAGCACATTATTCAATTCTATTGAGCCTATTCATTTGGCGGTTGTTATGATGTTTTATTCATTGTCATTTCAAGTGAGCATTGTTTGCTCACTTTTGCTTATATAAATATTACAACTAAAGTTGAGAAGGTCGATAAACCTACCACCAATAAAGGAAATGGAAGATGAACAAGTATTGAAGATTTGTAAACCTGTTGACTTTTATATTGTCAGACTTTATTTTAAATCTTGTGATGTAGTTATTTAATTTTCCGCACATGATGTTTGTATTTAAAGGTTAGATAACCTTGGAGATTTTATTGAACTTATTGATGTAATCCTTTAATGAGAAGGTTTATTATTAAATTTTATTATGTTTATGTAGTTAGACATGAATGTTTTTATCAAGTGAACACCAAATCTTGTGGGAATGAAGTACCCGGATTTGGGGGTGTCACAAGTTGGTATCAAAGCTTTAGGTTATGAACAGTAGGTGTGGGAAAAGCCTTAGGAAGTAGCCTTTGAAAAGATAGTGGTGATAAACTCTTATCGAGTTTTAAGGAAGAAGTAATAAAACACTTACGTGCTTATGTGATTATAACCAATGTGCTCATGAGTGTTGAGTACTGATGATTAGTAATTAAAACTTTAAATTTTGGTTGCCATGATGGCTAATGTAGAAGAATCCAGTCAGGCTAGAGAGGAAGGATCCCAGATGCCTAGGGAGGAGGAGCCTCGAGATATTCAAGTGGTTTTGGAATAACTACTTCCACGAGAATCATCTCCGTTGGTCACAATAGTTTAAAAGGAGGGGTTGCCTGATGAGGATGATGAGATAGAGACGGATGAGGAGGACCCTGTGGAGCTGCCACAGTCAAATGAGGATGAGAAAGAAGAGGAGGAAGAGATTCCACTAAACTCGATCACTGCTCATATGTACGACGAAGTATACGACTACAATGTGGAACTTTAGGATAGTATTGAGGACTTGAGAGAGATAGTAGTTGAACAACATACCTCAATGGCGCAGAAGGACAACGATATCCAGGATCTAGAGGAACGTCTGAGTAATGTCAAAGGGAAGCTGGTCCACACGAAAGGAGGAAACGAGCAACTGACAGAGGAGATCACAGAACTGAAGAACAAGCTGAAGGAAGAGTCTACTAAGAGGGCAAGAGCTGAAGATGCGTACAAAGAAACTTCTATATGAGTCGGGTAACAGAGAGAGATGTACAAGTAAAGAGGATCAAGGTGGAAGAGATGAATAGTGTTTTCAACACTATGATCAACCGAGCTCAAGATCGTGTCATGGGTTATCCGATTCAGTTCGAGACACTGCCATCGTACATGTTAGATCATCGAACAATGTTCCGTATTATGGAAGAAGAGCATCGTAAGGCTATGCAGTATTTTAGTAGGTTGTCGTAAATGTATTTGATATGTGATTAATGACATGATAAATAAGATGTAAATCCCAAGTGTTATGTAACCTATGGGATATGATGATTGTAACGACCCCAAAATTCATAAAATTTAATTCTCGACTTCGATCGTTAATAATACATTCAAACTCTAATATTTACATCATTAAACCATAATACAACCATTGAAATTTGCAGAAAAATTAAAATTTTCTATTACAATTAAAATTTTCTATTACAAACTATTCTCGTTCCCAAAACTTTCAACCTTTACATCTAAATATCTCAGAATCATTTTTAATACTACAATAGTTTACATTGCAAAACAATATTACAATTCAACATTAATACATTATTCGGAACCTTAAACATGGTTCAAATAATAATAACACAACCAAAGTGTATAAATCTTCAAGTATCACATCTGATTCATCTCTTTCAGGTAACACATAACTTTACCTTGAATCTTGAACCTGCAAAAGTGGTTATTTGCAAGGTTGAGCTCTATAGCCCAACAAAATCGAACAGTTTTCATGCATCACATAACACATAATAGCATGCTCAACATATATCTCATAAATATTAGACTAACATAACATACATGTTACAGTTCATATAACAAGTATAAAGATTGAGTTCCTTACTCAATCAGCATGCTTTACTCAATCAATGTAGTCATAAGTTGACTTTAACATTTCATACATTCAACATATATAACACATCATGCTCTTTGCAATAAAGATTTAAACCAATCAAATTCACATAGCAAATAGGAACTAAAAGACTTGCCTTGATCGTTGTTTACCAATAACAGTTTAACAGCTTACAGTTATCTGCAGTTCACGTGCCCTACACAATTATATAACCATGCACATCAACTATTAGTCACATAGCAACGCATGGTAGTTGTAATGTAAACTTTACTCTACGTCTCATAACCCTTTGTAACGACCGAGAAATTCGATTTTATTGTAAAATGATTTTATTAAATTAAATAATAATAAAATCATATTCTTTGTGATATCAAGATGGTTGTCATTTTATAACCTAATGATGTTGGAATGTCGTAGTACTTGAGCTACATGAAGGAATTAAAGTGTTTGAATTTCTAAGACGAAAATAAAAGATTTTCGTGAAATTTTTTGAAAAACACTATTCATCGGTATTTGCTCGAGAATTAATTTTGAAATTCTGAGAAATACATAATGATAGAATATCGATGTAAGACGGATTATGTAATAATAATCTAGTTATAGAAAACGTAATATTTCGCTTGCGGACTTAATTTGAGAATATTAAGGAAAGCAAAGTGTTAGTAAGTAAGTACTAATTGTATGATACTTGGGTATTATACAAGATAATGAAAACAAGTATAATACGAAGTATTATACGAGTTTGTATGAAGGATGGAATATCGTTTATAATGAATTTGTATACGAATTTTAAGACGAGAATAATACATAGACAATATGTATATGTATTAAGCAATGTTAATGGATTTGGAAGATTGGTTAACAATTGGTACAAGCCCAAGTAAATTAAATTGTAAGGCCCAATGTTAATTAATAAGCAAGTGAGTGTTTGTTAAAGCAAGCCCAAAGGTTAAGTTAATTAAGCCAAGCTAGAATCCATGAGTGGATTGACCCATGGGGCAAACCATATTGATATGGTTAATGTGTGGTAACCAAGTTATATGAGTGGTGACCAAGTGTTAGAAGTAATGACCAAGTTAATGTAATGACTAAGTAATGTAATGACCAAGTAAAAGAAGTAATGGCCAAGCAAAGGATAGGATTTGTGCTAGCCAATTAATGAATAGTAAGGAGGTGACTTAAGGAGGTGGGATTGGTTTATTGACTAAACTACCCTAACCTTGGAAATTCTATAAATAGAGAAGGCTTACAAGCCATTTGTTACTTGTTCAAACAGTCCAACTCATATAAAGTGCTTAATTGTTAAGGAGCTTAAGTTACAAATAAGTCACTTTCATTTAGAAGAAGAAGAAGCTACTTTACAAGGACTTCAAAAGTAAGACTTCTTCTCTACTTATCTTCTATCTCTATCATGATAGGTTGATAAGAAAAGTTGGATTAAGGAACATGAATGTTAAGAAGTAAGAAGAATGTGTAAGCAATGAACTTAAGCCACATAAGTTGGTAATAAGTCATTTAAACTAGCATAAGTTATGAACTTATGAAGAAGTAATATGAACTTGTTATAAGTTTATTTTAAGAAGTAATATGAAAGTAAAGAATTTGTATGAATATGTATTTTATATACATGAATGAAACTATATGTGAGAACATATATACATGGTGATTAAAAGACTTTAACTTTCATAAGTTATGATCAATGGAGCTAAAAGTAGTTTATAACTTAATAAGTTATAAGCTCATGAATGAATAAAGTCAAAATCAAACAATGAAAATAAGTTGTTGTATTAGGTATATTGATGTGTTCATAGAATGAATTGAATGCAATGAAAGTAATGAACAAATCATAAGCATGAAGATTCTTAGGAAATCGCATCGATTGGGGCGATGATCGTCGAATTCGTGAAATTCCTGGATTAGAAGTCAAATTTTGAGTTTGAACTCGAAAACGTTGTTTTACAATGGAGACAAGTCATATTTGGAATTCTAGAGTTGCGGACACAAAAATGACAGAATTTCAACTTAGAACGAAGAAACGAGCATTTAACGTTCACGAATGTTTATCGTTTACGTTAAAAATGAACTAATAGGTGAATTTTTAGCAAATGAAGTCAAATAGATAAAATTATTACATGAACGCGTAGATTACGTAATTTGTGAACTGTAGGCTTTTGAACGAGCCAATTCGGACTTATAACGAAGAAGTTATGCGTCCGGGAAGTTGACAAAATTTATTGTCTGTAAAATTTTTCTGGTACACATAGTTGGTGCCGCGGCGCCAACCCTAGGCCAAATGATGGCGCCGCAACACCGTAACAGTGTCTGAACACACTGGAAACTCGCACCGCAACGCGAACCATTGTGTAAATTATGGCACCATGAAGGTCGTGAAAAAGACAACACCTTCGCAGAGTGGCGCAGTAAGCGCTGCCCATCGAGTAAGGATCTTCATGCCAGCACCGCCATGTCCGGGACAATGCCACTGTTAACTCGCGCTGCAATGAGAGATGTAGGTATAAAGCCGGCGCCGCAACGCCAGCCTTAGAACAAAGATAGTGATGAATGTTTTTAAATACAAAGAAAGAAAGTTAATTGATTTAAAAGTAAACACAACTTAAGGGACATAAAGTAACATTGTTAAAACTATGTTAAACCTGAAAGATGTTGTATAAAGGTTGAGATAACCTAGTCAAGTATGAATGAAAGTATAATGATAAGCCGAAACGTATAGTAAATGAATCTAATATACAAATTAGATTGAGATGAAGGGTAAGAGATAGTCATACACATATTTGATTATATATGACCTAATATAAGGCATTATGTGATCATGTGTTGTAGAGACTTGAAAGATTCGAACATAAAGTAATTATTCCGTAGCAGACGCTGAAGGCAAGTATTCTAACTCTTGTCTCAGTTCAATCTGAACAAGTTTTTGAAGTTCATGTATCCTTAAGCATGAATTGATGTACAATGAAGTTAAAGCCAATTCTTTTGGCTAGACTTGATATATTTAATAGATTATTGATAGTCTATTTATCTATTATCAAATGTTATTATCTTTTGTCAACTACTTGATATGGTTTTCAAAAGAAGACTGAAATGTTAAACAAATGTTTTGTCGATAAAACGACAGGTACGTGAGGTTGCCACAATTAAACGTACATACGTTTAATGAATGTAGTGTTGATCAACATAGAGTACAATAGGCGGATCACCTAGAAGTACTCGTAAGTAATACCTGAAAGTAGTATGCATACAAGCCAATCATGTTTGATGATAAAGCATATACTTTGTAACAATCTTATTCATTTATTAATAAAAAGTATTAATTTATTAAAGGCTTTTAATTATCTACATGATGCTGTTTTATAATATGTGATAAACCCATAGTTTTAAGCAATGCTTTTAGAATAATGATGATGATCATTCTAATGAGATCTAAATTCTTAGAAAGCTTAAAACTAAAATAGTTCCCAATCGTTGGATTACTAAATTGGGGATTAGTGAATCCGGATAGATTGGTACATACGTTGCTTGCTCATTGGATGAGGATGATTGATCTCATGATCATTTGTGTGGAGACACTAAAGCAAGTATGTAGGTGCTTATTAGAGAATAAGTACACTGAACGTGGCTCGCTAAGGAATACCTAATGGAGTTTTATTTGCTTGTCAATAGGAATTCTCAGTAGTGATAGTAAGTACAAGTAATCCTTGGACTTGAGATCATCATAGTATCTTATGTATGATGAGTTATACTTTGACTTATTCCTTAAGACCCTTAGGGTATATCAAAGGGTATGCTTGGGTATAATAAGTTTATACATGGAGATAATGTATGATCAATAAAGAATCTACCACTTCTAATAAAAGAAGAGAAATGTCCTATGTGATTCGATAAATGACAACCCAAGAGTCCTTGGTTAAAGCGTAATGAAATTAGAAAGGAGTTTCTAATTTGCATTATTTGGAGTTGTGCATTTAAGAGTCGAAATACATATAATTAAATAAAATAAGACTTGACAGTAATTCCATGTCTTATATTTAATTGGGATATTGTATGGTGGAAGGATTGAATTGTACAGTAACTATTTACTCAAAGGTTCTTTAATGATTAATGTTGAAATCTATATTATCTGGAAAGTCGTTGATCAGGGGAGGCTTATCCCTATTGTAGAATAAATATTATTTATTTAAATAAATTAATTGTTTAATTTATTTATTTAAATAAGATTAGAATTGTTCTAATTGATTTATTCACAATCGGTTTAATATGGAGAACCTAAAGGGTTACACCATAAAAGGAAGAATAATTATTTAAGAAGTTAATGGCATAATCGTAATAATATGTTATGTATATTTAATTTAATCTATGGTGATAGAATAAATTAAATAGCTTAATATTTATTATTTAATATTTTAGAAATATTAAATATAAATTAATAAGAGGAGTCTTATTAATATTATTACAATTATTATTATTTTAATTTCTAAAAGAGTTTAGGAATTAATTTAATATAAGTACTCTCATTTATTCCTAATTGGATTAGGAAGGAAAATTAGTTAAAGGAGTTTAATTAATTATCCCTAATAAGATTAGGGAGCTTAATTAATTAAAAGAATTTAATTAATTAAATAAAACCCAATTCCTTAATTGTTAAGGTGGGTTGCCCACATCTATTAATAAGAGGAGTCTTATTATGGGTAGGGGGTTGTTGACTTTTACAACATACGTAATAATTCCAATTAGTTGGAGAGTACGCCTTTCTATAGAGATAGAAAACTAGGGTTTGAGCCAATACCCCTTCTTCTTGAATTTTTCTTCTTCCTTGGTGGATCACCTCTAGAGGCCAAACATTTGGGTGGCTAACATTGATCAAAGGAAGAAACCAAACCCGGTGGATTCAAGATTGAACGCGAAAGGATTTGGAGGTGAACTTGTACCTGAGGAAGCTCGATCTTCAAGGGTATGATTTATTCTTTATCTTTTCGTTTAATTAATAATTATGCATAAAGGGTGATCCGGGTTTATGGTTTGTAAATTTTTAAACTCTGATTTTACACGCTTCCGCATTTTTTTTGCAATTTGATTGCGTTGATGAATATTACAAACCTAACAGTGGCATCAGAGCCAAATCTTTATGCAAATTATTAATTGTTTTAATTTAATATGTATATTGATATGTGTTTAGAACAATTTAATTGGGCATAATTTTATTGTATTAAATTTAAAAAAAAATAAAATAAAATAAAATAGCAGTGCATGCATTTTTTTTTCAGCTGTGCATGCATTTTTTTTTTGGCAGGAGTATCCAATGCACGGAAAACAAAACAATGTGAATAGCGCACGGAAATCGAGGGGATTTAATTATCATGTTTCATGTAATGATTGATAATGATTATCTAATGATTATATATATATATATATATATATATATATATATATATATATATATATATATATAATACTTGTTACGGAAATCAGTAGGGGCGGAAATCATGGTACGATGATTGGTCGATGATTGGTCGATGATTAAGTAGCGTGAAATCATGGGTGATGATTGGTCATACATGCAGTTTTTAAAAAAAAAAAAAAAAGGATATATATATATATATATATATATATATATTATGGTTATATATATATATATATATAATATATATTACTTAATATATATATAAATATATATATTCTTAATTATTATATAATTAAAATAAAAGTTTATTTTAATTTTAAAATAAAAGGTTTATTTTAATATTAAAATATAAAGTTTTATTTTAATTTTAAATAATTTTATAATTAAAATAAAAGGTTTATTTTAATCTTAAAATAAAAGGTTTATTTTAATATTAAAATAAAAGATTTATTTTAATTTTAAAATTAGAATTTCATGCTAACTAATTAGAGTTGGAATTGGATTCCATGTTAACTAATTGGAGTTGAAATTGGATTCTATTTTCCCTTAAATAAAAGAGTTTATTTAGATATGAAATAGATTTCATATTATTCAAAAAAAAAAAGTTTATTTGTGAATAAGAAAGAGAATCCATATTTCTTAAATAAAGGAGTTTATTTAGATATGAAATAAGATTTCATATTATTCAAAATAAAAGAGTTTATTTGTGAATAGGAAAGAATATCCGTGTTTCCTTTAATATTTTTTTTACATGGAATTGGATTCCATAATTAATTAAAATAAAAGAGTTTATTTTAATTAAAGATTTTTTTTTACGTGGAATTGGATTCCATAATTAATTAAAATAAAGGAGTTTATTTTGATTAAATTTTGATTAAAATAAAATAGTTTATTTTATTCAAAATTAGATAAATTAAAATAAAATAGTTTTATTTTGATTTAAATTTGGATTAAAATAAAAGAGTTTATTTTGATTCAAAATTAAATTTTATACTAACTAAATTTGCCCATTTTAAATGATATCAATATATATATTAAATGTTTATTATTCATGAGATGAATGTTATTTATTGATGCATATGATGATGATGTATGATAATAAATGGGATTGATTATGGACTATCATTGACCAATATGATTGGATTTTATTTTAGTTGGATGCATGAATGTATGGGTTTTATTAAATGGGGTCTGCGTACCTCGCCTTCTCTAATTTTTTCTTAATGTAAATTCTAACTCCTCCTATGTACTTTCCTCGATCACGATCAAGGTTTCTATTTATTTTAAATAATTTTGTAATAGGAATATTTAGAATTATTTTGAAAAATTAGAGATCAAGGGACAAGAAGCTCTTGAAGACCCGTTTGTAATGGAGCCCGAGTTTAAATGTAATAGTTATATTTAAATATTATTTCTTGCACCCCTAGGGTTTGACCTTTTGGTTCACTTGGTGGCTCTAGTGAACCAAACTAGAATAAAAGTCCATAATCAATCCGGGTAGAATATAGTATTCTATATGTGCATGCTTATACTATATATATTATATATTATGCAAACATGCTTCGCATGTTCATTAATATGACGCGTATTTTATATATATGTGTGCATGCGCGCTAAACAAGATGAGATAATTAATAACAAACCCCTCAATTTTTTATATTAAGTCCTAAGCGTTCAAAGATATTTGGAATATCGAACGTCGCCTTCTAGCATGATAAAATTAATAGAGTATTAAATATTTAATATGAGTTTGTTGTGTCACCACAAGGCAAGTATTAAGTATTTAAGATGTTAATTTATCGCATTTGATGCTTATAAAGAAAATTGAACAATATTGTTTTGTTGTGTCACCACAAGGATGATATTTTTCTTTTTTGAATATATGGAGTGCTAGGTTGGACTTAACTTGGATAATTTTGATTCGGATGTGCCACCACTTGATCAAAATAATCTAAGAGGCAAAATACAAGGAGTTGCATAGTTGATGTAATTGACAAAAGTTGTCTACCTATTTATTTATATATAGTTTGTTGTGTCACCACAAGGCTATATACATTTGAAATGGGATCCTTATTCTCACTCAAGAGATCTTTAATTAGATTTTTAACTAACTATATAAGTGAGGTAATATAGTTTGAAGAAAATAGTGGGAGATACCAATTTAAAACAAGACCTAATTTATTTTGGTAATTAATAAAAGAATGTATGTTAAAATGTTGGTAATTACAAATTCATTTACAGAATTTTACAATGTCTAAATTATTATCACTGAGTAGCATATTAGATGCTAAATTAACCAGACCGAATTAAATGGATTGGTTAAGGAATTTGAGAATAGTTCTCATGGCTGAAAAGCTATCTTATGTCCTTAATACGCCTATCCCTGCAATGGTTGCAGACAATGCCTCTGAGGAAGAGATTGCTACTTTTAGAAAGTGGCAAGATGATGTACAGTTGGCTCAATGCATCATGCTCGCATCCATGAGTAACGAGCTTCAGCGTCAGCTTGAAACTATGGATGTTCTTACAAAATTCCTGCACATCAAGTAGTTGATGGTTAGGAAAGTAGGACTGATAGATATCTGATATCTAAGGAGCTCTTCCGATCTAGAATGGCCAATGGCACTACAGTACAGATAAAAGTCCTTAACATTATTAATTTGATTGATCAATTAGGACAATGAGTTTTGTCATGGATGGAGAGTTGAGCCAAGATTTGATCTTGCACTCACTCCCGGACTCCTTTCATAATTGTTGTGAATTTTTCATATGAACAAGCTAGATATCAGCCTCGCTGATTTGCTTAACATATTGAAAAAGGTTGAGAGTCACTTTCCAACCAAGAAAGATCAAGTCTTACTGGTAGGGGCCAAAGGATCTTCTGAAAAGAAGAACGATTCAAAGAAGGTAAATAGAAAGGCGTAAACAAAGGATAATAAGAACAAAACTGATATGGATAGCAAAGGAGTTTGCTTCCACCGCAATAAGCCCGGACCGGAAAGAAAATGCGAGAAGCATCTTTGAGAGGCTAACCAAAGAAGCTTAGTGAAGTTTTGATTTACAATACAATTTTGTTCATGATTTAAATAAATTTTTCTTTAAGTCAAGGTTCTACTTGGGTATTGGATACCGACTTTGGTTATCATAAATATAGATTTATGAAGGGACCAAACAGAAATAGAAAGCTAAACAAATATAAGTAATCCTATGTGTGGAAAATGAAGCAAAGGTTGCAACATTAGCCATAGAAACTTATAGTTTAGCTTTGCCGCCACGAGCAAGTCTGTTAAGTCAATAAGTTGTTATTGTATTCCAGTTCTCGTTGGAAACATTATTTCCATTTTATTGTTGGACAATGAAATCTTTGGTATTATAATTAAGAACAACTGTTGTTCTATTTATAATAATTATGTTTCGTATAGAACTGAAAGATTACTTAATGGACTTTGTATTCTTGACTTACGTGAAAAATTATTTTATAAATTGAACAAACTAGTATAAGAAAAGGAGATGATCATTCAAAGAGTTGAATATATGTATTTGTTGAAATACAAGTATGAATTATTTGAAAGGTTCAAAGAATTCAGAAGAGAAATTTATTAATAAAAAGTATTAGAATTCTTTGATCGGATCAAGGAATACATACTTGTGCAATAAGTTTCTAGATCATCTCAAATGGTTTTCTCATAATGGACGCCTCTTGATACATAATAATTGATTGATGTATCTGAAAGGAAAAATCGTACCTTGTTGGACATGGTACGGTCCATAATTATTTTACCGACATTCCAAAGATCCTTCAGGATCATGTCCTTAGAAATGGCTGCATATCTACGAAAAGGTAATCTCTAAATCCGGCCCCAAGACTCCATAAAAGTTATGGATGGGGAGGATTCTAATCTTAAGTTTGTTAAGATAAGGGGTTCCAACTTATGTGAAAAGGTTTCAAAAGGATAAGCTTGGGACAAGATTTGACAAGTGTCGATTTGTGGGACATCCTAAAGTAAGTTTAGGGTATATGTTCTATAATTCTACTTAGCAAAAGGTGTTTGTTACGAAACACGCTGCCTTCTAAGATAAAGGCGTTTATTATTGAAAGGGCTAGTGGGAGGATAATAGATCTTGAAGAGTTCAAGAACCACAAAACACTATAAGTCAAATAAGAGGAACTGTAGATGTAATTCTATTGTACCACAACCAATCAGAAATCGAATAGTATAGAAAATACCTAGGAGGTATGGATTCATCATAGATGATGATGATGAGGTACGCATCATAGAAGATGATGATCCAGTTACATACAATGAGTTAAGAGTTGTAGACACTCAGAGAAATTGATTGAAGCAATATTCTCAAAAATGGAACATTCATTTTGATGAAACAAATCAAAAGAGTTTGATTTTATCAAAAATAAGAATGAACCTAGTGTGTACAAAAGGGTCAGTGGGAGCATCGTGACATTCCTAGTACTACATGTTGATATACTACGGATAAGGAATGACATACCAATGCTACAATCAGTAAAGATAAAGTTGTCTAAACATTCCTCCATGAATGATTTGGAAGAGTATCTTAATTGGGGATAAAATCTATATAGATAGATACAAAAGGATGCTCGACTTAACCCAAGGAACGTATATTCATTTGATGCTAAAGTCGTTTAGCATGGCAAACTCCAAGAGATATCTCATGTCGATGAGCTATGGAGTGTATCTCTCTTAATAGTCCCCACAGACTCCTGAAAAGAGAGGTCGCATGAGTGACAATCATGTATGCAATGAAATGTACGAGACCTGATGTTGATCAGTCATATTATGGAGAAGTTCACTATGAGTCAGCGAAAAACATCTTAAAGTTCTTAACCGGCACTAAGGATGTGAGCATACATGGTGGGTCTGAATTAAAACTAGAGGGCTTAACAGACTCAAGTTTTTCAGATGCACCAAGACGCGACGAGAAAATCCACTTTAAGGTAAAGGGTTACCTTGAGCAGAAGTGCAGTGAATTGGAAAGGTTTCAAACAAAGAAAGAGTTCTTTGGTTTAGTAATAAAGACAAAGTATATAGCTATAAATAAAGCTAGAAGTTGATTGTTTGGATTAAAAGTTCATTACGTGAACTAGGAATAGTTCTAAGTTTCATCTTGGATCTAAACATGTGTTGTGGCACTTTCATTTGATTATTAGAATCATTGAAAGATGGGAAATCACTATAGAGATAGTGGACTCTCATGAACAACATTACATATCCATTAACTAAAGCTTATCTAATGTGCAGGATAATCGTCACTTAGAGAAGAAGAGTATGAGATACCATGACGATTGGCTTTAGTGCAAGTGGGAGATTGAAAGTAGTATGTACACAGGCCAATCATGTTTGATGATAAAGCATATACTTTGTAACAATCTTATTCATTTATTAATAAAAGTATTAATTTATTAAAGGCTTTTAATTATCTACATGATCTTTGTTTTATAATATGTGATAAACCCATAGTTTTAAGCAATGCTTTTAGAATAATGATGATGATCATTCTAATGAGATCTAAATTCTTAGAAAGCTTAAAACTAAAATAGTTCCCAATCGTTGGATTACTAAATTGGGGATTAGTGAATCCGGATAGATTGGTACATACGTTGCTTGCTCATTGGATGAGGATGATTGATCTCATGATCATTTGTGTGGAGACACTAAAGCAGTATGTAGGTGCTTATTAGAGAATAAGTACATTTGAGCGTGGCTCGCTAAGGAATACCTAATGGAGTTTTATTTGCCTGTCAATAGGAATTCCTGTAGTGATAGTAGTACAAGTAATCCTTGGACTTGAGATCATCATAGTATCTTATGTATGATAAGTTATACTTTGACTTATTCCTTAAGACCCTTAGGGTATATCAAAGGGTATGCTTGGGTATAATAAGTTGTACATGGAGATAATGTATGATCAATAAAGAATCTACCACTTCTAATAAAAGAAGAGAAATGTCCTATGTGATTCGATAAATGACAACCCGGTAGTCCTTGGTTAAGGCGAGAATGAAATTAGAAAGGAGTTTCTAATTTGCATTATTTGAGTTGTGCATTTAAGAGTCAAAATATACATATAATTAAATAAAATAAGACTTGACAAAGTAATCCCATGTCTTATATTTAATTGGGACATTGTATGGTGGAAGGATTGAATTATACACAGTAACTATTTACTCAAAGGTTCTTTAATGTTTAATGTTGAAATCTATATTATTTGGAAAGTCGTTGATCGCTAGGGAGGCTTATCCCTATTGTAGAATAAATATTATTTATTTAAATAAATTAATTATTTAATTTATTTATTTAAATAAGATTAGAATTGTTCTAATTGATTTATTCACAATAGGTTTAATATGGAGAACCTAAAAGGGTCACACCATAAAAGGAAGAATAATTATTTAAGAAGTTAATGGCATAATCGTAATAATATGTTATGTATATTTAATTTAATCTATGGTGATAGAATAAATTAAATAGCTTAATATTTATTATTTAATATTTTAGAAATATTAAATATAAATTAATAAGAGGAGTCTTATTAATATTATTACAATTATTATTATTTTAATTTCTAAAGAGTTTAGGAATTAATTTAATATAAGTACTCTCATTTATTCCTAATTGGATTAGGAAGGAAAATTAGTTAAAGGAGTTTAATTAATTATCCCTAATAAGATTAGGGAGCTTAATTAATTAAAAGAATTTAATTAATTAAATAAAAACCAATTCCTTAATTGTTAAGGTGGGTTGCCCACATCTATTAATAAGAGGAGTCTTATTATGGGTAGGGGGTTGTTGACTTTTACAACATACGTAATAATTCCAATTAGTTGGAGAGTATGCCCTTTCTATAGAGATAGAAAACTAGGGTTTGAGCCAATACCCCTTCTTCTTGAATTTTTCTTCTTCCTTGGTGGATCACCTCTAGAGGCCAAACATTTGGGTGGCTAACGTTGATCAAAGGAAGGAACCAAACCCGGTGGATTCAAGATTGAACGCGAAAGGATTTGGAGGTGAACTTGTACCTGAGGAAGCTCGATCTTCAAGGGTATGATTTATTCTTTATCTTTTCGTTTAATTAATAATTATGCATAAAGGGTGATCCGGGTTTATGGTTTGTAAATTTTTAAACTCTGATTTTACACGCTTCCGCATTTTTTTTGCAATTTGATTGCGTTGATGAATATTACAAACCTAACAATACCAGGCTTATGGACTTAGTTCCGGGTTGTCCTTTTCAAAGAAGAATGAAATGCTCAAGGTCTCTGACCGGAGTGAATGTTTTACTGAATATTGTTATTATTGTAAAACATTTTGAAAGAAAGATGAAGTGCTATTTTGATTCATCAATAGTACTTCATAACTATTGTTCAGTTATTGAAGATATACGATTCTTATGTGTGAAGCATGTTATTTATTGAAATTGTCATACTTGCTGAGCTAGTTATGCTCACTCTTGCTTAAACCATATGAATGCAGTTAAGACTGAACGTCCCAAAGGATCGAATAAGGATAAAGGAAAAGCTAAGGCAGATCGTTAAGCTGTCTATGTAATAGTATAGGTTTAATGTTATAATGTAATTGATATTATGACAAATAACCTTTATAATGGGTTTTGAACTTGGGAGAATGTAAATATTATTTTGATTATATATAAGAGATATTTGTTCTTTTGAGGCTTTTCAGTTGAATGAATGTATAAATGTTTAGTAAGATATAGCACCATTCATCCGGGTTGGAAGATACACGGATTTGGGGCGCCTTCTGAGGTTAGTATCAAAGCCTAGGTTATAAAACTTAAGGGGGAAATTAGAACCTTAAGTCATAACCTTAAGAAAGAATAATGAAGTAAAAGATGAAACCTAACCCTATAAAAATGCATTATAGTATGTTATGTGTTATTATTATTCTACTGATGTGTACTAATCAAACTATATTGTTTTATTGTAGATGTCAGGAGGAAATGATATGTATAGAGACAAACATGTAGTGAGCGAGGATTCAATTAATCGAGTAGAGATACTACCCAATCCCATAGCAGTAGAACCGGAAGTGGTGGTAATTGAGTCTGGAGACTCGGACAATTTAGACTACATGTCTATATTTGATGGCATGCTAGAGGAAGAGGTGGACGTGATGTCTTTTGACCAGGTTCCACCTACAGAAGAGTTGACTACGGGGGAGTCAATGAAAGCACTGTTCATGTCAGTATTGGATAGAAATGTCCATTACTGTGAAGAGGTTAAGGAGTTGAAAGAGGAACTCCAAGCTATCCGAGAGGACAAGATGAGTATGGAGGGTATGTGGGATGAGGAACACGACGTTTGTGTTTTGGCCAAGGACAAGGTCCACGAGCTGAAACATGAAGTCTTTGAACTCAAGCAGGAGCTAAAGACTACGAAAAGGAAGGTAGAGAGGATGTCCTATATATATAGGAGTTCTCATGTGGATTTCCAGCAGTAAGTAGCCGGGTATCCGATAAAAGAAGGGCAGACTCGATATACTATCAGTCGGGATGTCATTGCCGGTTTGGCCACGAAAGACTTTGAGAATGCCATTCGACAGATGTAATCTAGTTATAGCTGGAATAGTTTAGATATGTAAATATTATGTATCTAGTAGTGACGTAAAACCCTCTTTTGTATATCAAGGGTAGTCTTTTGTAAATCCTAATTTTTGGAAAGCAATTGCGGGATGGTAATGTAATCAGCTAAGGCTGAGTAATGTAAACAATGTAGTGTTATACTACAAATTATGAATCAATATAAGTCTTTTTATGGAAATATATTGAGTAATGAGTATGAGTTATTGTTTCAATACAAATAATAACTAACCAACAAGAAGAAAGTAATAATGACGTTTTATTTTTTTAACAGCAAAATGCCACCAAGAAGAAGACAACAAAATCAAGATTCTAATGTTAACCAACCAGAGGGAGGTCCGGTTAATCCAATGCAAGAGTTCGTTAATCTTTTAACGGCCGCGTTTAATAGAACTAGAGCTAATGTACCCATAAATCCTAGGGTAGTACGAGCTACTACTTTTAAGGATTTTAAAAGTGTCGGTCCGCCTAGAGTTCAAAGGAACTATGGACCCTATAGAAGCCCAAACTTGGGTGAAGGAGATTGAGAAAGCATTTGTTATTGCAAATGTTGATGAAGGTCAGATGGTTGCTTTTGCAACCTCTATGATGAAAGGGGAGGCTAATTTTTGGTGGGAGGCAAACCAGGCTAGGGTCGGAATAGAAAATTTAACGTGGGTGAGGCTCAAGGAGATTTTCTTCAAGAACTACTTTCCCACAAGTATGTAAGGAAGGATGGAAATGAGGTTTCTTGATTTAAAACAAGGGGATATGACAGTTCCCCAGTATGCTGTCAAGTTTAATGAACTGGCAAGATTTGCTCCACATCAAGTGGACACTAAAGTAAGAAAGGCTAGACGATTCGAGCAGTGCTTGAAACCCTGGCTCTATAGCCGAATTTCTGTGTTCCAAAGTACTTCCTTTGGAACCATATTAGAAAAGGCAATAATTGCCGAGGGTGGAAATGAGGCTCTCAGCCAGTACCACAAAGATAAGAAAAACAAGGGTAAAGTTGAGGAAGGAATGAAGACCGAGGGAGCCAGCGGTAGTGGCGACGGTCAAAAGAGGAAGGGATTTAACTCTGGGAATACCAGAGTAAAACAAGGGAATTCTAAGAGGAGGATGGAGGCCTGTAAAACCTATGGGAAGACTCATTTAGGAGTCTGTCTCAAGGGAAAGGCAGTATGTTATAATTGTGGGCAGGAAGGGCATATTTCGCCTAACTGTCCAAATTCAAAGAAAAACCACGGATGTTTTGTATGTGGATTAACTGACCACATAGCAAAGAACTGTCCAAAGAAGGGAACAGATGGAAATAAGGGCACTAATAGCGGTAAGTTAGCTATTAGTGGTCCATTCAATAGGAGTAGACCAATGGCCCGCACTTTTAATATAACGGTCCAAGATTTGTGGCATCGGGGATGTAGTTGCGGAGTATTATCCCGATCAACAACATAAATGCTTACGTCTTTATTTGATTAAGGGTGCTACTTGTTCATTTATAGCATGTGATTTTGCTAGACGATTAGAATTACTTTCCAAAAAGTTGCTTATACCTTTGATTATTAAGGTAGCAAATGAAGAGATAATTCATGTTGAAGATATTCATAGGAATTGTTGCGTAGATATACGGGGTTGTAAATTATCGGTAGATTTAATACCGATAAAGTTAGGAGAATTTGATGTGATTCTCGAAATGGATTGGTTGATTAACCATGGAGCAATTATAGATTGCCAGAAGAAAAGTGTGAGCATTAAGACGTTGAAACAACCTCCTGTAGTGTTTTACGGTAATAAATCACCGGGACGCTTGTGTTGTCTTACGATGACACAAACTAGAAAACTTTTAAGGAAAGTTTGTGTAGGTTATCTGTGTCATGTTGTTGACACCCAGCGAGTGGGAGCAACCATGGAACAAATACCCATAGTGAACGAATTCATGGATGTATTTCCAAGTAAATTACCGGGTTTGCCACTGGATAGAGAGATCGAATTCGTAATAAACATTGTGCCAGGAGCGGCACCAGTCTCAAGGGCACCGTACCGTATGACGCCTATGGAAATGAAAGAGCTAATGGTTTAGTTACAAAAACTATTGGATAGGAAGTACATTCAACCGAGTGTTTCCCCGTGGGGCACACCGGTATTATTTGTCAAGAAGAAAGATGGATCATTAAGGCTTTGTATCGACTATCAAGAGTTGAACAAGTTAACGAAAAAGAATAAATACCCATTACCCAGGATCGATGATCTTTTTGATCAGTTGAAAGGGGCAAAGTATTTTTCTAAGATAGATTTGCGGACAGGGTATCACAAATTGAAGTTTAGGAAGGATGATATACCAAAGAAAGCATTTAGGACTCGTTATGGTCATTACAAGTTTTTGGTAATGTCATTTGGGTTGACGAATGCACCAGCTGCATTTATGGATATGATGAACAGAGTGTTCAAACCATATTTGGACAAGTTCGTCGTTGTGTTTATCGATGATATTCTAGTCTATTTTAGGACGCCAGAAGATCATGCTGAACACTTAAGATTAGTGTTAGAGACACTAAGAAAGGAGAAGTTATATGCAAAATTCATTAAGTGTGAATTTTGGTTGGAGAAAAGACAGTTTTTAGGTCATGTCATTGACCAAGAAGGGATTTTAGTAGATCCAGCGAAGGTAGAAGCAGTGAGGAGCTGGGAACAACCGAAAACACCGACTGAGGTGCGGAGTTTCCTAGGGTTAGCAGGATACTATCAAAGATTTATCTAAGATTTTTCGAAGATAGCTACTCCGTTGACTAACCTGACAAGGAAGATGGTAAAATACGTGTGGACGGATAAATGTGAAGACAGTTTTTAAAAACTAAAGAAAAGGTTAAGTGAAGCCCCTGTTTTGTCATTACCTGATGACACAGGAAATTTTGTAGTTTATAGCGATGCTTCGCATAGAGGACTTGGTTGCGCGCTCATGCAGCATGGCAAAGTCATTGCGTATGCATCACGACAGCTGAAGGATTATGAGAAAGTTTATCCTACTCATGGTCTGGAACTGGCCGCGGTAGTATTTACCTTAAAGATATAGAGACATTATCTTTATGGGCAGAAATGTGAGATATATACGGACCATAAAAGTTTAAAGTATATCTTCACTCAGAAAGAGTTGAATATGAGACAGAGAAGATGGCTAGAGTTGATAAAGGATTACGATTGTGAAATCCTGTATCACCCCGGGAAAGCCAATGTAGTTGCCGATGCCTTAAGTAAGAAGGGTCGGGAAAGGTTATCTATGTTAACGACTCAAAATGAGTTAATAACAGAGATAGCTAGAATGGAAATAGAAGTGAAGATGCCAAGTGATTCAAGGCAGATACTTTTTATGACGGAGATGCAATCTACCATCGTAGAGAGAGTCAAGGAGGTACAACTCAGGACTGATGAGTGTAACCAAATGAAGAAGCAGTTAACAGATAAAGAAGATACTAAGTATAGTCTTGATAATGAGGATTATTAAGATTTGAAGGAAGAATTTGGGTTAGAATGAGGCGGAATCAAAGGAGCAAGTGTTACAAGAAGCTCATAGTTCGAGGTACTCGATACATCCGGTAGCACTAAGATGTATCAAGACCTTAGATGAAGTTTTGGTGGCCGAACATGAAGAGAGAAATAGTGAATACGTGAGTAGATGCTTAACTTGTCAAAAAGTTAAAATTTGAACATCAAAGACGAAAGTGGCTTCTTACAGTCATTGGAGATTCCAGAATAGAAATGGGAGCATATCACGATGGACTTCGTGGTGGGACTTCCGACTAACGAAATCGGCTCACTTCTTACTAATTAGGGTCAAGTATAACTTAGACCAGTTAGCTAAACTTTATGTTAAGGAAATTATTTCCAGACATGGAGTACCAGTATCGATTGTGTCGGATCGGGATCCATAATTCACATCGAATTTTTGAGGCGGTTGGGAACATTTGAAGAAACAATGGGTTGGGAACACAGTCTTGAAGTTAAGCATAGTATATCATCCACAAACTGATGGGTAGAGCGAGAGGACAATTCAGACGTTAGAAGATATGTTGAGGTCTTGCGTCATGGATTTTAAGGGTAGTTGGGATGATCACCTACCACTTGTAGAGTTTGCATATAACAACAGTTATCATGCAAGGATAGGCATGGGTCTTCGATAGTTTATGAAGCTTTGTACAGAAGAAGGTGCAAAACACCATTATATTGGGATGAAGTGGGAGAACGCCGGATGCTAGGACCAGAATTTGTTAGGTTTGTAATATTCATGTGCGCAATCAAATTGCACAAAATTATGCGGAAGCGTGTAAAAACAGAGTTTAAAAAATTTACAAACCATATACCCGGATCACCCTTTATGCATAATTATTAATTAAACGAAAAAGATGAATAAGAATCATACCCTTGAAGATCGAGCTTCCTCGGTATAAGTTCACCTCCAATCCTTTTTTCGCGTTCAACTTGAATCCACCGGGTTTGGTTCCTTCCTTTGATCGGCGTTAGCCACCCAAATGTTTGGCCTCAGAGGTGATCCACCAAGGAAGAAGAAAATTCAAGAAGAAGGGTGGTTGGCTAAACCCTAGTTTTTCTATCTCTATAGAAAGGTGTACTCTCCCAACAATTGGAATTATTACGAGTATGTTGAAAAAGTCAACAACCCATATGACCCATAATAAGACTCCTCTTATTTATTGATGTGGGCAACCCTCCTTAACAATTAAGAAATTGGGTTTTATTTAATTAATTAAATTCTTTTAATTAATTAGGCTCCCCTAATCTTATTAGGGATAATTAATTAAACTCTTTTTTAATTAATTTTCCTTCCTAATCCAATTAGGAATAAATGAGAGTACTTATATTAAATTAATTCCTAAACTCTTTTAGAAATTAAAATAATAATAATTGTAATAATATTAATAAGACTCCTCTTATTAATTTATATTTAATATTTCTAAAATATTAAATAATAAATATTAAGCTATTTAATTTATTCTATCACCATAGATTAAATTAAATAGACTTAACATATTATTACGATTATGCCATTAACTTCTTAAATAATTATTCTTCCTTTTATGGTGTGACCCTTTAGGTTCTCCATATTAAACCAGGTTGTGAATAAATCAATTAGAACAATTCTAATCTTATTTAAATAAATAAATTAAACAATTAATTTATTTAAATAAATAATATTTATTCTACAATAGGATAAGCCTCCTAGCGATCAGCGACTTTCCGGATAATATAGATTTCAACATTAATCATTAAAGAACCTTTGAGTAAATAGTTACCGTACAATTCAATCCTTCCACCATCTGATGTCCCGATTAAATATAAGGCATGGAATTCTTTGTCAAGTCTTATTTTATTTAATTATATGTATTTCGATCCTTAAATGCACAACTCAAATAATGCAAATTAGAAACTCCTTTCTAATTTCATTACGCCTTAACCAAGGACTCTTTGGGTTGTCATTTATCGAATCACATAGGACATTTCTCTTCTTTTATTAGAAGTGGTAGATTCTTTATTGATCATACATTATCTCCATGTATACAACTTATTATATCCAAGCATACCCTTTGATATACCCTAAGGGTCTTAAGGAATAAGTCAAAGTATAACTCATCATACACAAGATACTATGATGATCTCAAGTCCAAGGATCACTTGTACTACTATCACTACATGAATTCCTATTGACAGCAAATAAAACTCCATTAGGTATTCCTTAGCGAGCCCACGTTCGGTGAACTTATTCTCTAATAAGCACCTACATACTTGCTTTTAATGTCTCCACACAAATGATCATGAGATCAATCATCCTCATCCAATGAGCAAGCAAGCGTATGTACCAATCTATCCGGATTCACTAATCCCCAATTTAGTAATCCAATGATTGGGAACTATTTTAGTTTTTAAGCTTTCTAAGAATTTAGATCTCATTAGAATGATCATCATCATTATTCTAAAAGCATTGCTTAAAACTATGGGTTTATCACATATTATAAGACGACATCATGTAGATAATTCAAAGCCTTTAATAAATTAATACTTTTTATTAATAAATGAATAAGATTGTTTACAAAGTATATGCTTTATCATCAAACATGATTGGCTTGTATGCATACTACTTTCAATCTCCCACTTGCACTAAAGCCGATAAATCATGGTATCTTATACTCTTCTTCTCTAAGTGGCGATTATCCTAACATTGTTGGATAAGCTTTAGTTAATGGATATGTAATGTTGTTCTTGAGAGTCCACTATCTCTATAGTGATTTCCCATCTTTCAATGATTCTAATAATCAAATGAAAGTGCCACAACACATGTTTAGATCCAAGATGAGACTTAGGAACTATTCCTAGTTACGTAATGAACTTTTAATCCAAACAATCAACTTGCGACTTCATTTATAGCTATATACTTTGTCTTTATCACTAAACCAAGAACTCTTTCTTTGTTTGGAACCTTTCAATTCAACTTTGCACCCTTTGTTCAAGGTAACCCTTTACCTTAAAGTGGATTTTTCTGTCATCTTGGTATGTCTGAAAAACTTGAGTTCGTTAAGCCCTCTAGTTTTAATTTAGACCCACCATGAATATGATCACATCCTTAGTCTTGGGTTAAGCACTTTAAGATGTTTTCAACGACTCATAGTGAACTTCTCCGAATATGGTGATCAACATCGGTCTCGTACATTTCATTGCATACATGATTGTTACTCATGCGACATCTCTTTTCATGGGTCTGTGGGGACTATTAAGAGAGATACACTCCATAGCTCATCAACATGAGACATCTCTTGGAGTTTGCCATGCTAAACGACTTTAGCATCAAATGAATATACGTTCCTTGGGTTAAGTCGAGCATCCTCTTAAATCTATCTATATAGATTTATATCCCCAATTAAGATACTCTTCCAAATCATTCATGGAGGATTGTTTAGACAACTTTATCATTACTGATTGTAGCATTAGTATGTCATTCCTTATCCGTAGTATATCAACATATAATATTAGGAATGTCACGACGCTCCCACTAACCCTTTTGTACACACTAGAACTCTTACCTCATCGTATGTAACTCTGGATCATCATCTTCTATGATGCGTACCTCATCATCATCATCCATAATGAATCCATACCTCCTAGGTATCTTTGAATATTATTCGATTCTGATTCAGTTGTGGTACAATAGGTCTATCTACAGGTTCCTCTTATTTGACTTATAGTGTTTTGTGGTTCTTGAACTTTTCAAGATCTATTATCCTCCCACTAGCCCTTCAATGATAAACACCTTTATCTTATAAAAGGCGGCGTGTTTCAGTAACAAACACCTTTTGCTAAGTAGGATTATAGAACATATACCTAAACTTACTTTAGGATGTCCCACAAATTTGTACTTGTCAAATATTGTCTCAAGCTTATCCTTTGAAACCTTTTTCACATAAGTTGGACAACCCCTTATCTTAACATACTTAAGATTAGGAATCCTCCACATCCATAACTTTTATGGAGTCTTGGGGTAGAATTTTGAAGTTACCTTTTCGTAGATATCGACCATTTCTAGGACATTATCCTAGAAGGATCTTTGGAATGTCGGTAAAATCATTATGGACCGCACCATGTCCAACAAGGTACGATTTTTCATTCAGATACATCAATCAATTATTGCATATCGGGATGTGTCCATTATAGAGAAAACTATTTGAGATGATCTAGAAACTTATTGCACAAGTATTTATTCCTTGATCTAATCAAAGAATCTTAATACTTTTGCCAATTTGTTTCATACGAATTCTTTGAACCTTTCAAATAATTCACACTTGTATTTTAGAAAATACACACATTCAACTCTTTGAATGATCATCTCCTTTTCTTATACTAATTTGTTCAATTTGCAAAATATATTTTTCACGTAAATCAAGTATACAAAATTTATTAAGTAATATTCGATTCTATACAAAACATTATTATTATAAATAGAACAACAATTGTTCTTAATTATAATACCAAAGATTTTATTGTCCAACAATAAAATGGAAATAATATTTTTAACAAGAACTGGAATACAATAACAACTTATTGACTTAATAGATTTTCCCGTAGGCAGTGCTAAACTATAAGTTTCTATAGCTAATGCAGCAACCTTTGCTTCATTTTCCACATATAGGATTACTTATCTTTGTTTAACTTTCTACTTCTGCTTGGTCCCTTCATAAATCTATATTTATGATAACCAAAGTCGGTATCCAATACCCAAGTAGAACCTTGACTTAAAGAAAAATTTATTTCAATCATGAACAAAAGCGTATATGTAGAAACTTCACTAAGCTTCTTTTGGTTAGCCTCTGCGCAAGATACTTCTCATGATTTCTTTCCGTGTCGGGCTTATTGCGGTGGAAGCAAACTCCTTTGCTATCATGTCGATCTTTTTTGTTCTTATTATCCTTTATTTATGCCTTTCTATTTACCTTCTTTGAATCGTTCTTCTTTTCGGAAGATCCTTTGGCCCCTACCGAGTAAGACTTGATCTTTCTTGGTTGGAAAGTGACTCTCAACATTTTTCAACATGTTAAGCAAATCAAGTGGCGATATCTAGCTTGTTCATATGAAAAATTCACGACAATTGTGTGAAAGAGTAGGGAGTGAGTGCAAGATCAAATCTTGGCTCAACTCTCCATCCATGACAAAACCGGTTGTCCTAATTGTTCAATCAAATTGATTATTTTAAGAACTTTTTATGCGTACTATAGTGCCATTGGCCATTCTAGATCGGAAGAGCTCCTTGAATCTCGATATCTATCAGTCCTACTTTCCTCACCATCAACTCCTTGATGTGCGGGGAGTATAGTAGAAAGTATCCATAGTTGGTGTGTGGCAAGCTTATTACTCATGGATGCAAGCATGATGCATTGAGCCAATTGTGCATCATCTTGCCACTTTCTAAAAGTAGCAATCTCTTCCTTAGAGGCATTATGCGCAACCATTGCGAGGATAGGCGTATTAAGGACATAAGATAGCTTTTCACTATGAGAACTATTCTCAAATTCCTTAACCAATCAGAGTAATTCGGTTTGATTAATTTAGCATCTAATATGCTTGTGATGATAGTAATTTTAGACATTGTAAAATTACGTAAATGAATTTGTAATTAACAACATTTTAACATACATTCTTTTATTAATTACCAAAATAAATTAGGTCTTATTTTAAATTGGTATCTCCACTATTTTCTTCAAACTATATTACCCTCAATTATATAGTTGGCAAAATCTAATTAAAGATTTGCTAGTGAGAATAAGGATCCCATTTCAAATGTATATAGCCTTGTGGTGACACAACAAACTATATATAAATAAATAGGTAGACAACTTTTGTCAATTACATCAACTATCTGACTCCTTGTATTTTGCCTCTTAGATTATTTTGATCAAGTGGTGGCACATCAGAATCAAAATTATCCAAGTTAAGTCCGACCTAGCACTCCATATATTCAAAAAGAAAAATATCATCCTTGTGGTGACACAACAAAACAATATTGTTCAATTTTCTTTATAAGCATCAAATGTGATAAATTAACATCTTAAATACTTAATACTTGCCTTGTGGTGACACAACAAACTCATATTAAATATTTAATACTCTATTAATTTTATCATGCTAGAAGGCGACGTTCGATATTCCAAATATCTTTGAACGCTTAGGACTTAATATAAAAATTGAGGGGTTTGTTATTAATTTGTCTCATCTTGTTTTAGTAGCATGCACATATATATATATAAAATACGCGTCATATTAATTAACATGCGAAGCATGTTTGCATAATATATAATATATATAGTATAAGCATGCACATATAGAATACTATATTCTACCCGGATTGATTATGGACTTTTATTCTAGTTTGGTTCACTAGAGCCATCAAGTGAACCAAAAGGTCAACCCCCAGGGTGCAAGAAATAATATTTAAATATAACTATTACATTTAAACCCGGGCTCCATTACAAAGCGGGTCTTCAAGCGCTCCTTGCTCCTTGATCTCCAATTTTCAAAATTAATTCCAACTATTCCTATTACAAAACTATTTAAGATAAATAGAAACCTTGATCGTGATCGAGGGAAGTACATAGGAGGAGATAGAATTTATATTTAGAAAAATTAGAGAAGGCGAAGTCTGTGAGACCCCATTTAATAAAACCCATACATTCATGTATCCAACTAAAATAAAATCCAATCATATTGGTGATAGTCCATAATTAATCCCATTTATTATCATACACATCACCATATGCATCAATAAATAACATTCATCTCATGAATAAAAACATTTAATATATATATTGATATCATTTAATGGGCAAATTTAGTTAGTATAAAATCTAATTTTGAATCAAAATAAACTCCTTTATTTTAATCCAAATTTAAATCAAAATAAAACTATTTTATTTTAATTTATCCAATTTTGAATAAAATAAACTATTTTATTTTAATCAAAATCTTTAATTAAAATAAATTCCTTTATTTTAATTAATTATGGAATCAATTCCATATATATAAAAATCTTTAATTAAAATAAACTCTTTTATTTTAATTAATTATGGAAATCAATTCCATGTAAAAAAAAATTATTATTAAAGGAAACACACGGATATTCTTTCCTATTCACAAATAAACTTCTTTATTTTGAATAATATGAAATCATATTTCATATCTAAATAAACTCCTTTATTTAAGGAAATTAGGATTCTCTTTCTATTCACAAATAAACTCCTTTATTTTGAATAATATGAAATCTTATTTCATATCTAAATAAACTCCTTTATTTAAGGAAAAAAAAATCCAATTTCAACTCCAATTAGTTAGCATGGAATCCAATTCCAACTCTAATTAGTTAGCATGAAATTCTAATTTTAAAATTAAAATAAAACCTTTTATTTTAAATTATTTAAAACTTTTATTTTATTAAAATAAACTTTTATATTTTAATAAATATATAAATTATTATATATATATATATATATATATATATATATATATATATATATATATATATATATATATGAGCCTTCATTTATAGAGTTTATGGGTGTATCTTCAAACACCCTTTTTGGATAGTTGATAAACTTATTGAAAATTTGAGATTGAAACATAAATATACCCGGTAGTAACTTGACTTATCTTAAGCTTTTATTTTAATATGAGGACCCCACCATAGTCAACATGTTGTCGGTTTGTTTAACTAAAAAGCAATTTTTAATATTAAATAATACGATAGAATGCGACATGTAAACTTGTATAAAAAAAAAAAAAAAATTCCAAACCGTAACAAGCTCTTACGACATAAAAAAAAAAAAAAAAAAATCTCGTAGTAACAAGCTCTTTACGACATAAAAAAAAAAAAAAAAAAAAAAGAAGTAACAAGCTCTTACGACATAAAAAAAAAAAAAAAAAAAAAAAAAAAATTACCAATAGTAACAAGCTCTTACGACTTAAAAAAAAAAAAAAAAAAAATCAAATAGTAAGAGCCTCTTAAAACACAAAAAAAAAAAAAAAAAAAATAATCATTCAAATAGGTTGAACTTCTTAAAAAAAAAAAAAAACTCACACTAAAAACTCACACTAACAAATATTTGTTATAATAACAAATATTTTATTATAAAATATTTTATAATAACAAATATATGTATCATATTTTATAAAAACAAATATTTTATAATAACAAATAAAGAATATAAAATATTTTATAAAAACAAATATTTTATAAAAACAAATATTTTATAATAACAAATAAAGAATATAAAATATTTTTATATCCTATTTTATATTTTATAAAATATAAAAATATTTGTTATTATAAAATATTTTATAATAACAAATATTTTTATATTTGTTATAAAATATTTTATATTTTATAAAATATTTGTTATTATAAAATATTTTATAATAACAAATATTTTTATATTTTATAAAATATAAAATAGGATATAAAAAATATTTATAATAACAAATATTTTTCTATTTGTTATAAAATATAAAAATATTTTATAAAAATATTTGTTATTATAAAATATTTTATATATATAAAATATAAAAATATTTTTTATATTTTATAATAACAAATATTTTATAAAATATTTTTATATTTTATAACAAATAAAAATATTTATTATTATAAAATATTTTTATATCCTATTTTATATTTTATAAAATATAAAAATATTTGTTATTATAAAATATTTTATAATAACAAATATTTTATAAAATATAAAAATATTTTATAACAAATATAAAAATATTTGTTATTATAAAATATTTTATAATAACAAATATTTTTATATTTTATAAAATATAAAATAGGATATAAAAATATTTTATATTCTTTATTTGTTATTATAAAAATATTTGTTTTTATAAAATATTTGTTTTTATAAAATATTTTATATTCTTTATTTTTTATTATAAAAATATTTGTTTTTATAAAATATGATACATATATTTGTTATTTTAAAATATTTTATAATAAAATTTTTGTTTTTATAAAAAATATTTGTTAGTGTGGGTTTTTTTGTGTGTTTTTTTTTTTTGAAGCCGGAAGAAGTTCAACCGGTTTGAATGATTTTTTTTTTTTTTTTTTTTTTTTGTAGCTAAGAGGCTCTTACTATTTTTTTTTTTTTTTTTTTATGTCGTAAGAGCTTATTACGGTTGGTAATTTTTTTTTTTTATTTTTTTATGTCGTAAGAGCTTATTACGCTTTTGATTTTTTTTTTTTTTTTTTATAGTCGTAAGAGCTTTATTACGGTGATTTTTTTTTTTTTTTTTTTATGTAGTAAGAGCTTGTTACGGTTTGGAATTTTTTTTTTTTTTTATATAGTAAGTCTAATGTCATGCATTTGTGATTATTTAATATTAAAAATTCGTTTTAGTTAAACAAATGACAACATGTTGACTATGGTGGGGTCCTCATATTAAAATAAAAGTTTTTACAAGTTGTTACGGTGGGTATATTTATGTTTCAATCTCAAACCTTCCAATAAGTTTATCAGCGGTCCAAAAAGGGGTGTTACATAAGTACCCATATAGATAGGTTGCTATGGAAGGCTCCTATATATATATATATATATAACTATATATATATATATATAACTATTATATATATAATATTAACCGATTGTAATATATATATATATATAATATAATTATGTTCAAATTATATTACACAAACCGTATTATCTCATGTGAATATCTAAGCCCACTAGATTACAATCTGTTAACTATATATATATATAATGAAGTTATAATCCGTGAATCTTGAAATCCATAGTTTCACTTCTTTATTTATTTTTTTTTCCGCATGATATGGTCCCTTGTTAACATGGTCCCTTACGTGGCCAAAAAAAAAATTTGATCCTGGCCACGTGATATTATTATTAACCAAATAGAAGCAAATTACTGCTGAAATGGGCCTCACGAAAAAAAGTTACATAAATTGAAGGCTTTTAGTTTTTTTTTTATTTATTTAAATTTTATACAACAAAATTATGCCCAATAAAATTGTTCTAAACACATATCAATATACATATCAAATTAAAACAATTAATAATTCGCATAAAGGTTTGACTCTGATGCCACTGTTAGGTTTGTAATATTCATGTGCGCAATCAAATTGCACAAAATTATGCGGAAGCGTGTAAAAATAGAGTTTAAAAAATTTACAAACCATATACCCGGATCACCTTTATGCATAATTATTAATTAAACGAAAAAGATGAATAAGAATCATACCCTTGAAGATCGAGCTTCTCGGTACAAGTTCACCTCCAATCTTTTTCGCGTTCAACTTGAATCCACCAGGGTTTGGTTCCTTCCTTTGATCGGCGTTAGCCACCCAAATGTTTGGCCTCTAGAGGTGATCCACCAAGGAAGAAGAAAATTCAAGAAGAAGGGTGGTTGGCTAAACCCTAGTTTTTCTATCTCTATAGAAAGGGTGTACTCTCCCAACAATTGGAATTATTACGTATGTTGAAAAAGTCAACAACCCATATGACCCATAATAAGACTCCTCTTATTTATTGATGTGGGCAACCCTCCTTAACAATTAAGAAATTGGGTTTTATTTAATTAATTAAATTCTTTTAATTAATTAGGCTCCCTAATCTTATTAGGGATAATTAATTAAACTCTTTTAATTAATTTTCCTTCCTAATCCAATTAGGAATAAATGAGAGTACTTATATTAAATTAATTCCTAAACTCTTTTAGAAATTAAAATAATAATAATTGTAATAATATTAATAAGACTCTTCTTATTAATTTATATTTAATATTTCTAAAATATTAAATAATAAATATTAAGCTATTTAATTTATTCTATCACCATAGATTAAATTAAATATACTTAATATATTATTACGATTATGCCATTAACTTCTTAAATAATTATTCTTTCTTTTATGGTGTGACCCTTTAGGTTCTCCATATTAAAAATAGGTTGTGAATAAATCAATTAGAACAATTCTAATCTTATTTAAATAAATAAATTAAACAATTAATTTATTTAAATAAATAATATTTATTCTACAATAGGATAAGCCTCCCTAGCGATCAACGACTTTCCGAGATAATATAGATTTCAACATTAATCATTAAAGAACCTTTGAGTAAATAGTTACTAAATACAATTCAATCCTTCCACCATCTGATGTCCCAATTAAATATAAGGCATGGAATTCTTTGTCAAGTCTTATTTTATTTAATTATATGTATTTCGATCCTTAAATGCATAACTCAAATAATGCAAATTAGAAACTCCTTTCTAATTTCATTACGCCGCCAAGGACTCTTTGGGTTGTCATTTATCGAATCACATAGGACATTTCTCTTCTTTTATTAGAAGTGGTAGATTCTTTATTGATCATACATTATCTCCATGTACAACTTATTATACCCAAACATACCCTTTGATATACCCTAAGGGTCTTAAGGAATAAGTCAAAGTATAACTCATCATACACAAGATACTATGATGATCTCAAGTCCAAGGATCACTTGTCTTTACTATTACTACGAGAATTCCTATTGTGACAGCAAATAAAACTCCATTAGGTATTCCTTAGCGAGCCACGTTCAAAGTGAACTTATTCTCTAATAAGCACCTACATACTTGCTTTAGTGTCTCCACACAAATGATCATGAGATCAATCATCCTCATCCAATGAGCAAGCAACGTATGTACCAATCTATCCGGATTCACTAATCCCCAATTTAGTAATCCAATGATTGGGAACTATTTTAGTTTTTAAGCTTTCTAAGAATTTAGATCTCATTAGAATGATCATCATCATTATTCTAAAAGCATTGCTTAAAACTATGGGTTTATCACATATTATAAGACAGCATCATGTAGATAATTCAAAGCCTTTAATAAATTAATACTTTTTATTAATAAATGAATAAGATTGTTTACAAAGTATATGCTTTATCATCAAACATGATTGGCTTGTATGCATAGTACTTTCAGAATTGGTGCAGCAGACATCGGATGTAATAAAGTTAATTCAAATGCATCTTGTTACAGCTCAAGACAGATAGAAGAATTATGCGGACTCGCATAGATTAAATCGAGAGTTTGAAGTAGGCTCGTATGTATTTTTAAAGGTATCTCCTTGGAAAGGAAAGATACGCTTTGTAAAGAAAGGAAAGTTAAGTCCAAGGTTTATAGGACCTTTTGAGGTATTAAAAAGGGTGGGAGAGGTAGCTTATATGATAGCATTACCTCCAGATCTAGAAAGAATACATAACGTGTTTCACGTATCTGTATTACGTCCTTATAAGTCGAATTATAAGCACGTAATTAAATATGAGCCGATTCATATTGAAAGGACTTAACATATGAAGAATCGCCGATTCAAATCGTTAATAGAAAGGAACAAGTTCTGCGGAACAAAGTAATACCATCAGTAAAGGTATTATGGAAGAACCACGATGCCAAAGAAGCAACGTGGGAATTAGAAGAAAAGATGAAGAAAAATTTTTCTCATCTATTTGATTAAAGTAGAACGAGATTCTGGGGACATAATCTTTATAAGGGGGGAAGAATGTAACGACCGAGAAATTTGGATTTTATTGTAAAATGATTTTATTAAATTAAATAATAATAAAATCATATTCTATGTGATATCAAGATGGTTGTCATTTTATAACCTAAAGATGTTGGAATGTCGTAGTACTTGAGCTACGTGAAGGAATTAAAGTGTTTGAATTTCTAAGACGAAAATAAAAGTTTTCAGAGAAATTTTCCGAAAAACACTATTCATCGGTATTTGCTCGGGAATTATTTTTGAAATTTCGAGAAATACATAATGATAGAATATCGATGTAAGACGGATTATGTAATAATAATCTAGTTATGGAAAACGTAATATTTCGCTTGCGGACTTAATTTGAGAATATTAAGGAAAGCGAAGTATTAGTAAGTAAGTACTAATTGTATGATACTTGGGTATTATACAAGATAATGAAAACAAGTATAATACGAAGTATTATACGAGTTTGTATGAAGGATGGAATATCGTATATAATGAATTTGTATACGAATTTTAATACGAGAATAATACATAGACAATATGTATATGTATTAAGAAATGTTAATGGACTTGGAAGATTGGTTAACAATTGGTACAAGCCCAAGTAAATTAAATTGTAAGGCCCAATGTTAATTAATAAGCAAGTGAGTGTTTGTTAAAGCAAGCCCAAAGGTTAAGTTAATTAAGCCAAGCTAGAATCCATGAGTGGATTGACTCATGGGGCAAACCATATTGATATGGTTAATGTGTGGTAACCAAGTTATATGAGTGGTGACCAAGTGTTAGAAGTAATGACCAAGTTAATGTAATGACCAAGTAATGTAATGACCAAGTAAAAGAAGTAATGGCCAAGCAAAGGATAGGATTTGTGCTAGCCAATTAATGAATAGTAAGGAGGTGACTTAAGGAGGTGGGATTGGTTTATTGACTAAACTACCCTAACCTTGGAAATTCTATAAATAGAGAAGGCTTACAAGCTATTTGTTACTTGTTCAAACAATCCAACTCATATAAAGTGCTTAATTGTTAGGGAGCTTAAGTTACAAATAAGTCACTTTCATTTAGAAGAAGAAGAAGCTACTTTACAAGGACTTCAAAAGTAAGACTTCTTCTCTACTTATCTTCTATCTCTATCATGATAGGTTGATAAGAAAAGTTGGATTAAGGAACATAAATGTTAAGAAGTAAGAAGAATGTGTAAGCAATGAACTTAAGCAACATAAGTTGGTAATAAGTCATTTAAACTAGCATAAGTTATGAACTTATGAAGAAGTAATATGAACTTGTTATAAGTTTATTTTAAGAAGTAATTGAAAGTAAAGAATTTGTATGAATATGTATTATATATACATGAATGAAACTATATGTGAGAACATATATGCATGGTGATTAAAAGACTTTAACTTTCATAAGTTATGATCAATGGAGCTAAAAGTAGTTTATAACTTAATAAGTTATAAGCTCATGGATGAATAAAGTCAAAATCAAACAATGAAATAAGTTGTTGTATTAGGTATATTGATGTGTTCATAGAATTAATTGAATGCAATGAAAGTAATGAACAAATCATAAGTAATGAAGATTTGCCAGAAATCGCACGATTGGACGATGATCGTAGAATTCGTGAAATTTTTGGATTAGAAGTCAAATTTTGAGTTTGAACTCGGAAACATTGTTTTCCAATGGAGACAAGTCATATTTGGCATTCTAGAGTTGCGGACTCAAAAATGACCGAATTCTGACTTAGAACGAAGAAACGAGCATTTAACGTTCACGAATGTTTATCGTTTACGTTAAAAATGAACCAATAGGTGAATTTTTAGAAAACGAAGTCAAATAGATAAAATTCTTGCTTGAACACGTAGATTACGTAATTCGTGAACCGTAGGCTTTTGAACGACCAATTCGGACTTATAACGAAGAAGTTATGCGTCCGGGAAGTTCACAAAATTTATTGTCTGTAAAATTTTTCTAGTGCACAAAGTTGGCGCTGCGGTGCCAACCCTAGGCCAAATGATAACAGTGTCCGAGCACACTGGAAACTCGTGCCGTAGCGCAAACCATAGTGTAAATCATGGCACCGCAACGCCATGCACAATATAACACCTTTCGTAGAGAGGGTGGCATACATGAGTCCTTCCACCGAGTAAGGACTCAGGCAGCATGGCCATGTTTAAGGACAATGCTACTTTGTTAACTCACATGTAGCGAGATGTAGGTATAAAGTCTGGCGTATACCAACCTTAGAACAAAGATAGTGATGAATGTTTTTAATTACAAAGAAAGAAAGTTAATTGATTTAAAAATAAACACAACTTAAGGGACATAAAGTAACATTGTTAAAACTATGTTAAACCTTAAGGATGTTGTATAAAGGTTGAGATAACCTAGTCAAGTATGAATGCAAGTATAATGATAAGCCGGAACATATAGTAAATGAATCTAATATACAAATTAGATTGAGATGAAGGGTAAGAGATAGTCATACACATATTTGATTATATATGACCTAATATAAGGCATTATGTGATCATGTGTTGTAGAGACTTGAAAGATTCGAACATAAAGTAAATATACCGTAGCAGACGCTGAAGGCATGCATTCTAACTCTTGTCTCAGTTCAATCTGAACAAGTTTTTGAAGTTCATGTATCCTTACGCATGAATTGATGTACAATGAAGTTAAAGCCAATTCTTTTGGCTAGACTTGATATATTTAATGGATTATTGATAGTCTATTCATCTATTATCAAATGTTATTATCTTTTGTCAACTACTTGATATGGTTTTCAAAAGAAGACTGAAATATTAAATAAATGTTTTGTCGGTAAAACGACAGGCACGTGAGGTTGCCACAATTAAACGTACGTATGTTTAATGAATGTAGTGTTGATCAACATAGAATACAATAGGCTGATCACCTAGAAGTGCTCGTAAGTAATACCGGGCTTACGGACTTAGTTCCTGGTTGTCCTTTTCAAAGAAGAATGAAATGCTCAAGGTGTCTGACCGGAGTGAATGTTTTACTAAATATTGTTATTATTGTAAAACATTTTGAAAGAAAGATGAAGTGCTATTTTGATTCATCAATAGTACTTCACAACTATTGTTTAATTATTGAAGATATACGATTCTTATGTGTCAAGCATGTTATTTATTGAAATTGTCATACTTGCTGAGCTAGTTATGCTCACTCTTGCTTGAACCATATTAATGCAGCTAAGACTGAACGTCCCGAAGGATCGAATAAGGATAAAGGAAAAGCTAAGGCAGATCGTTAAGCTGTCTATGTAATAGTATAGGTTTAATGTTATAATGTAATTGATATTATAACAAAGAACCTTTATAATGGGTTTAGAACTTGGGAGAATGTAAATATTATTTTGATTATATATAAGAGATATTCGTTCTTTTGAGGCTTTTCAATTGAATGAATGTATGAATGTTTGTACAGTATACCACCATCTGTCGGGTTGGAAGATACCCGGATTTGGGGGCTCTACACCCATCCTATTATATATACGCAATGTTCAATTTTATTGTGTTAAGTTTCAACTTATATTTCACTATATTTCATATTCGAAGTTCATTCAAGTGTTTAAGTCTTGCTAGGACTGTAACGCCCTAGAAAATTGAACATTTTGTTAATACTTTTAATAATGAATAAAATAATATTATTTATTATTATTACGTGTTAGTAAGATGAATGTCTTTCTATAACCTAGAAACGCCGGAAAGATGTAGTATTTTAACTATGTGGGAGAATTAAAGTGTTTGAATTTCTAAAACGAAAAATAAAAGTTTTCTGAGAAATTTTCTGAAAAACACTATTCATAGATTTTTGCTCGGGAATTATTTTAGAACTTTCGAGAAATACGTAACGTTATAATATCAAGGTGAGATAGATTATGTAATAATAATCTAAGTATGGAAAACGTAATATTTCGCATGTGGACTTAAATTTGAGAACGTTAGGAATATTAAACATTAAAAAGAAAGTGTAATGATTGTATGATACCAAGTATTGTACTAGTATGTATGAAGAATGAAATAACGTATGTTACGAATTAATATACGAACTAGAATACGAGAATTATACATATGGTATAATGATAAGGCTTTTAATTAAATGGAATGGACTTGTAGGAGTATTAGTATATTGGTAGAAGTCCGATGGGAAGTGATATGCAAGCCCAAGTGTTTTTTAATTAAGAGTCCAACTAATGTAATACAAGACCAATAAGAATTAGCTAGATTAATTAAGCAAGCCCAATGTCATGATCCATTGGATAAATAGGATCCATGGTGCAACCTATGGGTAGACTTGGTGGGCAAGAACATTGTGTGATGGTCAAGCTTTGGATAAGTGTTGTGATAAACAAGTTTACTTAGGGCCAAAGCAATGAATAGTAAGGAGGTTAAATTAAGGAGGTGGAGGGCCTAAATGACCATTCTACCCTAACTTTGCCAAGCCTATAAATAGAGAGCTCCATAATTCAATTGTTGCTTGATTAAATTTCATCCAACTTCTATCAAGATAAGTGCTTAAGTGTTAGAGAGAATAAGCTCACATAAGTTAAGAATAAGTCAATCAACCTTTGATAAATCTTGAAGGAAGAGAAGTACAAGTGTTTCTAGGGTAAGACTCTTGTCTAATATATATTCATCTCTATCATTGTAGGGTGATAAGAGAAGTATGATTGTATGCTAAGAACATATAAGAAGTCATTGATGAATGAACTTAAGCCGAACAAGTGGAATAAGCAACTAGAACCTAAATAAGATTATGAACTTATGATGAACTTGTCATATGATAGTCATATAATGTTAGTATGCTCAATATGGTATGAGAACATTTATTAAAGGACTTAAGTCCATATTAAGTCATAAGCAAGTAAATTTGTAGGTTATAAGTTGAATAAGTCATTGACTTATGAGAATAAGTCAAAACCTACTTTGAGAATAAGTTGGTGTAATAAGTAACTTAAAATGTTTATATGTTGATTAAAATCCATTTAGAATCATTACTAACGAAGTTACGCCGGAATTCACACGATTGGACGATAATCGTCGAATTCGTGAAATTCTTGAAATGGAAGTCGTATTTTGTATTTGAAGTCGAAAACATTGGTTTTCGATAGAGACAAGTCATATTTGGCATTAAAGAGTTGCGGACTCGAAAATGACCGAATTCCGACTTAGAACGAAGAAACGAGTGTTGAACGTTCATGAACGTTTATCGTTTTCGTTGAAAATGAACTAATAGGTGAAATTTTAGCAAACGAATTCAAATAGATAAAATTCTTGCATGAACACATAGAATATGTAATTTGTGAACCGTAGGCTTTTGAATGAGCCAATTCGGACTTATAACGAAGAAGTTATGAGTCCTGAAGTTTCGTAAAATTTTTAAGTTTTGCAAACTATCTGAGGCATAGAGTTGGCGCCATGGCGCCAACCCAAGGCCAAATGAGTGGCACCGCAGCGTTGGTACAGTGACTGAGCACACTGTTAACTCGCACCGCAGCGTGACCTAAAGAGTAAGGACTCGTGTCGCAGCGCCGAGTCCGGTCTTTACCTACTGTTATCTCGAACTGCAGCGCGGATTGAAGAGTAATGGGTGGCGCCGCAGCGCCAACCCTAGGACTTTGAAAAGTAATGAATGTTTATAAGTATACCATGAACAGTAACTTAGTTTTAATAAACTGAGGAACTTAATAAGATATTGTAAGGTACTTTTAAACCTTATGTATGATGATTAGAGTTAATAACCAATTGAATGTGAACGTAATATGAATGACGTAATGAAAAGACGTAAACCATAATAAAAAATCTAAGTCAAAATTTAGATTAAGATGAAGGGTAAGATATAATAATATACCTACTTGATTATATAAGACCTAATGTGGTACGTTATATGATCATGTATTGTAGAGACTTAGAGACTTAAAGTGTACATGTGATAATCAGTAAGTAGACGCTGAAGGCAAGTATTCTAACCCTTGTTCCAGTTCAGTCTGGACAAGCTTTGAAATTCATGTATTCTCTCACATGAAGTCTTGAATGATGAAATCAAAGCCTATTCTTTCGGCTAGACTTATATTATGATTTTGTTAAGCATGATTAATGTTTATCGAGCTATATTGGTGTGGTTTTCAATCGAAGACCGAGTATGCTAAAAATGTTTTTGTCGTTTAACGACATGCACGTGAGGTTGCCACAACTTAAACGTATACACGTTTAATGAATGTAGTGTTGATCAACATAGAGTACTATAGGCTGATCACCTAGACGTGCTCGTAAGTAATGTCGGACTTACAAACTTAGTGCCGGGATGTCCTTTTCAAAAGAACTTATAAAATGATCAAGGTCTTAGACCGGAATTGATGTTTTACTGAATATTGTTGTTGTAAAACGTTTTGAATGAAAAAAAGTGCTATTTTGAATTATCGATAGTACTTCATAACTATTGTTCAGTTATTGAAGATATATGTATCCTATGTTTCAAGCATGTTGTTTACTAGAAATTTTGTACTTGCTGAGCTAGTTATGCTCACTCTTGCTTGAACCATATGAACACAGCTAAGATTGAACGGACCGAAGTCTCCGGCAAGGATAAGGGCAAAGTGAAGACGAACCCGTAGAATACTTATGTAATAGTATAGGATGAACATTTGTAATATATTTGATATTATGACAAGAACAAGTGAAAAGGTTATCAAGAACCTAGGAAATGTAAATATTATTTTAATATATTTAAGACATATTCGTTCTTTTGAGGCATTTCAATGGAATGAATGTACGAATGGAAGTACCGTGTAGCACCATCTGTCGGGTTGGAAGAGACCTGGATTTGGGGGCGTCACAGGTTGGTATCAAAGCATTAGGTTGTAAAACTTAAGGGGGGATTTAAAAACCTTAAGTCATAACCTTAAGAGAAGTCAAAGAAGTACAAGAAGAAAATAACCTTATAAAAATACATTATGATTATATTATGTATTTTTATTATTCTACTGACGTGTACTAATCAACTTAATTATTTTGTGTAGATGTCAGGAGTAAATGGAATGCAGTTAGATATACAAGCTGTTAGTGAAGAATCGGTTAACCAAGTAGAGGTTATACAGAACCCCATAGCGGCAGAGCCCAAAGTTATTATGATTGAGTCTGGAGACTCAGAGGATCCTGACCTCATGTCAGTATTCGATGGTATAATAGAGGAAGAGGTGGAGGTAGTATCCTTCAACCCGGTAGCTATAGCAGCGGAGATGGCTCCGGGGGAGTCAATGATGTCATTATTTATGTCAGTGTTGGATAGAAATATCCATTACTGTCAGGAGGTTAAGGAGCTGAAGGTAGAACTCCAGATGGTTATCGAGGATAAGACGGACGTAGAGTCCATGTGGGAGCAGGAACATGACGAGAGGATTTTGGCCAAGGACAAAGTCCACGAATTGAAGCATGAGGTCTTTGAGCTCAAGGAGGAGCTAAAGACCAAATGACAGAAGATAGGGAGAATGTCCTATATCCATAGGAGTTCTCACACAGATTTCTAGCAAGCAGTAGTCGGGTTATCCAAGGAGAGGCGAGGCGACGCGCGACATCTTATCATCGTGATATTATTCTTTGGTCTAGCCAAGGCAGATTTTGATAATGCATTAAGGCAGATGTAATCTAGTAGTAGCTAGAGTAGTTTAAATATATAAATATTTTTGTATCTAGCAGTGACGTAAAACCCTCTTTTGTATAGAAAAGGGTAGTCTTTTGTAAATCCCAATTTTTGGAAAGCAATAGTGGGATAGTAATGTAATCAGCTTAGGCTGTGTAATGAAACGATGTAGTATTATACTACAATGAATGAATGAATATAAGCCTTTTTATGAAACACTCGAGCAATGGATGTTAAAGTTATTGTTTAATTTGGAATGATAACTAACTAATAAAGAAGGAAATAATAACGCGATGTGTTGTTTGTTATATTAGTAAAATGCCGCCAAGAAGAGTGCAACAAAATCAAGGTACGAATGCGAATCAATAAGAGGGAGGTCCCGTAAACCCCATGCAGGAATATGTTAATTTAATAACAGCTGCATTAATAGAACTAAGGCTAATATCCCCGTAAATTCGGGAGTAGCACGAGCTACGACCTTTAAGGATTTCAAGAGTGTTGGTCCGTCAGAGTTCAAAGGAACTACGGACCCTATTGAGGCCCAAACATGGGTAAAGGAAATAGAGAAGGCATTTGTAATAGCAAATGTCGACGAGGCCCAAAAGATTGCATTTGTAACCTATATGATGAAGGGAGAGGCCAACTTTTGGTGGGAGGCCAATCAGGCCAGAGCGGATGTAGGGAACGTAACGTGGGTGAGGTTCAAGGAGATATTCTTCGAGAACTACTTTCCAACAAGCATGTAGGGAAGGATGGAGATGCGGTTTTTGGAGTTGAAACAAGGGGACATGACAATTCCCCAATACGCCACCAAGTTTAATGAACTAGCAAGGTTCGCTCCACACCAAGTGGATACCGAGGTTAAGAAGGCGCGGCGGTTCGAGTAGGGCTTGAAACCCTGGATCTATAACTGTATTTCGGTGTTTCAAAGTACTTCATTTGGAACCATTTTAGAGAAGGCGATAATCGCCGAAGGTGGTAGTGAGGCGTTGAGCCAGTACCACAAGGAAAAGAAGAATAAGGGAAAGATAGATGGGGAAGTAAAGATTGAGGGAGCCAGTGGTAGTGGCGAGGGTCAGAAGAGGAAGGTGTTTAGCTCTGGGAATACTGGAGTGAAGCAAGGAGACCCGACGAGGAGAATGGAGGTTTGCAAGACCTGTGGAAAGACTCATTTAGGAGTCTATCTCAAGGGGAAGGCCGTGTGCTATAATTGCGGATAAGAGGGGCCCATTGCACCTAACTGTCCCAGTCCAAAGAAAAATCATGGGTGCTTTGTGTGTGGGTCAACTGACCACATGGCAAAGAGCTACCCAAAGAAGGGGATGGACGGGAACCAAGGCACTAATAGCGGGAAGTTAGCTATTAGGAGTCCAGCGCAGCCGGGTAGGCCGATGGGCCATACCTTTAATATGACAGTCCAAGATGCAGTTGCATCGGGGGACGTCATCGCAGGTATTATTCTGATCAACGACATAAATGCTTACGTGCTGTTTGATTCAGGTGCTACTTGTTCGTTCATAGCTTGTGATTTTGCTAGACGATTAGAATTACTTCCCAAAAAGTTGCCTATACCTTTAAATATTAAGGTAGGGAACGAAGAGATAATTCCTGTTGAAAATATTCATAAGAGTTGTTGCGTAGACATACGGGGTTGTAAATTATCGGTAGATTTGATACCGATAAAGTTAGGAGAATTTGACGTAATTCTCGGAATGAATTGGTTAGTGAACCATAGGGCAATTATAGATTGTCAAAAGAAATGTGTGAACATTAGAACGTTAAGACAACCTCAGGTAGTATTTTATGGGAATAGATCACCGGGACGTTCGTGTTGTCTAATGATGACACAGATGAGAAAATTATTGAGGAAGGGGTGTGTAGGTTATTTGTGTCATGTTGTTGATACCCAGAGAGTGGTAGCAACCATGGAAAAAATTCCTATAGTGAGTGAATTCGCTGATGTATTTCTGAGTGAACTGCCGGGTATTCCGCCGGATAGAGAGACCGAGTTCGTCATAGACATTGTGCCAGGAGCGACACCAGTTTCCAGGGCACTGTATCATATGGCGCCAGTGGAGATGAAGGAATTGATGGTGCGATTACAAGAAGCTCATTGGACGGAAGTACATACAACGAAAGTGTTTCGCCGTGGGGAGCAGTCATCGCTTTGTCAAGAAGAAGGACGGATCGTTAAGACTTTGTATCGACTACCGAGAGTTGAACAAGTTAACGATAAAGAATAAATACCCATTGCCCAGGATCGATGATCTAAAATATCAGTTGAAAGGGGCTAAGTATTTTTCTAAAATAGATTTAAGAATGGGGTATCATCAGTTGAGTGTTAGGAAGGAGGATGTATCGAAGACAACATTCAAGACTCGTTATGGTCATTACGAGTTTTTGGTGATGTCGTTTGGATTGACTAATGCACCAGCTGCATTTATGGATATGATGAACAGAGTGTTCAAGCAATATTTGGACAAGTTCTTCATGGTATTTATTGATGATATTCTAGTCTATTCTAAGACGCCAAAAGATCATGCTGAACACCTAAGATTAGTGTTGGAGACACTAAGAAAGGAGAAGATGTATGCAAAATTCACTAAGTGTGAATTTTGGTTAGAGAAGGTACAGTTTTTAGGTCATGTTATTGACCATGAGGGGATTTCAGTAGATCCAACGAAGGTGGAAGCCGTGATGAATTGGGAACAACTGAAAACGCCGAATGAGGTGCGGAGTTTCCTAGGGTTAGTGGGTTACTATCGGAGATTCATCCAGGATTTTTCAAAGATGGCGACTCCGTTGACTAATTTGACAAGGAAGATGGTTAAATACGCATGGACAGATAAATGTGAAGACAGCTTTCAAGAATTGAAGAGGAGGTTGAGTAAAGTGCCTGTTTTGTCATTACTCGATGACATATGAAATTTCATAGTTCATAGCGATGCTTCGCATAGAGGACTTGGTTGCGTGCTCATACAGCATAACAAGGTCATTGCGTATGCATCTAGGCAGTTGAAGGATTATGAGAAAGTTTACCCTACTCATGATCTGGAACTAGCCGCAGTAGTTTTTGCTCTAAAGATATGGAGACATTATCTTTATGGAGAAAAATGTGAGATATACACGGACCACAAGAGTCTAAAATATATCTTCACACAGAAGGAGTTGAATATGAGGCAGAGGAGATGGTTAGAGTTAATAAAGGATTACGACTGTGAGATCCTGTATCACCCTGGAAAAGCCAATGTAGTTGCCGACACCTTAAGTAGAAAGGGTGGGGAAAAGTTGTCTATGTTAACGGCTCAAACTGAGTTAATAACAGAGATGGCTAGGATGGAATTAGAAGTGAAGTTGCCAAGTGAATCAGAGCAGATAATTTTTACGACAGAGATGCAATCTGCTATCGTAGAGAGAATCAAGGAGGTGCAGCTCAGAACTAATGAGTTTGACCGAGTAAAGGAGTAGTTAATTAATGGAAAAGAGACAAAGTATAGTCTTGATAACGAAGGGTTATTGAGATTTGAAGGAAGAATTTGGGTTCTGAATAAGAAGGAATCAAAGGAGCAGGTTCTACAAGAGGCTCATAGTTCAAGGTTTTCGATTCATCCTGGTAGCACTAAGATGTATCAAGACCTTCGACAGAGTTTCTGGTGGCCGAACATGAAGAAAGAGATAGCAGAGTATGTGAGTAGGTGCTTAACTTGTCAGAAAGTTAAAGCCGAACATCAACGACCAAGTGGTTGCTACAGTCATTGGAAATTTCAGAGTGGAAATGGGAGAATATCACGATGGATTTTATCGTAGGACTTCCGACTACTCAAAAGGGGTATTATGCGATTTGGGTAATAGTGGATCGATTGACGAAGTCAGCTCACTTTTTGCCAATTAGGGTTAAGTATAACTTAGACCAGGTAGCTAGACTCTATATTAAGGAAATAATTTCCAGACATTGAGAACCAGTATCGATTGTGTCAGATAGTGACCCATGATTCACATCGAACTTTGGAGGAGTCTACAAGAGCAGTTGGGAACGCAGTTGAAGCTGAGTACGACGTATCATCCACAAACGGATGGATAGAGCGAGAGGACAATTCAGACGTTAAAAGATATATTAAGATCTTGCGTCATGGATTTCAAGGGTAGTTGGGATGATCATCTACCATTAGTGGAGTTTGCGTATAACAATAGCTATCATGCAAGCTTAGGTATGCCGCCTTATGAAGCTTTGTATGGGATGAAATGCAAAATGCCACTGTATTGGGATGAGGTAGGAGAATACCGAATGTTGGGACAAGAATTGGTACAACAGACACCAGACATTGTCAAGATGATACAAATGCATCTCTTAGCAGCTCAAAACAGACAGAAGAAGTTTACAGATTCGCATAGAGAGAATAGAGAATTTGAAGTAGGCTCTTACGTGTTTCTGAAGGTATCTCCCTAGAAAGGAAAGATACGTTTTGGAAAGAAGGGAAAGTTAAGTTCGAGGTTTATAGGACCTTTTGAGGTATTAAAACGGGTGGGCAAGGTAGCATATATGGTAGAATTACCTCCAGACCTGGAACAAATACATAATGTATTTCACGTATCGGTATTGCGTCCTTATAAGCCAGATTATAAGCACGTGATAGAATATGAACCTATTCATATCGAGAAGGACTTAACGTACGAGGAAACGCCGATTCAAATTGTCGATAGAAAAGAACAAGTTCTATGGAATAAAGTCATACCTTCCGTGAAGGTGATATGGAAGAACCACGATGCAGAAGAAGCAACGTGGGAGTTAGAAGAAATGATGAAAAAGAATTACCCTCAATTATTTGTGTAATTTTTTTCTAGCGAGATTCTGGGGACATAATCCTTATAAGGGGGAGAGAGTGTAACGCCCCAGAAAAGCGAACATTTTGTAAATACTTTTAATAATTAATAAAATAATATTATTTATTATTATTATATGTTAGTAAGATGAATGTCGTTCTATAACCTAGAAACGCCGGAAAGATGTAGTATTTTAACTATGTGGGAGAATTAAAGTGTTTGAATTTCTAAAACAAAAATAAAAGTTTTCTGAGAAATTTTCTGAAAAACACTATTCATAGATTTCTGCTCGGGAATTATTTTTGAACTTCCGAGAAATACGTAACGTTATAATATCAAGGTGAGATAGATTATGTAATAATAATCTAAGTATGGAAAACGTAATATTTCGAATGCGGACTTAAATTTGAGAACGTTAAGAATATTAAACATTAAGAAGAAAGTGTAATGATTGTATGATACCAAGTATTGTACTAGTATGTATAAAGAATGAAATAACGTATGTTACGAATTAATATACGAACTAGAATACGAGAATTATACGTATGGTATAATGATAAGGCTTTTAATTAAATGGAATGGACTTGTAGGAGTATTAGTATATTGGTAGAAGTTCGATGGGAAGTGATATGCAAGCCCAAGTGTTTTTTAATTAAGAGTCCAACTAATGTAATACAAGCCCAATAAGAATTAGCTAGATTAATTAAGCAAGCCCAATGTCATGATCCATTGGATAAATAGGATCCATGGTGCAACCTATGGGTAGACTTGGTGGGAAAGAACTTTATGTGATGGTCAAGCTTTGGATAAGTGTTGTGATAAACAAGTTTACTTAGGGCCAAAGCAATGAATAGTAAGGAGGTTAGATTAAGGAGGTGGAGGGCCTAAATGACCATTCTACCCTAACTTTGCCAAGCCTATAAATAGAGAGCTCCACAATTCAATTGTTGCTTGATTAAATTTCATCTAACTTCTATCAAGATAAGTGCTTAAGTGTTAGAGAGAATAAGATCACATAAGTCAAGAATAAGTCAATCAACCTTTGATAAATCTTCAAGGAAGTGAAGTACAAGTGCTTCTAGAGTAAGACTCTTGTTTAATATATATTCATCTCTATCATTGTCGGGTGATAAGAGAAGTATGATTGTATGCTAAGAACATATAAGAAGTCATTGATGAATGAACTTAAGTCGAATAAGTGGAATAAGCAACATGAACCTAAATAAGATTACGAACTTATGATGAACTTGTCATATGATAGTCATTTGATGTTAGTATGCTCAATATGGTATGAGAACATTGATTAAAGGACTTAAGTCCATATTAAGTCATAAGCAAGTAAATTTATAGGTCATAAGTTGAATAAGTCATTAACTTATGAGAATAAGTCAAAACCTACTTTGAGAATAAGTTTGTGTAATAAGTAACTTGAAATGTTTATATGTTGATTAAAATCCATTTAGAATCATTAGTAACGAAGTTACGACGGAATTCACACGATTGGACGATAATCGTCAAATTCGTGAAATTCTCAGAATAGAAGTCGTATTTTGTATTTGAAGTCAGAAACGTTGGTTTTCGATAGAGACAAGTCATATTTGGCATTATAGAGTTGCGGACTCAAAAATGACAGAATTCTGACTTAGAACGAAGAAGCGAGCGTTAAACGTTCAGGAACGTTTATCGTTTTCGTTGAAAATGAACTAATAGGAGAAATTTTACCAAACGAAGTCAAATAGATAAAATTCTTGCATGAACACATAGAATATGTAATTTTTGAACCGTAGGCTTTTGAATGAGCCAATTCGGACTTATAACGAAGAAGTTATGAGTCCGGAAGTTTCGTAAAATTTTCAAGTTTTGCAAACTATCTGAGGCATAGAGTTGGCGCTGCGGCGCCAACCTAAGGCCAAATTAGTGGTGCCGCAACGTCGGTACAGTGTCTGAGCACATTGCTAACTCGCGTCGCAACGCAACCTAAAGAGTAAGGACTCGCGCCGCAGCGACGAGTCCGGTCTGTATCTACGATTAACTCGCGCCGCAATGCGGATTGAAGAGTAATGGGTGGCGCCGCAGCGCCAACCCTAGGACTTTGAATAGTAATGAATGTTTATAAGTATACCATGAACAGTAACTTAGTTTTAATAAACTGAGGAACTTAATAAGATATTGTAAGGTACTTTTAAACCTTATGTATGATGATTAGAGTTAATAACCAATTGAATGTGAACGTAATGTGAATGACGTAATAAAAAGAAGTAAACCATAATAACAGATCTAAGTCAGAATTTAGATTAAGATGAAGGGTAAGATATAATAATATACCTACTTGATTATATAAGACCTAATGTGGTACGTTATATTATCATGTATTGTAGAGACTTAGAGACTTAAAGTGTACGTGTGATAATCAGTAAGTAGACACTGAAGGCAAGTATTCTAACCCTTGTTCTAGTTCAGTCTGGACAAGCTTTGAAATTCATGTATTCTCTCACATGAAGTCTTAAATGATGAAGTCAAAGCCAATTCTTTCGGCTAGACTTATATTATGATTCTGTTAAGCATGATTAATGTTTACCGAGCTATATTGGTGTGGTTTTTAATCGAAGACCGAGTATGCTAAAAATGTTTTTGTCATTTAACGACAGGTACGTGAGGTTGCCACAACTTAAACGTATACGCGTTTAATGAATGTAGTGTTGATCAACATAGAGTACTATAGGCTGATTACCTAGACGTGCTCATAAGTAATGTCGGACTTATGGACTTAGTGTCGGGATGTCCTTTTAAAAAGAACTTATGAAATGCTCAAGGTCTTGGACCGGAATTGATGTTTTACTGAATATTATTGTTGTAAAAAGTTTTGAATGAAAAGAAGTGCTATTTTGAATTATCGATAGTACTTCATAAGTATTGTTCAGTTATTGAAGATATATGTATCCTATGTTTCAAGCATGTTGTTTATTAGAAATGTTGTACTTGTTGAGCTAGTTATACTCACTCTTGCTTGAACCATATGAACACCGCTAAGATTGAGCGGACCGAAGGCTCCGGCAAGGATAAGGGCAAAGCGAAGACGAACCCGTAGAATACTTATGTAATAGTATAGGATGAACATTTGTAATATATTTGATATTATGACAAGAACAAGTGAAAGGGTTATCAAGAACCTGGGAAATGTAAATATTATTTTAATATATATAAGACATATTCGTTCTTTTGAGGCATTTCAATGGAATAAATGTATGAATGGAAGTACCGTGTAGCACCATCTGTCGGGTTGGAAGAGACCCGGATTTGGGGGCGTCACAAGGACTACTTATTGGTTTTATATTAACACTATTCAATATCTTATTATATTCATTTCATTTGATTTAAAACTCTTTTTACGTTCATTACCACTTATCACGGTGTTTCGACGTTTATTCGTCACACGCCCAATTTGTCTCTCTTGTGTGTGCTTAGTATGCGTATTCAACTTATCTAATATATCATTTATTAATGTTAAGCATCATTATACTTCATAATATTCAGGTTCTATAACTTAGAACAACATCTATTATCGTCGACATCACTATACTTGTGTATGTGCATGTCTGACGCCCTTCGATTGCCTTTGAATATGCATTAGTCACATATATGACCATTTTGACTACTGTTCCCGACCTCAAATTAAAAAACTTAAAGAATAAAAGTTGTAGATCTATTCGTCCTCGTTCCGGATCATCTTGAATCACCTCAATCCAAGTTCGTATGAAGACGTTATGCCTATTTTACTAAAATAGGTCAAAGTAGTCACACCTGACACACTTTGGTATGCAATGTTGCCCAATTAAGCCTTAGTACACAGTAGCATTACGCTTACAAACAAGTAGCTTGTTCCCCAAATGACTTAGGGCACAACGCAGCTACATCCGTTAACAGAAACGGGACTTGAAGCTACTATTCTTCGTGATTTTTGACCTTTTTTCTCCTACTAATCTTCATAACTTGAGTTATACACATCCAAATTAGTCCGTTTTTGATTCTATGGATTTGTAATTCATAGAAATACAACATACTAGAATTTTAACAATTTATAAAAACATTAACCAACCTAAAATTTGACCCAAAACACATGTTCATACCCTATTTTCATGTTTTAACACATTTAGCGAATTCGATCGCCACGGCTTCGTTTCTTAACCAATTAACACGATTTAAACTACGTCGTTTTCGTTTCTTAACATACTAATATAATCCAACATCAATTTACAGATTATAACAAGTATATAGCATCAAATTTCATACTTTCTAATGCCATATCATATGAACATATCACTGCTATTTTAAATTCCCACATACAATCCAATTTTACGTGTTTGATTATTCCAATAATACTCAAATATGGTGACTAACAGATTCTACCAAACTATATGTACACAGATATACAATCATCCAACGTGACTTAATAGTTTACAGAAATTTTTCACAGAGAACTCAAACATAAAAAGTAGAACTACGATATACCTTAATCCTTGTTTTTTAAAGCAATTGATATATAGTGGCTTCAATTTCTTCCACAGCAAAACCCTAAATCTCTTAGCAATTCTCTCTGTGTTTTTCTCTCTTCACTACCAATCTCTCTTTAACCCTCTGCTATTTTGGCCTTAGAAAATAAGACGCGAAGAAATAAATGGCACTCCCCATTACTCTTCTCGTTGAAAATAACAAAAAGGCGTCAGGTTGAATAAGCCAAAGGCCACAAGGCCTTGTTTGGCTACCACAAACCCGCCAAACTAGATTATTTTTATAATACTTTTATTATATAGTTTCACTTGTCACACATGTAACATTTAAATAACTTGCAATTATAATTATAATAATTATAAATCCCATTGTAACATACTTAATAAATCTTTACATGTCTAATTTAATTAATAAATTAGATCAAAAAAATATTTTATTTTATTTTATTATTTTTCTTAAATATTAAGCAATTGATTTAATTTAATTATTTCCTTAAATTAAATCCTTCAAATAAAATTAACATTATTCAATTTAATTTACATTAATCAATTTAGTTACTAAATTAATGCACCATAATTCATCAACTATTTATTTATCTCAATAAATAAATAAATTAATTAAATTATTTATTTAATTCAATAAATATTTAAAATTAATTACAAAATTCATTTAATTTCTTCAATAGTTAACTTAACTATTAAACCTCACTTTCCAATATATGAATATATATTTCTCTTCACACTATATCATATATTTCAACATATAAAGCACATTATATATATATATACTCAAACTCAAAACATCTCATAATAAGAATTTTAATTATTAAATTCTTATTTTAATAACTTATAAAAATTCGAGTTGTCACAATGTTGATGTTATCATGAAACTTTAATTGTTCAGAAAGTAATGTAAATAGCGGTGATGCTATTTTATTATATTTTCTAAGAGATTATGAATGAATAAAAGTTATTGTTTTATTCAAAGTGTTATGTGTTATGTGATGATCTTTTATGGTGTGCAAATTAAGTAGAAAATACTTAAAGGGATTAAGTAATAATCTAATGACTGTGTTTTAACAGAAAATGCCTCAAAGAAGACGCCAAGAACGACATAAAGAACCCCCCGAGGATCTACCAACAATAATAACGTCAAGCAAAACCACATCAAAGCAGATTAGTGACGTTACTGACGGGTGCATTACAGAATCAACTGTAGAATCAAGCTGTGACATTTAAGGACTTCAAGGCGGTTGGGCCACCAGAATTCCAAGGGTCCATGAATCCAATTGAGGCACAGACCTGGATCATGGAGATAGAGAAAGTGTTTGATGTAGCTAGAGTAGGTGAGAATCAAAAGACTGCTTTTGCAACATTCATGTTGAAAGTAGAGGTTAGCTATTAGTGGTAAGCCAATAAAACTTGAGGAGGACAAGGGGTGATGACTTGGGATAAGTTTAAGGAGATATTCTTCGAGACTAATTTCCTAGAGAGTTCAAAGAATCAGATAGAGGTATAGTTTTTAGAACTGAAGCAGAGATTAATGACGGTATCGGAGTATGCCGCAATATTTAACGAATTGGCGAGGTTTTTGCCATATCAAGTCAATACAAATGAGCGCAAGGTAAAGAGATTTGATTAGGTACTGAAACCCTTATTGTACAGCAGAGTCTCCCTGTTCCAGTTAAAGACGTTTATAGTAGTGCTTGAGAAGGCAATTCTCGCTGAGGGTGGAGGCGAGGCAATTCTCGCTGGGGATAATTTACGCATAGCATTTAAATGTTTATGCACAATACATTGTACACAGGGCTGATCCCCCTCAGTAAAAGGAGTCTTATAGTTCTATTTATAGGGAATGGAAGGATACTATTTGAATTTAGAAAATCACGTGTGAACAGTAATTGAAAATCACGGACGTTCGGCTGAACTTTTTTAAAAAAATTTGATTTTACTATACAGCACTATGCATATACTGTGCTTAATAAAATATAATATATCCTACTTTTCATAAAAAAAAAAATAATATATATATATATATATATATATATATATATATATATATATAAAGGGTGGGTCGTGGTGGTGGTAGTGTGTAGTGTAAGATATGTAATATATATATATATACATATATATAATACTAACATTCATTAAACTTTCTACCGATTATTTTGAAAAATGGATAAGTGGGGAGTCCATATAATAAGAAAAATTTACAACAAATACTTCATAAATCCCCCTATATATATCTCAATTCACTTGGCTTTTCAAAACATATTTTTAAAGAACAATTATTCATCAATAATATAACTTGCAATATTAACAATCAGATCATTTCCAGGAAAGAGGGGGCTTTCCGATAAAGATTTCTTCATATTGGCGCACAATTAGGTGACCAAACCCCTTTCCTCGACAGAACTTTCTAGACATCGTCAATAATGCAAATAATAATATGAATAACTTATCATCTCAATTATTGATTTAATAATATAAAATATTATGACAATAATTGAATCAATAACATGAGATACTATGCAGAAATTACTGTGGCAATAATTGAAATAAACTGAGTGACTTCTTACGTAAACATCAATAATCAATACTGTATGCTACTTTGCAATCACACATATTACTGTACTTTTATCACCGGGTATTTCAACAATTAACGGTAAAATTTTAGCCGTTATTTTTATAAAAAGATATTTCTGTCGTTTTCTAACTCTGACAATAATTTTGTTGTGGGGTCCACCAATGATTGTGACATCATACAAATATTCCTTGTTAAAACGAATATTCCCCGACCAATCGAATATTTTATGTCAATTTGCTTACTTTGCAAAATTTATAAATATTACCCATAACTATAACATTATATTAAATCCACACCATAATATTCAAAAATATATTTCGAAAAAAAATAATCTTTATTCATAAAAGTTGGAGTCTTACACGTACTACACTTAGGTAGCTTAACTACATCAAAATAACAATATTTGGCTTCATCAAAAACATGTTCTTCAGTTTTCTGGAAATTCTAGAAAACTCATTTTGTGCTTGGTCAACCTACTTTGACCACTAATATCTTGGATTCTGTTGATGATTTAGGTGTTCGAATGTCATGCTTCTATAGTCCATATGTCAGGGTATATCAATGATACACTTACACAAGCTAACAACATAACACATATAAGATCTAAGCACCTCAAAACCTGTCAGACAGTTTGTAAGAAATTTCTGGGTTACCCAGAAATTCATATGCATGACTGGTCAACCATGTTTGACCATTAATAACTTGGCATACTACAACAATGATACACTTAGCAAGTCTAACACTTAACAGATTTGGATATATGGCCTCTGACATTTGACTGTTAGGCCATATTTCTAGGGTTCTTGACAGTTTATGAAATATTCATTTTCATGCTCTTAGATGTTATGGATCCATGATATATCATCATAGTTAACTATATAACATCACATACAACATATATAAAAATAAAAACACAAATTTTTTCTAAACATATAAGATCTACCTTGGGGTTAAGGTTTATACCTTTCTTGAACAACCTTTAATCCTCTTTTCCTAACCTAATCTTGGGGTGTTCTTGGCTTATCTTGGGACTGATTCTCTTTCTAATTTTCATGGCTTAAGCGAGAGAGAGACTTGGCTAGGTTAATGAACACAAAAGAAGCCTTTTTTTATTTTTCTCTTTCTTTAAAATCTTATCTTTGATTCATTGCACATGGATGTTGCTAGGTGGCATGTAATGGCTAATTTGGGTTGGATTTCAAGCACATGGTGAATCTTGGATGTGGTGAGTCACAAGACTTGGCTATATCTTTTAACTTAAAAGTTAAGTGAAGGGAATTTTAGTAATTTCACCTCCAAAAGGGTATTTTGGTAATTTCTCACATAATTTAAGGGTAGTTTAGTAATTTTACATGATTCCCTTTAATCTTAACCCTTAGGGTTTAATACTTGGCATTAGAGTTTGTTAATTAGGGTTTAGGGTTCCCAAATAAGAAGTTAGGATTTTCAAAAGTAGAATTAGGGTTCCTAACTGATCACTAAGGTTTCCTAATTGCACATTGAGGTTTCTAATCTGACATTAGGGTTTACTAATCAACATTTTATCATTAATCCCATACTGCATATACCAATACTCATTAATAAAACTTTAATAATTGTATTAATAATCAAAGCCCTATCCGTAGTTAGGGTTAAGGTTTTTATCGGTTGTTTTCCATAACTTCACTCATATTTCTTAGTCAATAAATAGTTTGACTATCTTGCTACATTCATATCGCACATGCTCATCATAATAATGATAATCAATACCGATATTACTAACAAAAAATTATTCATAAAAATAGAATTGTTTAAAATTAAGGTTCCTGCCAACGCCTTTCCTGAGCCTCGCGGGATTATTCTCTTCTAAGTCCAGTAGTCAACCACCGACGGGATTGCCTCCTAATGGAGGGACCACACCACATACATTTATCGCGTCTCACCGTTATGTATGATGACATTGTGTGAAACACTAATATAAAGCGCAGTAACTAAACATTCATTCACACCCATTTAATGTAAAGACAACATTCACACACTTGTTGATAAAAGGGAATTGAAAAGATTAAAATGCGGCTTAAGCGCTCTACTTTCCTCAGCAGTCGCCACCTGTCGACGCCGAAAAAAATCCTCAATTCCTAGGTATGGTTTTCTACCCTTTATTTTTTCTTTGTGGTTTAATTTATCTTGCTTTAAAGGGTGAGATTTTAGGAAGAGACTGACGTACAATGTCGACAATTTGAAAACTTTAATTTTATTTGATTGGGCTGAATTAGACAGAGTCGCCAGTTCGTATGAGTTAAATGGTTGTACCAACTCAACCAAAGTTTTAAAGGTTTTACAATATCACCCAATATGTGACTCCATTTAATTGGTCTAAAAACCGAGATTCATAGAGCTTGTGACAACCCGAATTTTTATAGGTTATTAAAATAGGAATTTAATAATTAAAATTCTTATAATGAGATGTTTTGAGTTTAAATATTTATATATACGTGCTATATATTTTGAAACATGTGATCTGGGGTGAAGAGAAATATATATTCATATATTGGGAAGTGAGGTTTAATAGTTAAGTTAACTATTGAAGGAATTAAATGAATTTTGTAATTAATTTTAAATATTTATTGAATTAAATAAATATTTTAATTAATTTATTTATTGAGATAAATAAACAATGGATGAATTGTGGTGCATTAATTTAGTAATGAAATTGATTAATGGTAATTTTATTTGAAAGATTTAATTTAATGAATTAATTAAATTAAATGAGGTGTTTAATATTAAAGAAAATAATTAAATTAAATAAAGCGTTGTTTAAATCTAATTTATTAATTAAACTAAATATATGATTATTTATTAATAATAAGAAGAATTATAATAAAAAATTATAATTATTATAATTATTATTGTAAGTTATGTAAAATGGTTACTGATGTGGCAAATAAAAACTATATAATATAATCTTATCAAAATAAATTGGAATGAGTGGAATTGTGTGTAGCTAAACAAGGCCTTGTGGCCTTTGGCTTATTATAACTGACGCAGACGTAAAAGCCATATCAGTTTATTTCTACGCATATTATTTCTTTCCCTAAGGTTAGATATCAGTGAAGAACATAGTATAGAAAGAGCTTGGTAGGAAGAGAGAAATTCTCTGTAGATTTTGCTAGGGAGTTGGAATATCAATGGAAAACAATTCTCTTCCCAACAAACAAAGATTCAATGTATAATCTACTCTAATCTTAACTTCTATCTTTGAAATTTCTATTGATAATCATGTGAGATTGATACAAAAACTTGTATATAGGGTTTATAATCTGTTAATCATCATATATGAGTGATTCTTTGAGTATCAAACACATGAAATTGGGATTGTATGAAGAAATTGGGATAACAGTGTTTATGTATAAAAAATGGCTTAAGAAAGTATAAAATTTCATGTTTAATATGTGTTATAATCTATAAATTGATGTTGGATTATGTTAGTATGTGAAGAAACGAAAACAAAATAGTTTAAATCGTGTCAATTGATTAAGAAACGAAGTCGTGGCGATCGAATTTGCTAGAGATGTTTTGGGTCAAATTTTAGGTTGGTTAATATTTTTATAAATTGTTAGAATTCTAGTATGTTGTAGTTCTATGAATTGAAAATCCATATAATCAAAAACGGACTAATTTGGATGTGTATAACTCAAGTTATGAAGATTAGTTGGAAAAAAAGGGTCAAAATCGCGAGAACAAAGAGCTTGTGTTCCGTTTACGCTAATCCATGCAAATTGCTAGCAGCCCTAAGTCATTTGGGGCGTAGTCATTTGTAGGGGAAGCTACTGTGTGCCCAAGGCTTAATTGGGCACAGCTACACCCAAAGTATGTCAGGTGTGACTACTTTGATCTATTTTAGTAAAATAGGCATAACGTTTTCATACGAACTCCGATTGAGGTGATTTAAGATGATCCGGAACAAGGACGAATATACCTACAACTTTTATTCTTCAAGTTTATCAATTTGAGGTTGGGAACAGTAGTAAAAATGGTCATCGTTGTGACTGATGTGTATTCAGAGGCAATCGGAGGGCGTCGGACATGCACATACACAAGTATAGTGATGTCGACGATAATAGATGTTGTTCTAAGTTATAGAACATGAATATTATGAATTATAATGATGCTTAACATTAATAAATGATATATTAGATATGTTGAATACGCAGACTAAGCACACACAAGAGAGACAAATCAAGGTAGATTTAATAAACGTCGAAACGCCGTGATAAGTGATAATGAACGTAAAAAGTGTTTTAAATCAAATGAAACGAATATAATAAGATATTGAATAGTGTTAATATAAAACCAATAAGTAGTCCTAGCAAGACTTAAACACTTGAATGAACTTCGAATATGAAATACAGTGAGATATAAGTTGAAAGTTAACACAATAAAATTGAACATTGTGTATATATAATAGGAAGGGTTATGAGATGTAGTGTAAAGTTTATATTACAACTACTATGTGTTGCTATGTGACTAATAGTTGATGTGCATGATTATATAATTGTGTAGGGCACGTGAATTGCACATAACTGTTAGCTGTTAAACTGTTATTGGTAAATAACAATCAAGGCAAGTCTTTCATTTCCTATTTGCTATGTGAACTTGGTGATTAACTATTTTAAATCTTTATTGCAAAGAGCATGATGTGTTATATATATGCTGAATGTATGAAATGTTAAAGTCAACTTATGACTACGTTGATTGAGTAAAGCATGCTGATTGAGTAAGGAACTCAATCTTTATACTTGTTATATGAACTATAAGATGTATGTTATATTAGTCCAATGTTTATGAGATATATGTTGAGCATGTTATTATGTGCTACGTGATGCATGAAAAGCCATTAGATTTTTTTGGTTGTTGAGCTCAACCTTGCAAATAACCATTTTTGCAGGTTAAGGATTGAAGGTAAAACTATCTGCTACTTGAATGACGTGGATCAGAAATAATACACGAAGATTAATATTTTAGCTAAGGTTGTTATTTCTTAATACCATGATTAATATTCATGAGATGTACTAAATGTTTTATGATGTATAGTTTTATGTTGAGTTGTAAAGCTAAAGTTAAAGTTATCTGATATGTAAAGGTTATCAGATTGAAATATAAAATTTTATATAATAACAGTGATAAAATGAATCATAAAATAAGATTGATTCAAAGATGTGTAGATGATAAAGGTTTTGATTCAGGGAATTAAAGTAAAAAGACATAAAAGTTTAAATTATTCTGCATTTTATTAAGTTTAACATCGAATAATGATGTAAAATCAGAAGGTAGATGTGTTATTAACGACCGAAGTTGAGAATTATATTGTATGAATTTTGGGGTCGTTACAGAGCTCGGGGGCTTGCTTAAGCGAGAGAAAGGTGTTAGAAACCCCCCGACTTCCATGAAACATGGTTACTGCTTCTTTTTATTCCCTGTGCATTGTGTGTATATGTGTGTGTGTTTGAAAGCTTTGGATCGAAAAGATGTTTTGTGCTTTATTTGAAAGTAGTGTTATGCCTCTTTTGCACCTACATACAAAGGGTTTGAATTATATAAAAATTCAATTTTAAGAAAAAAATATAAAAGTGATGTTTTGAAAATAGGTTTTCAAACCCTTATAATCGCATAGGAATTGAGGCCTTTGATACTTCCATTTTATTCCGTATTTAGCTAGATTTGATTTTATTCAAGATGTGAAGCATCTTTGACAGTGTATATATATATATATATATATATATATATATAAAGTGTCAAACTTCTTATGGGAATGATAGCCAAAGTAAGCCCGAACACCACATGCATGATTTTTTACTATTTCGGGGCCTTAAACCCGTATAACCGTTTTAAGGCCCTGGATTTACAAATACAAATATTTGCAAGTTAGTTGTACCATTGAAAAAGGTCCATCACGGGAACCGAATCTAGATCCATTGATTGAATCGTAGATCCTGTAGTTCCTAGTCTCTTAGGATATCACACAAATAGCCTACATAAAAAATATATATAAATAAAACATATATTTACTTATAAACGTCGCAAAACAAAGAATTTATCAATCAAATCCTTGTATGCGCGTAGCCAAAACTTCAAGTGTCTCCTAGATACAGATTTAGGGTCACATGGTTGCTAAATACTTACAATAATTAAAAAAAAAACTAGATATGTACAGATCATAGCCATTCTAGCTTCCAGGTTCAAGTTTCATAACTTTTGAACCGGTTAAAAGCTGGATTTGGCTAGATCCAGTACAGATCTAGTTAATAAAGCATAAATATTGACTATTTACAAGAAATGAACGATTAAAACATCAGATTTGACGAATATAAGTTACTAACTATATATATAGCACTTATATATATATATTTATTTGAGTAAGTGAAAGCAACAGATCTAGAGAAATATTACAGTATTGCACGAGAATGGCTATCGAATGGGTTTTGGCACCTCAAAACTCATTTCCCAACAGTTAAAATTTTATATGTTGTAGTATATATGTATATGAGTGTTTACAAAGAAGTTTTACAGTAATCGGAGTAAAATAGAAGCTCTGTTTAGCTCTCCTAGCCTCTTTTTCTTTTGCCTAGGCCCTCTCCTTCTCTATTTCTCTCTATAAATGAGCTGGGGGAGGGGGTATTTATAGAATCGATCTGCCGTGGGTCTACCTACGGTAGCCGCTGGTCTACCTATGACTAGGCCTGGTGGGCCCCATTGTCTCGAAGTACGTGTGCTCTAACCAACGTGCAGTTTGCTTGAACCTTCATAACTTGCAATCTGGGAATCCGATGGAGGTGTGCCATACCTTTCCAAAAATTTCTTTTCGATAGCTACGCAATGACACAGGGCTTGACATTTTCCGAATTTGGGAAGATGAGTTCATGACCAGATCTTCAAGTCTTCGCAATCAGTCCGTTGAGTTGTCTGGTGCAATTTTCACTCGAGATTACTGTGATGGTTATGTATGACATTATTCACATTAGTTTGATCCAAATTGATGTTGAGTTGGAAAAATTACCTTTTTGCCCTTCCGAATTAGTTTTCGGGTTTGACGTGCTGCAGGTGTCTTTCTTCAGGGTTATCTTCGGGGTTTGACTGTCGTTGACCAGGGTTATCTCTGAGGTTGATTTGATATTTTCTCGGGGTTATCTCCGGGGTTTGGTTGGATGATGTCCTAGGGCTGTCTCCAGGAGTCTAGTTTGATGATTTCCCAGGGCTGTCTTCGGGGGTCTGGTTTAATGATTTACCAAGACTATCTTCGGAAGATAAAAGACAGTTTTGCCCTCTTACATGTTTAGTAGCAAGAATGCAAAATTTCGAGTGTCTACACCACCCAAAAAAAATATTTACTAATTATGTATATACCTCACCCCCCCACCCCTCCAAAAAAATAATATTTACTGATTACCCCACCCCATTCACCCTACCCCCAACCCACCCCCACCTCCATTGTGACGCCCCCAAAATAGGTATACACAACCCATTCTGAGTCGCCAAATACATGGTACAAAAACAACTACAACTTCATTATTACAATTGTCGTGCAAAATATGACAACACATATATTGTGAGTTTAAATACAAATATTGTCATCTAGACAATATCCACACTCAAATAAGTCCTCATTACAATTATTAATACACTATTTTACAAAATAGTGAGGACTGTTAAAACAACTGTCTCAAAATATCACTCCACACTCCTACTAGTTCCCACTATATTCTCGCATCCTGAGAAGAAAAATGGAACAAAAAGGAAAAGGGTGAGCTCAACTAGCCCAGTAAAGAATATTATGACTAAGATAATATAGAACAAATTATCGGTAGCCTTCAATAAATTAGATAAAATATAATGGACAACAAGTTTTAGATCGATATTCGCAGCGAAAATAACAATTCATTAGAAGAGTTAAGTAGAGAATGAAATCTACTATCTTCTATGATTTAAAAGTTCATCATCAATATTTTATCCATGTAACATCAATCAATATACATCTTGAATCAAATATTCATCTTTGCACTACAGGCCAAAGATATTCAGTAATATCATCATTTAGGACTGAAGATGATGAAAAATATCTTAACAAAAAAGAATGCAGTGAGATAAAAGATCAAAGATTAGGGATTCGTACTTTAATTTATCCAAGTTCAAAAATACTCCATAATAATCAATTGTGGAGCAAAATTCAAGAATAAAGATCAAAACATGGATACAATCAAAGATAGTAACCATACTAGACAACTTGGACAAAGAAAAGAAAATTTAATTTTTTCTGTGAATAGTATCGTATACGTGAATAGTGTCGTATACGTGAATAGTGTCGTATATATGAATAGTAACCCCGACACGAAAAAGTAAAAATTCCACAAGAAAATCATACTTCGTGAATAGTACCATATTCGTGAATAGTATAATATACGTGAATAGTAACCTCGACATGAAAAGGTAAAAATTTCACAATAAAATTTATACCAATATTTCGGTATAATGATATTGAAAGAAATAATATCATTTACGAAGAAAATAACATCCCTTACCTCAAAAGAATAGTACTTCTGGCTGAAATATCGAATATAATGTTGAAGGAAACTTGCACTGAATAATAACTCTCAAAGTATCTAATTACTCACAAAAATACGTTCGATATTATAAAGAAGGAAAACTTCTGATTTTGGTGTGATTTTTTATTCTAACTAAGCACCCTATTTATAGGAAAATGCCAAAACGCCAAAGCAGGCTAAAATTTAATAAAATAATATTTTATAAAAAAATTCCCGCACGCCACTTGACCAAAACTCAGTACTCCACAAGTGGGGCCCACCAAATTTAATAATTTTCCACAACAAACAAAAGTGGGGCCCACCCATGTTTTTAATAAAAATATTTATTTTCGAAACTTCAATAATTCATAATAAATAGCCTTTTATCAGAAAAAAATATGAATTCTATGTCCTTTCCATAGGAAATTTAATTCTCTACAACTTTGTAGAAGAAAGTTTTTCCAAATTCCAAATAGAAAATGGTCGAAATCCACATACGAATGGTTTTTAATACCTCCATTCCGACAAAATACTGATAAAATATCAAAACATTAATTCCTTCATTTATATCCACACAAAATAAATATTTCCTTATCATATAAATTAATAATTAATTATTCATAAATAATATTACAGAATCGTAATAATGACAACTGTATGCTCGGGGAATGAAGGGCTTCGATAAGGATTTCCACCTTCTTGGTGCAATGAATCGGGTGACCAAACCCCTTTCCTAGATAAAACTTCCTTAGACATTGCCAATAATGCTATCTAATAATATTGTTTGAATAATATGAATTATTGATCTGATAATAGAAAATATTGTGCAGTGACAATTATTGAATTAACAATAATATAAAATATCAACGTAGCAATTATTGAATCAATAAAATAAAATATTGAACAGTAATTACTGCAACAATTATTGAGTAGTGCCTTCTTACGTATGAATTAATAATCCAAAAATATTGTGCAATACCGTGTGCTACTGTGCAACCACGCGTATTACTGTACTTTAACCACCAGGTATTCCAACAGTGTGAACGGTAACAACTACGTCGTTATTTATAAAAACTTAAAATTGTCGTTTTCTTCATCCGACCATTTTTCGTAATAGGAACCACAAATGGATGCGCCCTCGTACGAATATTACTCGACAATAAGAATATTCCACGACCAAACGAATATTCCCTGACAACGATGAATATTTTATAACTACTTGCTTATTTTGCAAAATTTGCACATTTTACCCATAACTAACCACATTAATCAAATCCACCCCTTACTATTTCAAAATAATTAATAGAGGAAATTCAATTTTATTTATAAAAAGTTGGGGTCTTACAACCTCCCCTCCTTATGAAATTTCATCCTCGAAATGACAAAATTGACGTATGTACCTGGTGTTTCGAAAAGGTGAGGGTGCCTCGCTTTCATTTTTGATTCCAACTCCCAGGTCATTTCCTCAATAGCATGGTTCATCCACAAAACTTTGACTTGTGGCTTAATCTTTGTGCGTAGGACATGCTCTTTCCTATCCAAAATCTTGACAAGTACCTCCTCGTACGTTAAATCTTCGGTTATCTCATCTGGTTCTAACTCAAAAATGTGGTTTGGGTCTTTCACATATTTACGAAGCATAGATATGTGAAAAGCATTATGAACACGAGACATGTGACGCCCCCGAATCCGGGTCCTCTGACCCCAAATCGGTCATCACGATAAAATACAAACATCCACCTCTAAACAACATACGATAACTAAAATGCGGAATATAATAAACGTACATCGTTCATTCAAAAGTTGTTACTGGTCCCAAGATACGATAACCTTAATATCATTCTACAAACATACCCTAAAATAAACATTAGGGTTCATATTACATAATTGTAATTTAAACTAGGCATAAGATAAATTCTGCTTCTCGTAATAATCCTACATATGCCCTTTACCCTTGTCCTTTCCTGAGGTCTCGGGCTTAGCTGCAATATAATTCATGATATAGCAAGTATGAGCAACAAGTTTGCTCAACAAGTTTAAGTACAATGATAAGGATATATCATGATGAATGGAAAAATGTCTGGCAAAGGGTTCAACAGTATAATATCTGAAGGATTCAACAATATGAATATCATAAGCAACGATAATGATTGCTTTTAGAATAACTGCTAGTCAAAATAGACTTCGAACTATAACACTCCAATGGAATCAATAGCTAATTGACCCTTTGGTTACTGGCTACAGAATAAGTACTCGAGGGGATCAGCCTCACGTACTCTATGTATATGCATATCATTTATTCAATGTATCTTTATTAGATACCTGCAATCCCCTCTCATAGAAAGGGGTATTCTTTCAGTCTAAGAATCCTTACCATCAAATAGTTTGGATAGATTTTAAAACTTCATACATTTGTCTGACCGAACAAATGTTCAGACTCTATTACTTGCAACACAATAAATTCAGATACTTGCTCAATATAATATAGAGTAAGTTTAGGGAACTTGCTTAACAAAAGTAGGGATCAAGGAACTTGCTTATGGTATGCATCGAATAAAGTAATGCAAGGGTTTAAGATACTTTCTCACTAATAAATGGAGTAAGTTTAGGGAACTTGCTCAACAAAAGTAGGGTTTTAGGAACTTACTTACGGTATACGTCGAATAAAGTAATGCAAGGGTTTAAGATACTTGCTCACTAATAAATGGAGTAAGTTTAGGGAACTTGCTTAATAAAAGTAGGGTTCAAGGAACTTGCTTACGGTATACATCGAATAAAGTAATGCAAGGGTTTAAGATACTTGCCTGTTTGCTCAGCTACAATATAATTCTAGCTTTAATTAACTTGAGTTGAAATGACCTAACATTAACAAGTCGATCTTTCAATTAGTATGTGTAAACTAAAATGAGTCTACACTTAAAAGAATCAAGTCATCACATAGCATGATTCTCAACATATTACATGGCACATTGGTCATATGCTACAAGATAAAGAGATCATGTAATCATGCCTTAATAGTTTAGACCAAAAATAGATCATCTTGGCAAGACTACAAGACGGCGCAGCTGCGCCTGGTCTAGGCTTAGGGACGGCGTAGCTGCGCTGTCCCTTGGCCATACCAAGGTTGGGCTTTTGCTCTCTTGACTTTAGTCCAACTCTAACACACACCTATACATACATATTAACATACATACGTGCTAGAGTTTCACATATACCTCATGATCATACTTGAGTTCAATACCACAAGTTTAACTTACACTTTATATGTCCTTAAAACATAAAGAGTCACGTAGTCATCATGCTTAATATATATGAATCATGTTTAGGAGCAATATAGCTATAATATGACATCTTACTACTTTAGTATCTAAGTGCCATAATATGCAACTTATGTTTGAAACATGCCCAAGGTTGTCTTTGAAATCATTTTAGCCGAATGACGCAACATACACATACAAGACAACTTTAAAACTCATATCATGTGTGATTAGGTTATGCTTAACATCTTTAAACACCATAACCTACACCACATAGTATTCATGTATATTACTTCAATATAATAACTTTTCCTTTAATACATTTCCTAACACATAGTTAACAAGTTTGAATCATGATAAAGACACTATACATCATATATCATGCTCATTTAGGTTCCAAATCACTCATGTATATATTCTCAAAGTTCAGAACTCGTGAACACAAGTTTTCCACAAAGTTAGTTTTGAAAACTTTAAGTTTAGCTACAACTTCCTTACTAATTCAAGTTGATTACATCATACCACATACGAAAGCTTTACATATCAAGTTATACACCTCTATAGGTATGTATCTAGGTTATAACATCAAGTACAACTAGTATCTGGACAAGTTCTGAGGTACGGCGTAGCTGCGCTGCACCCTAGTACAACTAGAGGCGCGGTTAATGCCATCTTGGAGACAGAATCGATTTTGGAGTTCTGACACGCATTTTACAAGACCTTAGTATAAATAGGGCGCAATTGCGTGCGTTACTGCATCGTAGACAGTAGCTTTGCTTCATTCGCGATTCAATGAACCCATCAAGTAAAATCCTTAAAAACATTGCTTCTAGCACAACTTAACACACTTATAAGCATGTATAACACTAAAAAACATAACCCAAATCAACTAACAACAAATTCATGCTTAATTCAAAGAATCAACCCATTAAACAATTTATCAAAAATAAAGAATAGAAAATGGAAGTTATACCTTTGTGATTCAATTCAGCTGCTAACTATCAATCTACTCACTCTTAGCAAACTAATTCTCATCAAATTGTAACAAGGAAGGATGATGTCCCATTTATAGAAGATTGATTATCTAAACAATGAGATTACCTCCCAAATCAAACCAAAGAATTTCAAGAATGCACAAGGGTTAAGGAAGAGTTGGTGAGAGTTGGTAATCTCTGTTAGGTTTGTAATATTCATGAACGCAATCAAATTGCAAAAATAATGCGGAAGCGAGTAAAATCAGAGTTTAAAATTTTTACAAACCATATACCCGGATCACCCTTTATGCACAATTATTAATTAAACGAAAAGATAAAGAATAAAATCATACCCTTGAAGATCGAGATTCCTCGTACAAGTTCACCTCAATCCTTTTTCGCGTTCCACTTGAATCCACCGGGTTTGGTTCCTTCCTTTGATCAACGTTAGCCACCCATGTGTTTGGCCTCTAGAGGTGATCCACCAAGGAAGAATAGGAATTCAAGAAGATAGGTATTTTGGCTTAAACCCTAGTTTTCTATCTCTATAGAAAAGGACGTATTCTCCAACAAATTGGAATTATGTCGTATGTTGTAAAAGTCAACAACCCCCACCCATAATAAGACTCCTCTTATTTATAGATGTGGGCAACCCACCTTAACAATTAAGGAATTGGATTTTATTTAATTAATTAAATTCTTAAAATTAATTAAGCTCCCTAATCTTATTAGGGATAATTAATTAAACTCCTTTAACTAATTTTTCTTCCTAATCCAATTAGGAATAAATGAGAGTACTTATATTAAATTAATTCCTAAACTCTTTTAGAAATTAAAATAATAATAATAATTGTAATAATATTAATAAGACTCCTCTTATTAATTTATATTTAATATTTCTAATATATTAAATAATAAATATTAAGCTATTTAATTTATTCTATCACCATAGATTAAATTAAATATACTTAACATATTATTACGATTATGTCATTAACTTCTTAAATAATTATTCTTCCTTTTATGGTGTGACCCTTTAGGTTCTCCATATTAAACCTAGGTTGTGAATAAATCAATTAGAACAATTCTAATCTTATTTAAATAAATAAATTAAACAATTAATTTATTTAAATAAATAATATTTATTCTACAATAGGATAAGCCTCCCTAGCGATCAACGACTTTCCGGATAATATAGATTTCAACATTAATCATAAAAGAACCTTTGAGTAAATAGTTACCAAATGACAATTCAATCCTTCCACCATACTGATGTCCCAATTAAATATAAGGCACATGGAATTCTTTGTCAAGTCTTATTTTATTTAATTATATGTATTTCGATCCTTAAATGCACAACTCAAATAATGCAAATTAGAAACTCCTTTCTAATTTCATTACACGCCGCCAAGGACTCTTTGGGTTGTCATTTATCGAATCACATAGGACATTTCTCTTCTTTTATTAGAAGTGGTAGATTCTTTATTGATCATACATTATCTCCATGTACAACTTATTATACCCAAGCATACCCTTTGATATACCCTAAGGGTCTTAAGGAATAAGTCAAAGTATAACTCATCATACACAAGATACTATGATGATCTCAAGTCCAAGGATCACTTGTACTACTATCACTCTGAGAATTCCTATTGATGCAGACAAGTAAAACTCCATTAGGTATTCCTTAGCGAGCCACGTTCGATGAACTTATTCTCTAATAAGCACCTACATACTTGCTTTAGTGTCTCCACACAAATGATCATGAGATCAATCATCCTCATCCGATGAGCAAACAAAGCGTATTCAATCTATCCGGATTTACTAATCCCCGATTTAGTAATCCAACGATTGGGAACTATTTTAGTTTTAAGCTTTCTAAGAATTTAGATCTCATTAGAATGATCATCATCATTATTCTAAAAGCATTGCTTAAAACTATGGGTTTATCACATATTATAAAACAAACATCATGTAGATAATTAAAAAGCCTTTAATAAATTAATACTTTTTATTAATAAATGAATAAGATTATTACAAAGTATATGCTTTATCATCAAACATGATTGGCTTGTGTGCATACTAATTTCAATCTCCCACTTGCACTAAAAGCCAATCGTCATGGTAACTCATACTCTTCTTTCTCTAAGTGGCGATTATCCTGCTGTTGGATAAGCTTTAGTTAATGGATATATAATGTTGTTCACGAGAGTCCACTATCTCTGTAGTGATTTCCCATCTTTCAATGATTCTAATAATCAAATGAAAGTGCCACAACACATGTTTAGATCCAAGATGAGACTTGGGAACTATTCCTAGTTCTATAATGAACTTTTAATCCAAACAATCAACTTGCGACTTCATTTATAGCTATTTACTTTGTCTTTATCACTAAACCAAAGAACTCTTTTTCTTTGTTTGGAACCTTTCAATTCATCGCACTATTATTCAAGATAACGCTTTACCTTAAAGTGGATTTTACGTCATCTTGAGTGCGTCTCGAAAAACTTGAGTGCATTAAGCCCTCTAGTTTTAATTTAGACCCACCATGAATATGATCACATCCTTAATGCTTGGGTTAAGCACTTTAAGATGTTTTTCAACGACTCATAGTGAACTTCTCCATAATATGGTGATCAACATCGGTCTCGTATATTTCATTGCATACATGATAGTCACTCATGCGACCTCTTTTCGAGAGTCTGTGGGGACTATTAAGAGATACACTCCATAGCTCATCTACATGAGACATCTCTTGGAGTTTGCCATGCTAAACGACTTTAGCATCAAATGAATATACATTCCTTGGGTTAAGTCGAGCATCCTCTTAAATCTATCTATATAGATTTATATCCCCAACTAAGATACTCTTCCAAATCATTCATGGAGGAATGTTTAGACAACTTTATCATTATTGATTGTAGCATTAGTATGTCATTCCTTATCAAGTAGTATATCAACATATAATATTAGGAATGTCACGACGCTCCCACTGACCCTTTTGTACACACTAGAACTCTTACCTCATCGTATGTAACTGGATCATCATCTTCTATGATGTGTACCTCATCATCATCTATGATGAATCCATACCTCCTAGGTATCTTCGGTACTATTCCAGATTTACGATTCGGTTGTGGTACAATAGGTCTATCTCTGAGTTCCTCTTATTTGACTTATAGTGTTTTGTGGTTCTTGAACTCTTCAAGATCTATTATCCTCCCACTAGCCCCTTCAATGATAAACACCTTTATCTTAGAAGGAAACGTGTTTCGCAATAAACACCTTTTGCTAAGTAGGATTATAGAACATTTACCCTAAACTTACTTTAGGATGTCCCACAAATCTGTACATGTCAAATCTTGTCCCAAGCTTATCCTTCGAAACATTTTCACATAAGTTGGACACCTCCTTAACTTAACATACTTAAGATTAGGAATCCTCCCTGTCCATAACTTTTATGGAGTCTTAGGACCGGATTTTGAGGTTACCATTTTCGTAGATATGCAGCCATTTCTTGGACATGATCCTAGAAGGATACTGGAATGTCGGTAAAATAATTATGGACCGTACCATGTCCAACAAGGTACGATTTTACCTTTCAGATACACCAATCAATTATTGTGTATCAAGAGGCGTCCATTATGAGAAAACCATTTGAGATGATCTAGAAACTTATTGCACAAGTATTTTTTTCTTGATCTAATCAAAGAATCTTAATACTTTGCCAATTTGTTTCACTTCTGAATTCTTTGAACCTTTCAAATAATTCACACTTGTATTTCAGCAAATACACACATTCAACTCTTTGAATGATCATCTCCTTTTTTTCTTATACTAATTTGTTCAATATGTAAAATTATTTTCATGTAAGTCAAGTATATAAAATTTATTAAGTAATATTCCAGTTCTATACAAAACATTATTATTATAAATAGAACAACAATTGTTCTTAATTATAATACCAAAGATTTTATTGTCTAACAATAAAATAGAAATAATATTTCCAACGAGAACTGGAATACAATAACAACTTATTGACTTAATAGACTTGTCCGTAGGCATTGCTAAACTATAAGTTCCTATGGCTAATGCAGTAACCTTTTCTTCATTTCCCACACATAGGTTTACTTATATTTGTTTAGCTTTCTACTTCTGTTTGGTCCCTTCATAAATCTATATTTATGATAACCAAAGACGGTATCCAATACCCAAGTAGAACCTTGACTTAAAAAAAAATTTATTTTAAATTATGAACAAAATTGTATTTGTGGATTTGAAACTTCACTAAGCTTCTTTTGGTTAGCTCTGCAAGATGCTTCTCATGATTTCTTTCCGGTGTCGGGCTTATTGCGGTGGAAGCAAACTCCTTTGCTATCCGTGTCGATTTTGTTCTTATTATCCTTTGTTTATGCCTTTCTATATACCTTCTTTGAATCGTTCTTCTTTTCAGAAGATCCTTTGGCCCCTACCAGTAAGACATGGTCTTTCTTGGTTGGAAAGTGACTCTCAACATTTTTCAATATGTTAAGCAAATCGTGAAGGCGATATCTAGCTTGTTTATATGAAAAATTCACAACAATTTTGAAAGGAGTAAAGGGAGTGAGTGCAAGATCAAATCTTGGCTCAACTCTCCATCCATGACAAAACCAGTTGCCCTAATTGATCAATCAAATTGATTATGTTAAGAACTTTTGTCCATACTGTAGTGTCATCGGTTATTCTAGATCGGAAGAGCTCCTTAGATATCTGATATCTTTCGGTCCTACTTTCCTCACCATCAACTACTTGATGTGCGGGAGTATAGTAAAGCATCCATAGTTTCATGCCGATATTTGAACTCGTTACTCATAGATGAGCATGATGCATTGAGCCAATCATGCATCATCTTGCCACTTTCTAAAAGTAGCAATCTCTTCCTCGAGGCATTATGCGCAACCATTGCGAGGATAAAGTATTAAGGACATAAGATAGCTTTTCGACTATGAGAACTATTCTCAAATTCCTTAACCAATCCGTTTAATTCGGTTTGGTTAATTTAGCATTAATATGCTTTGTGATGATAGTAATTTTAGACATTGTAAAATTTCAGTAAATGAATTTGTAATTAACAACATTTTAACATACATTCTTTTATTAATTACCAAAATAAATTAGGTCTTGTTTTAAATTGGTATCTCCCACTATTTTCTTCAAACTATATTACCTCACTTATATAGTTCGACAAAATCTAATTAAAGATTTGCTAGTGAGAATAAGGATCCCATTTCAAATGTATATAGCCTTGTGGTGACACAATAAACTATATATAAATAAATAGGTAGACAACTTTTGTCAATTACATCAACTATGCAACTCCTTTTCTTTTGCCTCTTAGATTATTTTGATCAAGTGGTGGCACATCCGAATCAAAATTATCCAAGTTAAGTCTGACCTAGCACTCCATATATTCAAAAAAGAAAAATATCATCCTTGTGGTGACACAACAAAACAATATTGTTCAATTTTCTTTATAAGCATCAAATGTGATAAATTAACATCTTAAATACTTAATACTTGCCTTGTGGTGACACAACAAACTCATATTAAATATTTAATACTCTATTAATTTTATCATACTAGAAGGCGACGTTCGATATTCCAAATATCTTTGAACGCTTAGGACTTAATATAAAAATTTGAGGGGTTTGTTATTAATTTGTCTCATCTTGTTTAGCGCGCATGCACATATATATATAAAATACGCGTCATATTAATAAACATGCGAAGCATGTTTGCATAATATATAATATATATAGTATAAGCATGCACATATAGAATACTATATTCTACCCGGATTGATTATGGACTTTTATTCTAGTTTGGTTCACTAGAGCCACCAAGTGAACCAAAAGGTCAAACCCTAGGGGTGCAAGAATTAATATTTAAATATAACTATTACATTTAAACCGGGCTCCATTACAAAGCGGGTCTTCAAGCGCTCCTTGCTCCTTGATCTCCAATTTTTCAAAATTTATTCTAATTATTCCTATTACAAAACTATTTAAAATAAATAGAAACCTTGATCGTGATCGAGGGAAGTACATAGGAGGAGATAGAATTTACATTAAAAAAATTAGAGAAGGCGAGGTACCTTGAGACCCCATTTAATAAAACCCATACATTCATGCATCCAACTAAAATAAAATCCAATCATATTGGTGATAGTCCATAATCAATCCCATTTAATATCATATACATCATCATATGCATCAATAACATTCATCTTATGAATAATAAACATTTAATATATATATTGATATCATTTAATGGGCAAATTTAGTTAGTATAAAATCTAATTTTGAATCAAAATAAACTCCTTTATTTTAATCCAAATTTAAATCAAAATAAAACTATTTTATTTTAATTTATCCTATTTTGAATAAAATAAACTATTTTATTTTAATCAAAATCTTTAATCAAAATAAACTCCTTTATTTTAATTAATTATGGAATCCAATTCCATGTAAAAAAAAAATTATTAAAGGAAACATGGATTTTCTTTTTCCTATTCACAAATAAACTCCTTTATTTTGAATAATATAAAATCTTATTTTATATCTAAATAAACTCCTTTATTTAAGGAAAGACTGATTCTTTTTCCTATTCACAAATAAAACCTTTTTATTTTAAATAATATGAAATCTAATTTCATATCAAAATAAACTCCTTTATTTAAGGAAAAATAGAATCCAATTTCAACTCTAATTAGTTATCTTGAAATCCAATTCCAACTCTAATTAGTTAGCATGAAATTTAATTTTAAAATTAAAATAAACCTTTTTATTTTAATATTAAAATAAACTTTTTATTTTAAAATTAAAATAAACATTTTATTTTAATTATAAAATAATTAAGAATAATATATATATATATATATATATATATAACTATTATATATATATATATAATATAATAACCTATAACCTTTTTTTTTAAAAAAAAGAGCATCACGGAAATCTGCCTAAATCAACGGGGCAACGTTAGTTTCATTTTAATTTTTCCTTGAATTCCGTGCATCATAAGCTCCTGATATGCTGCAGGATTTCCGTGAATGACCCTGTTATGCCTTATTAAATAATAATCCGCAGGAAACAAACCAAAAAAAAAAAATAATAATGATAATCCTGTTGCCTTTTACGTGAACAGCTTTTCACGTGGGTCACCTTTATCTTTTGAATAACCACGGATACAATAAAAAAAAAATTCATTTTTTTTTTGTTTTAAATAAATTTTATACAATAAAATTATGCCCAATTAAATTGTTCTAAACATATATCAAAATACATATCAAATTATAACAATTAATAATTCGCATAAAGGTTTGGCTTTGATGCCACTGTTAGGTTTGTAATATTCATGAACACAATCAAATTGCAAAAATAATGCGGAAGCGAGTAAAATTAGAGTTTAAAATTTTTACAAACCATATACCCGGATCACCCTTTATGCATAATTATTAATTAAACGAAAAGATAAAGAATAAAATCATACCCTTGAAGATCGAGCTTCCTCAGGTACAAGTTTACCTCCAATCCTTTTCGCGTTCCACTTGAATCCACCTGGTTTGGTTCCTTCCTTTGATCAACGTTAGCCACCCATGTGTTTGGCCTCTAGAGGTGATCCACCAAGGAAGAATAGGAATTCAAGAAGATGGGTATTTTGGCTTAAACCCTAGTTTTCTATCTCTATAGAAAAGGACGTACTCTCCAACAAATTGGAATTATGTCGTATGTTGTAAAAGTCAACAACCCCCACCCATAATAAGACTCCTCTTATTTATAGATGTGGGCAACCCACCTTAACAATTAAGGAATTGGATTTTATTTAATTAATTAAATTCTTAAAATTAATTAAGCTCCCTAATCTTATTAGGGATAATTAATTAAACTCCTTTAACTAATTTTTCTTCCTAATCCAATTAGGAATAAATGAGAGTACTTATATTAAATTAATTCCTAAACTCTTTTAGAAATTAAAATAATAATAATAATAATAATTGTAATAATATTAATAAGACTCCTCTTATTAATTTATATTTAATATTTCTAAAATATTAAATAATAAATATTAAGCTATTTAATTTATTCTATCACCATAGATTAAATTAAATATACTTAATATATTATTACGATTATGTCATTAACTTCTTAAATAATTATTCTTCCTTTTATGGTGTGACCCTTTAGGTTCTCCATATTAAACCTAGGTTGTGAATAAATCAATTAGAACAATTCTAATCTTATTTAAATAAATAAATTAAACAATTAATTTATTTAAATAAATAATATTTATTCTACAATAGGGATAAGCCTCCTAGCGATCAACGACTTTTCGGATAATATAGATTTCAACATTAATCATAAAAGAACCTTTGAGTAAATAGTTCTTGAAACAATTCAATCCTTCCACCATCTGATGTCCCAATTAAATATAAGACATGGAATTCTTTGTCAAGTCTTATTTTATTTAATTATATGTATTTCGATCCTTAAATGCACAACTCAAATAATGCAAATTAGAAACTCCTTTCTAATTTCATTACGCGCCGCCAAGGACTCATTGGGTTGTCATTTATCGAATCACATAGGACATTTCTCTTCTTTTATTAGAAGTGGTAGATTCTTTATTGATCATATATTATCTCCATGTACAACTTATTATACCCAAGCATACCCTTTGATATACCCTAAGGGTCTTAAGGAATAAGTCAAAGTATAACTCATCATACACAAGATACTATGATGATCTCAAGTCCAAGGATCGCTTGTCTTACTATCACTACTGAGAATTCCTATTGATGAGCAAGTAAAACTCCATTAGGTATTCCTTAGCGAGCCAATGCGTTCAAATGAACTTATTCTCTAATAAGCACCTACATACTTGCTTTAGTGTCTCCACACAAATGATCATGAGATCAATCATCCTCATCCAATGAGCAAACAACGTATGTATCAATCTATCCGGATTTACTAATCCCCGATTTAGTAATCCAACGATTGGGAACTATTTTAGTTTTAAGCTTTCTAAGAATTTAGATCTCATTAGAATGATCATCATCATTATTCTAAAAGCATTGCTTAAAACTATGGGTTTATCACATATTATAAAAACAAAGATCATGTAGATAATTAAAACCTTTAATAAATTAATACTTTTATTAATAAATGAATAAGATTGTTACAAAGTATATGCTTTATCATCAAACATGATTGGCTTGTGTGCATACTACTTTCAATCTCCCACTTGCACTAAAGCCAATCGTCATGGTAACTCATACTCTTCTTCTCTAAGTGACGATTATCCTGCAACATTGGATAAGCTTTAGTTAATGGATATGTAATGTTGTTCATGAGAGTCCACTATCTCTATAGTGATTTTCCATCTTTCAATGATTCTAATAATCAAATGAAAGTGCCACAACACATGTTTAGATCCAAGATGAGACTTGGGAACTATTCCTAGTTCTATAATGAACTTTTAATCCAAACAATCAACTTGCAGCTTCATTTATAGCTATTTACTTTGTCTTTATCACTAAACCAGCAACTCTTTGCTGTTTGGAACCTTTCCAATTCACTGCACCACTGTTCAAGAATCTTAACGGAATGTATAATTTTATTCCTCAGCTTCTGTTCCTTCCTATCTAGTATCTGGACAAGAACTTCCTCATACGATAAGTCTTTCTCGACTTGAATTGGTTCATAGGAAATAACGTGCTTGTAGTCTAGTTTATACGATTGTAACACTGACATATGAAACATGTTGTGAATGTGCTCAAGTTCAGGAGGTAACGCTACCTCGTATGTCACTTCACCGACTCGCCTCAAAATCTCAAATGGTCCTATGAACCTAGGGCTCAACTTGCCCTTCTTCCCAAAATGAATCTTCCCTTTCCAGGGAGATACTTTCAGAAAAGCATAATTTCCTACTTCAAAATCTCTCTTCTTGCGATGCAAGTCCGCATACTTCTTCTGACGATCTTAAGTTGCTACTAATTGTGCTCTTATCACCCTGATGATTTCTACCGTTTATTGTACCAATTCTGGTCCCAACAGTCGACGTTCTCCAACTTCGTCCCAGAATAACGGCGTTCTACATTTCCTCCCATACAGTACTTCGTACGGTGGCATTCTAATACTGGCGTGATAACTATTGTTATACGCGAACTCTACTAATGGAAGGTGATCCTCCTAACTACCCTTGAAGTCCATCACACAAGCTCGGAGCATGTCTTCAAGTGTCTGAATCGTCCTCTCACTTTGCCCATCGGTCTGCGGATGATACGTGGTACTCATTCGTAGTTGTGTCCCCATTCTTTCTTGAAGACTCTTCCAAAAGTTTGACGTGAATCGCGGATCTCTATCTAATACAATAGATACCAGCACCCCATGCCTTGAGATAATTTCCTTGACATACAATTTGGCTAATTGGTCCAAACTATACTTAATCTTAATCAGTAAAAAGTGAGCTGACTTAGTAAGATGATCTATAATCACCCATATGGTGTCGTGCCCTCCCTGAGTTGCTGGAAGTCCCACCACAAAGTCCATTGTGATGTGCTCCCATTTCCATTCTGGAATCTCTAATGGTTGTAATAACCCGCTTGGTCGTTGGTGCTCTGCCTTGACTCTTTGACAAGTTAGGCATCTACTCACGCATTCTGCAACCTCTCTCTTCATGTTTGGCCACCAGAAGTGGTGACGTAAATCTTGGTACATCTTCGTGCTTCCTGGGTGTATCAAATATCTCGTACTGTGCGCTTCTTGCAAAATCTCTTTTCTCAGTTCTAGTACTAACGGTACCCAAATTCGTCCTTCAAATCTTAGCAGTCCAGTGCTATCAATCTTAAATTTCAATTCATCACCTTCAGTCAATCGCTTTTTGATGTTATTGCAATCTTCATCCTTTTCTTATGCTTCTTCAACCTTATTTAATAAAGTCGGACTCGCTGTCACTGTAAATAATTGTTCGTTCGCCTCCATCGGATACTTTATCTCCAAGTCTAGTCGTTTGAAATCTTTCACCAATTCCTCTTGAATGGTCAACTTTAATAACTTCTCTCTTCCTTTTCTCCTCAAGGCATCTGCCACTACATTTGCTTTGCCTGGATGGTACAGAATCCCACAATCATAATATTTGATCAATTCTAACCATTGGCGCTGCCTCATGTTTAACTCTTTTTGCATGAAGATATACTTCAGACTCTTGTGGTCCGTATATATCTCACACTTCTCGCCATACAAATAATGCCTCCAAATCTTCAAGGCAAAAACCACCGCTGCTAACTCCAGATCGTGAGTCGGATATCCCTTCTCAGAATCTTTTAGCTTACGTGAAGCTTACGCAATGACCCTACTGTGTTACATCAGTACACAGCCAAGTCCCTTGTGTGACGCATCACTATACACTACAAACCCTCCCATGTTGTCCGGTAAAGCCAACACAGGTGCTTGACTAAGCCTCTTCTTCAATTCTAAAAAACTTTCTTCACACTTCTCCATCCAATTGAACTTAACTGTCTTTCTGGTAAGATTCGTCAACGATGATGCTAATTTTGAAAAATCCTGAATAAATCTTCGATAGTATTCCACCAATCGTAGGAAACTCCTAATTTCTGTCGGCATCTTCGGCTGCTCCCAATTGATAACCGCTTCTATCTTCGATGGATCCACCGAAACACCATTCTTGTCGATAACGTGTCATAAAAATTTCACTCTTCGCAACCAAAACTCATATTTGGAGAATTTTGCATATAACTTCTCCCTCCTTAATGTTTCTAACACTATCCGAAGATGCTTGGCGTGTTCTTCCTCTGTTTCTGAATACACTAGAATGTCATCGATGAATACGACAACAAACCTATCCAAATACTGCTTAAACACTCTGTTCATTAAATCTATAAATGCTGCTGGCGCGTTTATCAAACCAAATGACATTACCAGAAACTCGAAGTGTCCATACCGAGTTCTAAATGCTGTCTTTGGAATATCCTCCAGCCTCACTTTCAGTTGGTGATAACTGGTCCTTAATTCAATCTTTGAAAAGTACTTTGCCCCTTTTAATTGATCAAATAAAACGTCTACCCTGGGTAACGGGTACTTGTTCTTAATGGTGACCTTGTTCAACTCTCGGTAGTCGATACAAAGTCTTAGCGACCCATCTTTCTTCTTTACGAATAAGACTGGTGCTCCCCACGGTGATACGCTTGGTAGAATGTATCCCTTATCCAAAAACTCTTGTAATTGAGCCATCAATTCTTTCATTTCTACCGGTGCCATACGATACGACGCTTTGTAAACCAGTGCTGTCCCTGGTGCCAAATCAATGACAAACTTAATCTCTCTATCCGGTGGCAATCCCGAAATCTCATCTGGGAAGACATCAATGAAATCCCTTACAATTGGTATCTGACTCAGTTCACCCTCGACTCGTCGAGTATCAACCACGTGAGCCAAATAACCTATACAACCCTTCCTAAGCAATCTCTGCGCTTGAACCATCGTCAGACAATGAGATTGTCTCAGCGATTTACTACCATAAAATACCACCTTTGACTTATTCGGAGTCTTAAGGTGTACACACTTCTTCTTATAATCTATAACTGCTCTGTCAACCGATAACCAATCCATTCCAAGGATTACATCGAACTCCCCCAAACGAATCGGTATCAAATCCACCTTGAGCTTAAATCCTCGCAATTCGGTATAACAATTCCTATGAATGTATTCTACGGGAATAATTTCCATGTTCGCTACTTCTACGTTCATAGGGTGTTTTAATCTCTCACGGGGTAAGTCTAACCGTTTAGAAAATTCTTCGGAAACAAAAGAGCATGTAGCACTCGAATCAAATAACACGTATGCATCTATATCATTAATCGGAATGATACCTGACACTATGTCCTTAGACTCCACCGCATCATGTACGGTCATGTTGAACGTTCGTGCCGTTGGTCTGTTGGCTTGACTGGCTGGTCCTCCAATGTTCTGTCCATTGTTGTTGTTGTTGCGGTTTTCGCTAGTTGCATCCCCATTTTTCTTTGGGCAATCCTTAATTTGATGGTCCGTGGATCCACACGAGAAGCATCCTCCCTTCTGCTTATTCGGACACTGACGAGCCATGTGCCCCGGTTATCCGCAACTATAACAAACACTCTTTCCTTTCATGCACTCCCCCGAGTGATTCCTCCCACAGTTGTTGCACTTCATACTTTTCTTAGCTTCTCCCCCAAACTTATTACCTCCAGAGGATTGGCTCTCTGTCCATTTAGGCTTATTGGGGTTGCTGCCTCCACTGCTTCCCCCTTTCTGACCTTCCTGACCAGTCTTCTTTTTTTACTTGAATCGAGCGATGGATTCAATGCCTCCTTCGGCAATGATAGCCCTTTCCAAAAGATCAGAGTAAGTCTTGATCTTCAACACAGCCACTGCCTTCTACACCCATGGTTTCAGTCCTAGTTAGAACCTCCTTGCCTTCCTGGCCTCCGTGTCAACCTGATGTGAAGCGAATCGGGCTAACTCGTTAAATCTCGTCGCGTACTATGCGACAGATATACTACCTTGTTTCAGTTCTAGAAACTTAACTTTCATATCCTGTTGTGTATTCTCCGAGAAGAAATTCTCGAGGAATATCTCCTTAAATCTCTCCTAAGGAATAACTCCTTCGTTTGCTCGACCCCTATTGGCTTTCCACCAATAGTTAGCTTCGCCCTTCATCATGAAAGTGGCAAAACTCGTCTTCTATTCTTCGGCCACTCGTGCGACTTCAAACACCTTCTCCATTTCTTCTATCCATGTCTGGGCTTCAATTTGTTCCAAGGTCTCCAAGAATTAGGTGGTCCTACCAATTTAAAGTCCTTAAAGCTAGCCAAGTGTTGTCTGGTACGCCGTGCTCTTTGGCGGGGTCTATTTTGCATTACCTCAGCTAACAGGTTAACGAAGTTCGGCATTGGATCAATATTTGCCCCTCCACCATTGTTAACGGATCCTTCCTCCCTTTGATTCCACTAAATCCTCCTAGGCGGCATGATCTGAGGAAAAGAAGAAAATTATTAGGCTTTTTGTGATAAGCTATCCATGTTAGCATTAAGAAGTTTAAGACGTCTATTAATTATTCTTGATTTAAATAAACAACTCCAGTATCACAATAAACTCGATGGATTTCCTCAACCCATCACTTACATACTATACTTGAGTTTTCTACTAAGGTTATAACCTAGGTTTCGCATTCCTAACGTTTATAACCTACAACTCTGATACTAATCTATGACGCCCCCAAATCCGGGTCCTCTGACCCCGGTTCAGTCATCACGATAAAATACAAACATCCACCTCTAAAAAACATACGATAACTAAAATGCGGAATATAATAAACGTACGTCGTTCATTCAAAAGGTGTTACTAGTCCCAAGATACGATAACCTTAATATCATTCTACAAACATACCCTAAAATAAACATTAGGGTTCATATTACATAATTGTAATTTAAACTAGGCATAAGATAAATTCTGCTTCTCGTAATAATCCTACATCTGCCCTTTACCCTTTTCCTTTCCTGAGGTCTCGGGCTTAGCTGCAATATAATTCATGATATAGCAAGGATGAGAAACAAGTTTGCTCAACAAGTTTAAGTACAACAATAAGGATATATCATGATGAATGGAAAAATGTCTGGCAAAGGGTTCAACATTATAATATCTGAAGGATTCAACAATATGAATATCATAAGCAAAGATAATCATTGCTTTTAGAATAACTGCTAGTCAAAATAGACCTCGAACTATAACACTCTAATGGAATCAATAGCTAATTGACCCTTTGGTTACTTGGTACAGAATAAGTACTTGAGGGGATCAGCCTCACGTACTTTATGTATATGCATATCATTTATTCATTGTATCTTTATTAGATACCTGCAATCCCCTCTCATAGAATGGGGTGTTCTTTCAGTCTAAGAATCCTTACCATTAATTGGTTTGGATAGCTTTTAAAACTTCATACATTTATGCAATAGAGAACAAAGGTTTGGAGACTCTATTACTTGCAACACAATAAATTCAGATACTTGCTCAATATAATATAGAGTAAGTTTAGGAAACTTGCTTAACAAAATTAGGGTTCAAGGAACTTTCTTACGGTATGCATCGAATAAAGTAATGCAAGGGTTTAAGATACTTGCTCACTAATAAATGGAGTAAGTTTAGGGAACTTGCTTAACAAAAGTAGGGTTCAAGGAACTTGCTTACGGTATACGTTGAATAAAGTAATGCAAGGGTTTAAGATACTTGCTCACTAATAAATGGAGTAAGTTTAGGGAACTTGCTTAACAAAAGTAGGGTTCAAGGAACTTGCTTACGGTATACGTTGAATAAAGTAATGCAAGGGTTTAAGATACTTGCCTGTTTGCTCAGCTACAATATAATTCTAGCTTTAATTAACTTGCGTTGAAATGACCTAACATTAACAAGTCGGTCTTTCAATTAGTATGAGTAAACTAATATGAGTCTACACTTAAAAGAATCAAGTCATTACATAGCATGCTTCTTAACATATTACATGGAACATTGGTCATATGCTACAAGATAAAAAGATCATATAAGCATGCCTTGATACTTTAGACCAAAAATAGATCATCTTTAGCAAGATCTGCGGAATGGCAAGAATAAGCTTTGAGTCTGTCTAAAGCTTAGGGATCTAGCCTTGCACTGCAGATCCCTTAGCGGACTCAAGGTTGGGCTTTTGCTCTCCTGACTTCAGTCCAACTCTAACACACACCTATACATACATATTAACATACATACATACTAGAGTTTTACACATACCTCATGATCATACTTGAGTTCAATACCACAAGTTTAACTTACACTTTATATGTCCTTAAAACATAAAGAGTCACGTAGTCATCATGCTTAATACATATGAATCATGTTTAGGAGCAATATAGCTATAACATGACATCTTACTACTTTAGTATCTAAGTACTCACATAATATGCAACTTATGTTTGAAACATGCCCAAGGTTTTCTTTGAAATCATTTTAGCCGAATGATGCAACATCCACATACAAGACAACTTTAAAACTCATATCATGTGTGATTAGGTTATGCTTAACATCTTTAAACACCATAACCTACACCACATAGTATTCATGTATATTACTTCAATATAACAACTTTTCCTTTAATACATTTCCTAACACATAGTTAACAAGTTTGAATCATGATAAAGACACTATACATCATATATCATGCTCACTTACGTTCCAAATCAGTCATGTATATATTCTTAAAGTTCAGAACTCATGAACACAAGTTTTCCACAAAGTTAGTTTTGAAAACTTTAAGTTTAGCTACAACTTCCTTACTAATTCAAGTTGATTACATCATACCACATACAAAAGCTTTATATATCAAGTTATACTCCTCTATAGGTATGTATCTAGGTGATAACATCAAGTTAAAAATACATAACACAAACAGAAACCAGCAACTAGTTCTGAGGTATGGTGTGACACCCCCAAAATAGGTCCAATCCATCCAACCTATTCTGAGTCGCCAAATACATGGTACAGAAAATAACTACAACTTTATTACTACAATTGTCGTGCAAAATAGAATAACACATATACTATGAGTTTTAATACCAACTGTGACTCATGTCCCAACTATGGACAACATCTCACATTGATACATTACATAAGCGCGTCGATCGATAAGCATTTTAGAAATTAAAATCTTTGGGAAGTGCTCAAGGAAACCTTCGTACAAAGGAGGCCATGAATCTAAGTTATGATAGATATCATATGTCCAGAGAATTATCCTTGGTTGATCCAATAGACCCCAAAGAAAAACGAGAAGATTACTATCACGTTCCTTCCAATGGTGAGTCTTCTCTTGACATATAACTATCTCCACTGTCTCCAGTTGAAAATTATATTTCAAATAAACTCCAAGATCATATAGGTAGTGCTCGTAGATATACTCAGCAAGTGGATGTCCACAACCCTGTCTTACGATAACACGAGATTGTATGTCATTAGACATGTTATATGATAGTGGCAAAACACCCTTCCAAAGTTGGGTTCACCTCACCCTATTGTTGTTCACCAAAATCAATTATTAAGTGACGTATAATATACGACACACACATCTTAGGTCCTCAATATAATTATATATTGTATGTCATGCCGTTTTATAATGTGTTGAGAAACTTTGATAGTCTCGGACCACCTTATTCCCCTATTATCCCCGCTCGACCCAGCTACACTCTTATTACCTGAAAGGAATTGTGAAGGAAAAGGGTGAGCACAAATAGCCCAATAAAGAATATCATAACTAAAGATAATTAAATTATCAATAGCCTTCATCAGTAATAACTCAAAGATTTAGAACGTATGGTAGATGATAAAACTTTTCAACCATAGTTGCAGCTGAACGAGGAATCCATTAGAAGAGTCAAATAGACTGTAAAGTCTATTATCTTCTCCACATTAAAAATCAACCAATAATGTTTTATCCCTGTAACATCAATCAATAGTTCCTTTCCACAATCATATGAATAACTCATAATCATAATTGTGATTTTAAATTCCTCTTCTCATCCAGGACGAAGATAATTTTCATCACCTATCTTTACCTGAAACATCAAAGATCATGGTTATACCAAATCACAGTTCTTGTTCATAGTCATACTAATAATTTTATCTTTGCACTACAGGCCAAAGATATTCATTAACAGTTCGTCTTTGCACTACAGGCCAAAGATATTCAACAACATGTCATCTTTGCACTACAGGCCAAAGATATTCATCAACAATTCATCTTTGCACTACAGGCCAAAGATATTCAACAACATGTCATCTTTGCACTACGGGCCAAAGATATCAATATCTCAAAGAAATATATAATCATTTTAAAAGTTATATAAACAATAATTATAACCATGTTGATCAATTCACCTTTGCACTTAAGCTAAAAATATTCAATTATAAATTCAATGGTCTTGATTATACCAGTCAACGATTCAACTTTGCACTACTGGCCAAAGAGAACCCATAGTCACAATCATACCAATAATCTACCCATCTTTACACTTAAGTCAAAGAGAAATTTCTTCACCAGGATTATAAAGATGGTATATATGATAATAAAAATAATATAATCAACAACTGCATTTAATTTCAAGAGTAAGATTCATAAATCAATCATTTCATAACACCTTAATCCAAATGTAATAAATCACTTAATAATCTCATAATCTAATATTATTAATATTACCACAATATTTTAATCATTTCTTAAACTTATAAATAATTTATTTTAATTGTTTACACTTTACCAATTAATGTATTTAATTATCCTAAAATGCCAAAATCATAAAATTTCATCACCAATAACCAAAACCCTCATCAAAAATCTGCATATACATTATATAGGATTCCCAAGCCATAAAATCCTATTTTCCACTTTTCTTACTTCACATAACATATTTAATAAATTTATTCATAACTAGTCCATTTTTATAAAAAATACCAAATCAGTTCCAAAAATATTTCTTTTCTGGGCTTTAGCAGAATATAGTCCCATATTGAACATATATTTTTCTCAGAATTTTTAAAATTCATTTATTATTTTTCATATGGCCAAAACTGCCGAATATTTAGACATTTATTATAAATTATACTTTTGTCCAAAAATTCTAAAATTTACAGGGTATACTGCTATTATATACATGTACTCTCAATAAAAATTTCACCAATTTTGGAGTTAACCACAAGGAGTTATAAGGGTTTACTTTTAAAATAGTCTTTTCTCATAAAATTCAAAACTCCTAATCTATACGTCCAAAAATTGTCATTTTTGGACACAATCAAGGAAACTCATCAAATTATCATTTCAAATTTTTCTAGAATTTTTGAAGGTCCGAAAAATTATGAAACATGATAAGCATAATAATCCTTAAAATCCCTTACCTCAAAAGAGTAGTACTTCTGACCGGAATGTCGGATGAAAAGCCGAAGGAAATTTGCACCGAATAGCAACTCTCAAAGTATCTAAATACTCACAAAAATACGCTCGACAATATAGAGAGAAAGAAAATTTGTTTTTGGTGTATTTTTTAATTCTAACTTAAGCGCATATTTATAAGAAAATGCTAGAACGCCAAAGGAGACTAAATTAATAAAATATATTATAATTATTCTACGCCTCCTCCTTGGAAAAATCAATGAAACCAATGACCCTCCATCATTGAAATTCAATTAATTTGGCAGCCCACATGCATTCAAACCAAAGTGGGTCCCCCCTCATTTTATTAAAAATATTTTATTTTTTGAAACTTCAGTAATTTATAGAAAATTGCTCGTATATCAGAAATATACGAATTTTATGTCCATTCCGCATAAAATCGAATTCTCTACAACTTTGTAGCTTTGAGTTTTTCCAAATTCCAAATAGAAAATATCCGAAATCCATAAACGGATGATTTTCAACACCGTTTCAACACCTTTTAAAATTCATAACAAATCATGTGTTAATTTTCAACGGTTCAAAATTTGTGGACATATACTCAACTCATATATGTATAACATATCCAAAAATCACAACGATCCAACGGTCGGATTAAAATTATAACTCACACAATAAAGTTTTAAGAACACCGATTTTAGTTTTTAATACCTCCAATCCGACAAAATACTGATAAAACACCCCAAAATTAATTCCTTCATTTATAACCACATAAATAAATCCATCATTTATATCCACATCAAATAAATATTTTCTTATCATATAAATTAATAATTAATTATTCACAAATAATATTACAGAATCACAATTATGACAACCAGACAGTTCCCATGAAAGAGGGGTCTTTCCAATAAGGATTTCTCCTTACTGGCGTGCAATTAGGTGACCAAACCTCTCCTTGACATAACTTTCTAGACATTGACAATAATGCTATCTAATAATATTATCCAAATAATATAAATTATTGATCTGATAATGGGAATACTGTGAAATGACAATTATTGAAATAATAATAATATAAAATATCAACGCAGCAATTATTGAACCAATAAAATAAAATATTGAATAGTAATTACTGTAATAATTATTGAGTAGTGCCTTCTTACGTAAGAATCAATAATTCCAAAATCTTCATCGGCAATACTAGGTGTATTCTTATGCCACAACGTAGTATTATTATATTTTAACCACCGGTATTCCAATGTTGTTACTTGTAATAACTACGTCGTTATTTATAAAACTCAAACTTGTCATTTTCTTCATCCAAGCGGTTATTACATTATGGGGCCCACAAATGGGCTACTTATAGTAAATGCGAGATATTCCCCGATAACAAGAATATTCCACAACCAAACGAATATTCCCCAATAGAAATAAGTATTTTATAACCCCTTGCATATTTTGAAAATTTTTATATATATCATCCTTAACTCTAACTTTTTTTTTATCAATTTAACCATTTACTAAATAATAATTATAAGAAAAATTGAATAATTTATTTCATAAAATTCGTGGTCTTACAATCTCCCCTCCTTATGAAATTTCGTCCCCGAAATTTACATACCTTGTATTTCAAAGAGTTGAGAATACCTTGCTTTCATTTCAGATTCCATCTTCCATGTCCTCATGATTTCTCCATTGCTCATCTCCTATATTTCAGATACCATTCTAGAATACAACTTCAAAACAAAGGTTAATTGACATATCAGAATTTGTCAACTTAAGTAAGAAAATTCAGCTTAGGTAGGACACACACTAGCGAAGGATATTACTCGTCTCTCCCTACCTAGTTCTAATCCCGGATTTCCGCCAGAGATCATATCCCCAAGCTTTGATACCAAATGTGACACCCTAAAAATAGGTCCAATCCATCCAATCTATTCTGAGTCGCCAAATACATGGTACAGAAAATAACTACAACTTTATTACTACAATTGTCGTGAAAAATACAACAACACATATACTGTGAGTTTTAATACCAACTGTGACTCATGTCCCAACTATGGACAACATCTCACATTGATACATTACATAAACGTACAGTTAATAACTGTTTTAGAAATTAAAATATTTGGGAAGTGCTCAAGGAAACCTTCGTACAAAGGAGGCCATGAATCTAAGTTATGATAGATATCATATGTCCAGAGAATTATCCTTGGTTGATCCAATAGACCCCAAAGAAAAACGAGAAGATTACTATCATGTTCCTTCCAATGGTGAGTCTTCTCTTGACATATAACTATCTCCACTATCTCCAGTTGAAAATTATATTTCAAATAAACTCCAAGATCATATAGGTAGTGCTCGTAGATATACTAAACAAGTGGATGTGCACAACTCTGTCTTATGATAACACGAGATTGTATGTCATTAGACATCTTGTATGATAGTGGCAAAACACCCTTCCAAAGTTGGGTTCACCTCACCCTATTGTTGTTCACCAAAATCAATTATTAAGTGACGTATAATATACGACACACACATCTTTGGTCCTTAATACAATTATATATTGTATGTCATGCCGTTTTATAATGTGTTGAGAAACTTTGATAGTCTCAGACCACCACCCTATTCCCCTGTTATCCCCGCTCGACCCAGCTACACTCTTATTACCTGAAAGGAATTGTGAAGCAAAAGGGTGAGCACAAATAGCCCAATAAAGAATATCATAACTAAAGATAATTAAATTATCAATAGCCTTTGTCAGTAATAAATCAGAGATTTAGAACATATGATAGATGATAAAACTTTTCAACCATAGTTGCAGCGGAGTGAGCAATCCATTAGAAGAGTCAAATAGACTATAAAGTCAATTATCTTCTCCACATTAAAAGTCCACCAATAATGTTTTATCCCTGTAACATCAATCAACAGTTCCTTTCCACAATCATATGAATAACTCATAATCATAATTGTGATTCTAAATTCCTCTTCTTATCTAGGACGAAGATAATTTTCATCACCTATCTTTACATGAAACATCAAAGATCATGGTTATACCAAATCATAGTTCTTGTTCATAATCATACTAATAAATTCATCTTTGCACTACGGGCCAAAGATATTCATTAACAGTTCATCTTTGCAGTATAGGCCAAAGATATTCAACAACAGGTCATCTTTGCACTACAGGCCAATGATATTCATCAACAATTCATCTTTGCACTACAGGCCAGAGATATTCAACAACATGTCATCTTTGCACTACGGGCCAAAGATATCAATATCTCAAAGAAATATATAATCATTTCAAAAGTTATATAAACAATAATTATAACCATGTTGATCAATTCACCTTTGCACTTAAGCTAAAAATTGTAAGATCCTGAATTTTATAAAATAAAAGTATTCAATTTTTCTTATAATTATTATTTAGTAAATGGTTAAATTGATAAAAGGTTAAAGTTATGGGTTATATATGAAATTTCTTCAAAATACATGAAGTGGTTATAAAATACTCATTTACATGGGGAATATTCGTTTGGTCGTGGAATATTCTTTTTGTGGGGAATATTAAATGCTGACAACATGATCATTTATGGCCCCATAATGAGAATAGCTATCGGATGAAGAAAAGCGTCAAGTTTGAGTTTTTATAAATAACGTAGTAGTAATTACAATTAACAACTTTGTTGGAATACGGTGGTTAAAATACGATGTCTGGCGTGGTTGCATAGTAGAACACATTATTGCACATTATTTTTGAATTATTGATTCTTACGTAAGAAGGCAATACTCAATAATTATTCTGATAATTCTTGTTTAATATTTTATTTTATTGATTCAATAATTGCTGCGTTGATATTTTATATTATAGTTGTTTCAATAATTGTCACGGCATAGTATTATCCATTATCAGATCAATAATTCATATTATTTGAATAATATTATTAGATAACATTATTGACAATGTCTAGAAAGTTCTGTCAAGGAGAGGTTTGGCCACCTAATTGCGCGCCAGTAAGGAGAAATCCTTATCGAAAAGCCCCTCTTTTCCTCGGGAACTTTGGTTGTTATAATTGTGATTCGTAATATTATTTGTGAATAATTAATTATTGATTTATATGATAAGAAAATATTTATTTGATGTGGATATAATTGATGGATATATTTATTTTATGTGGATATAATTGAAGGAATTAATGTTGAGATGTTTTTGTCAGAATTGAGGTATTAAAAATCAAATCAGTATTTTTACGATATATTGTGTGAGTTATAATTTTTAATCCGACCGTTGGATCATTGTGATTTTTAGATATGTTATACATATATAAGTTGAGTATATGTCCACAAATTTTGAACCGTTAAAAATGAACGTATGATTTGTTATGAATTTTAAGAGATGTCTGATTCAGAAATTAGGTTTATAAATGATTTTTGGTGGAAAATTCTAGAATGAGTGGGCCCCACTGTGATTGGTGAAGAAATGTGCTGAATTTTATGTCAAATGTGGTGGGTGGAAATAGTAGCAGGTAAAGCCATCAGGTAGCAGGTCAAGTCTGCTACGGCGTGCTAACATTTTCCTATAAATAAAGGGCTAAGTTAGAATTGAAAATCACACTAGAAACATAAGCTTTCTCTCTTTCTCTCTCTATATTATCAAGCATATTTTGTGAGTATTTAGATACTTTGAGAGTTGCTATTTAGTGCAAGGTTCCTTCGGCTTTCCATTTCAATCAGAAATCATGCTCTTTCGAGGTAAGGGATATTGTCGTTATTATGTAAAAGATTGTAAGGGTTATTATGTTTTTCAGTTTCGTAATTTTTATGACTTTCAAAAATTCTGGAAAAATTTGAAATGATAATTTGATGAGTTTCTTGATTGTGTCCAAAAATGGTGATTTTTGGATGTATAGATTAAGAGTTATGAATTTTATGAGAAAAGACTATTTTAAAAGTAAACCCTTATAACTCCTTGTGGTTAACTCCAAAATTGATGAAATTTTTATTGGGAGTACATCTACATAATATCAGAATACCCTATATATTTCGGAATTTTTGGACAAAAGTATAATTTACGATAAATGTCTAAATATTCGGCAGTTTTGGCCATGTGAAAAATAGTAAATAAATTTTAAAAATTATGAGAAAAATATATGTTCAATATGGGACTATATTCTGATAAATCCTAGAAAAGAAATATTTTTGGAACTGATTTGGTATTTTTCATGAAAATGGACTAGTTATGAGTAAATGATTTAAATATGTTATGTGAAGTAAGAAAATTGGAAAATAGGATTTTATGGCTTGAGAATCCTATATGAGGTATATCTGATTTTGATGAGGGTTTTGATTATTGGTGATGAAATCTCACGAGGTTGGCATTTTAGGATGATTAAATGCATTAATTAGTAAAGTGTAAACAATTGTAAACAATTAAAATAAATTGTTTATAAGTTTAAGAAATGATTAAAATATTGTGGTAATATTAATAATATTAGATTATGAGATTATTAAGTGATTTATAACATTTGGATTAAGGTGTTATGAAATCATTGATTTATGAATCTTACTCTTGAAATTAAATGCAGTTGTTGATCATATTATTTTTATATATTATCATATATAACATTTTTATAATCTCGGTGATGAAATTTCTCTTTGACTTAAGTGTAAAGATGGGTAGATTATTGGTATGATCGTGATTATGGGTTCTCTTTGACCAGTAGTGCAAAGATGAATTGTTGACTGGTATGATCATGACCATTGGATTTACAATTGAATATTTTTAGCTTAAGTGCAAAGGTGAATGGATCAACATGATTATAATTATGGTTTATATAAATTTCGAAATGATTGTATATTTCTTTGAGATATGAATATCTTTGGCCCGTAGTGCAAAGATGAATTATTGATGAATATCTTTGGTCTGTAAGTGCAAAGATGACCTGTTGTTGAATATCTTTGGCCCGTAGTGCAAAGATGTCCTGTTGTTGAATATCTTTGGCCTGTAGTTCAAAGATGAACTGTTGATGAATATCTTTGGCCCGTAGTGCAAAGATGAATTTATTAGTATGATTATGAACAGGAACTGTGATTTGGTGTTACCATGATCTTTGATATTTTAGGTAAAGACAGGTGATGAAAATATATTCGTCTTGGATGAGAAGAGAAAATTAGAAATACAATTATGATTATGAGTTATTCACATGATTGTGAATAGGATCTGTTGATTAATGTTACAGGGTTAAAGCATTGTTGGTGGACTTTTAACATGGAGAAGATAATAGACTTTATGGTCTATTTGACTCTTCTAATGGATTGCTCGTTCCGTTACAACTATGGTTGAAAAGTTTTATCATCTACCATATGTTCTAAATCTCTGATTTATTACTGATGAAGGCTATTGATAATTTAATTATCTTTAGTCATAATATTCTTTACTGAGCTAGTTGTGCTCACCCTTTTGCTTCACAATTCCTTTCAGGTAATAAGAGTGTAGCTAGGTCGAGCGGGGATAACAGGGGAATAGTGTGGTGGTCCGAGACAGTCAAAGTTTCTCAACACATTATAAAATGGCATGACATACAATATATAATTGTATTGAGGACCTAAGATGTGTGTGTCGTATATTATACGTCACTTAATAATTGATTTTGGTGAACAACAATAGGGTGAGGTGAACCCAACTTCAGAAGGGTGTTTTGCCACTATCATACAAGATGTCTAATGACATACAATCTCGTGTTATCATAAGAAAAGGTTGTGCACATCCACTTGCTGAGTATATCTACGAGCACTACCTATATGATCTTGGAGTTGGGTTGAAACATAATGTTCAATTGCAGACGGTGGAGATAGTTATATGTCAAGAGAAGACTCACCATTGGAAGGAACATGATAGTAATCTTCTCTTTTTTCTTTGGGGTCTATTGGATCAACCAAGGATAATTCTCTGGACATATAATATCTATCATAACTTAGATTCATGGCCTCCTATGTACGAAGGTTTCCTTGAGCACTTTCCAAATATTTTAATTTCTAGAACAGTTCTAGATTGTACCTTTATGTAAGGTATCACTGTGAGGTGTTGTCCATAGTTAGGACATGAGTCATAGTTGGTATTAAAACTCACAGTATATGTGTTGTTGTATTTTGCATGACAATTGTAGTAATAAAGTTGTAGTTGTTTTTTGTACCATGTATTTGGCAACTTATAATAGGTTGGATGGATTGGACCTATTTTGGGGGCGTCACAAAAATATTCAATTATAAATTAAATGGTCATGATTATACCAGTCAACGATTCAACTTTGCACTACTGGACAAAGAGAACCCATAGTCACAATCATACCAATAATCTACCCATCTTTACACTTAAGTCAAAGAGAAATTTCTTCACCAGGATTATAAAAATGTTATATATGATAATAAAAATAATATAATCAACAACTGCATTTAATTTCAAGAGTAAGATTCATAAATCAATGATTTCATAACACCTTAATCCAAATGTTATAAATCACTTAATAATCTCATAATCTAATATTATTAATATTACCACAATATTTTAATCATTTCTTAAACTTATAAATAATTTATTTTAATTGTTTACACTTTACCAATTAATGCATTTAATCATCCTAAAATGCCAAAATCATAAAATTTCATCACCAATAACCAAAACCCTCATCAAAATTTGCATATATACCTTATATAGGATTCCCAAGCCATAAAATCTTATTTTCCACTTTTCTTACTTCACATAACATATTTAATTCATTTATTCATAACTAGTCTATTTTCATGAAAATACCAAATCGGTTCAAAAATATTTCGTTTCGGGATTTAGCGAGAATATAGTCCCATATTGAACATATATTTTTCTCGAATTTTTAAAATTCATTTACTATTTTTCATATGGCCAAAAGCGCTTAGAATATTTAGATATTTATCATAAATTGTACTTTTATCCAAAAATTCTAAAATTTACAGGGTATACCGATATTATATACATGTACTCCCAGTAAAAATTTAACAAATTTTAGAGTTAACCAGAAGGAGTTATAAGAGTTTACTTTTAAAATATTCTTTTCTCATAAAATCCATAACTCTTAATCTATACATCCAAAAATTATCATTTTTGGACACAATCAAGGAAACTCATCAAATTATCATTTTAAATTTTTCCAGAATTTTTGAAGGTCTGAAAAATTATGAAACATGATAAACATAATAATCCTTAAAATCCCTTACCTCAAAAGAGCTGTACTTCTGACCGGAATGTCGGATGAAAAGCCGAAGGAAACTTACACCGAATAGCAACTCTCAAAGTATCTAAATACTCACAAAAATACACTCGACAATATAGAGAGAAAGAAAACTTGTTTCTGGTGTATTTTTCAATTCTAACTTAAGCGCCTATTTATAAGAAAATGCTAGAACACCAAAGGAGACTAAATTAATAAAATATATTATAATTATTTTATGCCTCCTCCTTAGAAAAATTAGCAACCCAGCAGCCCTCCATCATTGAAATTCAATTAATTTGGCAGCCCACATGCATTCAAACCAAAGTGGGTCCCCCCTCATTTTATTAAAAATATTTTATTTTCTGAAACTTCAGTAATTCATAGAAAATAGCCCCTATATCAGAAAAATACAAATTTTATGTCCATTCCGTATGAAATCGAATTCTCTACAACTTTGTAGCTTTAAGTTTTTCTAAATTCCAAACAGAAAATATCCGAAATCTACAAACGGACGATCTTCAACACCGTTTCAACACCTTTTAAAATTCATAACAAATCATGCGTTAATTTTCAACGGTTCAAAATTTGTGGACATATACTCAACTCATATATGTATAACATATCCAAAAATCACAACGATCAAACGGTCGGATTAAAATTATAACTCACGCAATAAAGCTTTAAGAACACTGATTTTAGTTTTTAATACCTCCAATCCGACAAAATACTGATAAAACACCCCAAAATTAATTCCCTCATTTATAACCACATAAATAAATCCATCATTTAAATATTTTCTTATCATATAAATTAATAATTAATTATTCACAAATAATATTACAGAATTACAATTATGACAAACATGCAGTTCCTAGGAAAGAGGGGGTTTCCAATAAGGATTTCTCCTTACTGGCGCACAATTAGGTGACCAAACCTCTCCTTGACAGAGCTTTCTAGACATTGACAATAATGCTATCTAATAATATTATCCAAATAATATAAATATTGATCTGATAATGGGAATACTGTGAAATGATAATTATTGAAACAACAATAATATAAAATATCAACGCAACAATTATTGAACCAATAAAATAAAATATTGAACAGTAATTACTGTAACAATTATTGAGTAGTGTCTTCTTACGTAAGAATCAATAATTCCAAAATCATTTGTGCAATACCGGTGCTTTCTTATATAACAACGCCAGCGTATTCTTTGTATTTTAACCACGTGTATTCCAACAGTGTTAACTTGAGAATAACTACTGTTATTATTTATAAAAACTCAAACTTGTCGTTTTCTTCATCCGATAGTTATTCTGTTATGGGGCCCACAAATGGCTGCGTTGTCGTACGGATATTCCCCGACAACAAGAATATTCCACGACCAAATGAATATTCCCCAATAGAAATGAGTATTTTATAACCACTTGCGTATTTTGAAAATTTTTATATATATCATCCTTAACTTTAACTTTTTTTTTTATCAATTTAACCATTTACTAAATAATAATTATAAGAAAAATTAAATAATTTATTTAATAAAATTGAGGGTCTTTATATATGGCTTAACGCTAGTATAAATAAGGCATTAATTGCCCACGTTAGAGGCGAATCGATTTTTGGAGTTCTGGTAGCAATTGTACTGCATCCTAGTATAAATAAGTAATTGGTGTCTGCGTTACTGCATCGAGAGACGATGAGATTTGCTTCTGTTCATAGATTCAAAGAACCCATCAAGTAAAATCCTTAAAAACATTGCTTCTAACATAACTCAACACACTTATAAGCATGTATAACACTAAGAAACATAACCCAAATCAACTAACAACCAATTCATGCTTAATTCAAAGAATCAACCCATTAAACAATTTATCAAAAATAAAGAATGGAAAATGGAAGTTATACCTTTGTGATTCAATTTAGCTGCTAACTATCAATCTACTCACTCTTAGCAAACTAATTCTCAGCAAATTGTAACAAGGAAGGATGATGTCCCATTTATAGAAGATTGATTATCTAGACAATGAGATTAACTCCCAAATCAAACCAAAGAATTTCAAGAATGCACAAGGGTTAAGGAAGAGTTGGTAATCTCAATCATGAATCCCACTCCCCATATACTAATTGATCTAGATATGTGAATTTGAGATGAAACTAGGCTAGGCTAGGATTGTTCACGTGGGAAGAAGAAATGGGACTCTAATATGGGACAAAGCGATTTCCAGCATTAGCAAAATAATGAGATGCAACATTTGGTTTATACCATATACATAATATTTACTTGGTTATCAAATAGATGTACACAATTCTATTCATATAACATAGGTTATAATGATTTAAAAGGCATACATTGTATTTCCCAATTACAAGATATCTAGTAGTGCACATACATATAACAATATTATTATGCAACTCACATGAATGCAAATAACTCTTGCTATATAGTCTATATATATATATAATATAGACATATTAATGTACCACCTTGTACCATATAAAATATACAATTAACTACCACATAATAAAGGTTTACTATATTGCATGCTTTGCACAAATATATCAAACAAATATATAATCACTTTACAAATTATTAAACTCTTACACATTAATTATTATTTATCCAATAATAATTATCAAATAACACATTATCAATTAATTACTCATAATTGAAATTAACCAATATGTTCAACTCTTGCTACTATATTCAAATAAATTGAATATTTAATTAATAATAATCTTATCAATTCCTTGATATCAAACTCTTAGGGTTAGTCAACTAATTTAAATAAACTATTAGTGACTCCCTTTAATCATTTCATACATTCTGATAACCACATAAGGTTTAAATAAACTCACAAAACTAACTCATTAAAATTAAATCACATATTTAATTAATAAGGAGTTTCAAATTCGTGGACGTTACAAGACATGCTTGGAGGTAATGCGAGTCTATAGGCCACATTTCCTATTCGGTCAAGAATCTCAAATGGACCAACAAATCATGAATTGAGCTTTCCTCTCTTCCCGAATCTTGTAACTCCCTTCCACGGAGCAATACGTAACAATACATGATCCCCAATATTAAATTCCACGTCCTTTCGATAAAAATCCGCATAACTCTTTTATCGATCTTGTGAGGTTTGTATACGTTGTCGAAATGTTTGGATCTTTTCTGTAGTCATGCGTACCAATTCTGGTCCCAACAACATTACTTCACCCACCTTGTCTCAGCATACTAGAGAATGACACTTTCGTCCATACAACGCTTCGAATGGAGCCAGTCTTATTCTTGCTTGATAATTGTTGTTGTTGGAGAATTCCACCAATGGAAAGTACTTATCCCAACTTTCTTTGAAATCTAGGATACAGAGTCTTAATAGATCTTCAAGAGTTTGAATAGTCCTTTCTGATTGACCGTCTGTTTGAAGATGGTATGCTGAACTGAATCATAAATTTGTGCCCATAACTTTTTGTAAACTAACCTAAAATTGTGAAGTGAATCTTAGGTCACGATCCAAAACTATGGATACTGGCACGCCATGCAATCTCATAATCCCATTCACGTACATACGAGCTAGACGTGCAAGGGAATAAGTCTCCTGTGTTGGCAAGAAATGAGCAGACTTGGATAATCTATCAATAATAACCCAAATCACATCTATGCCTTGATAAACCTTGGGAAGACCTATAACGAAATTTATGGTAATGTGTTCCTGTTAGGTTTGTAAAATTCATGAACACAATCAAATTGCACAAAATAAGCAGAAACGTGGAAAATCAGAGTTTAAAAATTTTACAAACCATATACCTGGATCACCCTTTATGCACAATTATTAATTAAACGAAAAAGAAAGAACAAGAATCATACCTTTGAAGATTCGAGCTTCCTCAGGTACAAGTTCACCTCCAATCCTTTTCACGTTCAACTTGAATCCACCGGGTTTGGTTCCTTCCTTTGATCAACGTTAGCCACCTAAGTGTTTGGCCTCTAGAGGTGATCCAACAAGAAAGAATAAAGATTTAAGAAGATGGGTGTTTGGCAAAATCCTAGTTTTTCTATCTCTCATAGAAAAGGGTGTACTCTCCAACTATTGGAATTACGTATTCTATGAAAACGTCAACAACCACCTCACCCATAATAAGACTCCTCTTATTTATAGATGTAGGCAACCCTCCTTAACAATTAAGGAATTGGGTTTTATTTAATTAATTAAATTCTTTTAATTAATTAAACTCCCTAATCTTATTAGGGATAATTAATTAAACTCTTTTAATCAATTTGCCTCCTAATCCTATTAGGATATTTTAGAGTACTTTTATTAATTAATTCCCAAACTCCTTTAGGAATTAAATAATAATAATAATAGTAATAATAATAATAAGACTCCTCTTATTAATTTATATTTAATATTTTTAAAATATTAAATAATAAATATTAAGCTATTTAATTTATTCTATCACCATAGATTAAATTAAATATACTTAACTTATTATTACAATTATGTCATTAATTTCTTAAATAATTATTCTTCCTTTTATGGTGTGACCCTTTAGGTTCTCCATATTAAATCGGTTGTGAATAAATCAATTAGAACAATTCTAATCTTATTTAAATAAATAAATTAAATTATTAATTTATTTAAATAAATAATATTTATTCTACAATAGGGATAAGCCTCCCTAGCGATCAACGACTTTCTAGATAATATAGATTTCAACATTAATCGTAAAAGAACCTTTGAGTAAATAGTTACCGTACAATTCAATCCTTCCATCATATAATGTCCCAATTAAATATAAGACAAGGAATTACTGCAAGTCTTATTTTATTTAATTATATGTATTTCGATCCTTAAATGCACAACTCCAAATAATACAAATTAGAACCTCCTTTCTAATATCATTCTGCCTTGGCTAAGGACTACTGGGTTGTCATTTATCGAATCACATAGGATATTTCTCTTCTTTTACTAGAAGTGGTAGATTCTTTATTGACCATACATTATCTTGATGTACAACTAATTATACCCAAGCATAACCTTTGATATACCCTAAGGGTCTTAAGGAATAAGTCAAAGTATAACTCATCATACAGAAGATACCGCGATGATCTCAAGTCCAAGGATCACTTGTACTACTGTCACTATAGGAATTCCTATTGATAGACAAGTAAAACTCCATTAGGTATTCCTTAGCGAGCCACATTCAGTGAACTTATTCTCTAATAAGCACCTACACACTTGCTTTAGTGTCTCCACACAAATGATCATGAGATCAATCATCCTCTTTTAATGAGCAAGCAACATATGTACCAATCTATTCGAATTCACTAATCTCCAATTTAGTAATCCAACGATTGGGAACTATTTTAGCTTTAAGCTTTCTAAGAATTTAGATCTCATTAGAATGATCATCATCATCATTCTAAAAGCATTGCTTAAAACTATGGGTTTATCACATATTATAAAATAGCATCATGTAGATAATTAAAAGCCTTTAATAAAATTAATACTTTTTATTAATAAATGAATAAGATTGTTACAAAGTATATGATTGATCATCAAACATGATTGGCTTGTGTGCATACTACTTTCAATCTCCCACTTGCACTAAAGCCAATCGCCATGGTATCTCACACCCTTCTTCTCTAAGTGACGATTATCCTGCTATTAGATAAGCTTTAATAAATGGATATGTAATATTGTTCTTGAGAGTCCACTATCTCTATAGTGATTTCTCATCTTTCAATGATTCCTATAATCGAATGAAAGTACCACAACACATGTTTAGATCCAAGATGAGATTTATGAACTATTCCTAGTTCTGTAATGAACTTTTAATCCAAACAATCAACTTGCAGCTTCATTTATAGCTATATACTTTATCTTAATCACTAAACCAGCAACTCTTTGCTGTTTGAAACATTTTTGATTCACTGCACCACCGTTCAAGGTAACCCTTTACCTTAAAGTTGATTTTCTGTCGTCTTGGCCTGTCTAAAAAACTTGAGTCTGTTAAGCCCTCTAGTTTTAATTTAGACCCACCATAAATTTTAATCACATCCTTAGTGCCGGTTAAGTACTTTAAGATCTTTTTCATTGACTCATAGTGAACTTCTCCAGAATATGACTGATCAACATCAGGTCTCATATATTTCATTGTATACATGATTGTCACTCATGCAATCTCTCTTTTCAGGAGTCTATGAGGACTATTAAGAGAGATACACTCCAGGGCTCATCAACATGAGATATCCCATGGAGTTTGCCATGCTAAACGACTTTAGCATCAAATGAATATACGTTCCTTGGGTTAAGCTGAGAATCCTTTTAAATCTATCTATATAGATTTGTATCCCCAATTAAGATACTCTTCCCAAATCATTCATGGAGAAATGTTTAGACAACTTTATCTTTACTGATTGTAGCATTAGTATATCATTCCTTGTCCGTAGTATATCAACATATAATACCAGGAATGTCACAGCGCTCCCACTGACCCTTTTGTACACATTATGTTCATTCTTGTTTTTGATAAAATCAAACTCTTTTGATTGTTTCATCAAAACGAATGTTACATATTTGAGAAGCTTGCTTCAATCCATTTCTCTGAGTGTCTACAACTCTTACCTCATCGTATGTAGCTGGATCATCATCTTATATGATGCGTACCTCATCATCATCATCATCTATGATGAATGTATACCTCCCAGGTATCTTCGATACTATTCTAGATTTAAGATTCGGTTGTGGTACAATAGGTCTATCTACAGGTTCCTCTTATTTGACTTATAGTGTTTTGTGGTTCTTGAACTCTTCAAGATCTATTATCCTCCCACTAGTCCCTTTAATGATAAACACCTTTATCTTAGAAGGTAGCGTGTTTCGCAACAAACACCTTTTGCTAAGTAGGATTATAGAACATATACCCTAAACTAAATTTAGGATGTCCCACAAATCTGTACTTGTCAAATTTTGTCCCAAGCTTATCCTTTTGAAACCTTTTCACATAAGTTGGACAACCCCTTATCTTAACATACTTAAGATTAGGAATCCTCCCTGTCCATAACTTTTATGGAGTCTTGGGGACAGATTTTGAGGTTACCTTTTCGTAGACATGAAACCATTTCTAGAGTATTACCCCAGAAGGATACTAGAATGTCGGTAAAATCATTATGGACCGTATCATATCCAACAAGGTACGATTTTTCCTTTCAGATACATCAATCAATTATTGCATATCAGGAGGCGTTCATTATGAGAAAACCATTCGAGATGATCTAGAAACTTTTTGCACAAGTATTTATTCCTTGATCTAATCAAAGAATCTTAATACTTTGTCAATTTGTTTCAATTCTGGATTCTTTGAACCTTTCAAATAATTCACACTTGTATTTCAGCAAATACACACATTCTACCTTTTGAACGATCATCTCCTTTTCTTATACTAGTTTGTTCAATTTGCAAAATAATTTTTCACGTAAGTCAAGTATACAAAATTCATTAAGTAATATTCCAGTTCTAAACAAAACATTATTATTATTATAAATAGAACAACAATTGTTCTTAAATATAATACCAAAGATTTCATTGTCCAACAATAAAATGGAAATAATGTTTCCAACGAGAAATGGAATACAATAACAACTTATTGACTTAATAGACTTATCCGTAGGCTGTGCTAAACTATAAGTTCCTATGGCTGATGCAACAACCTTTGTTTCATTTCTCACACATAGGATTATTTATCTTTGTTTAGCTTTCTACTTCTGCTTGGTCCCTTCATAAATCTATATTTATTATAACCAAAGTCGGTATCCAATACCCAGGTAGAACCTTGACTTAAAGAAAAAATTATTTTAAATTATGAACAAAATTGTATTTGTAACCAAAACTTCACTAAGCCTCTTCTGGTTAGCTCTGCAAGATGCTTCTCACAGTTTCTTTTCCAGTGTCCTGACTTATTGCAGTGGAAGCAAACTCCTTTGCTAGCCATATCAGTTTTGTTCTTATTATCCTTTGTTTTTTCCATTCTATTTACCTTCTTAGAATCATTCTTCTTTTCAGAAGATCCTTCAGCCTCTACCAGTAAGACTTGGTCTTTCTTGGTTAAAAAGTGACTCTCAACATTTTTCAACATGTTAAGCAAATCAACAAAGCTGATATCTAGCTTGTTTATATAAAAAATTCACAACAATTGTGAAAGGAATCTGGGAGTGAGTGCAAGATCAAATCTTGGCTCAACTCTCCATCCATGATAAAACCTGTTGTCCTAATTGATCAATCAAATTGATTATGTAAAGAACTTTTATGCATCTTTATAGTGTATTCGGTCATTTGTAGATCGGAAGATCTCCTTAGATATCTAATATCTATCGGTCTACTTTCCTCACCATCAACTACTTGATGTGCGGGAATATAGTAAGAGCATCCATAGTTTTATATTTGTGTTGAAGCTCGTTACTCATGGATGCGAGCATGATGCATTGAGCCAATTGTGCATCATCTTGCCACTTTTTAAAAGTAGCAATCTCTTCCTCGGAGGCATTGTCGCAACCATTTTGAGGGAAAGGCGTATTAAGGACATAAGATACTTTTTGACCATAAGAACTATTCTCAAATTCTTTAACCAATCCGATTTAATTCGGTCGGATTAATTAACATCTAATATGTTTTAGTGATGATAGTAATTTAGACATTGTAAAATTCTATAAATGAATTTGTAATTAACAACATTTTAGCATACATTCTTTTATTAATTACCAAAATAAATTAGGTCTTGTTTTAAATTGGTATCTCCCACTATTTTCATCAAACTATATTATCCTCACTTATATAGTTCGGCAAAATCTAATTAAAGATTTGCTAGTGAGAATAATGATCCCATTTCAAATGTATATAGCCTTGTGGTGACACAACAAGCTATATATAAATAAATAGGTAGACAACTCTTGTCAATTACATCAACTATGCAACTTCTTGTATTTTGCCTCTTAGATCATAATGGTCAAGTGTGTGCACATCCGAACTAAAATGATTTAAGTTAAGTCCAACCTAGCACTCCATATATTCAAAAAAGAAAAATATTGTCCTTGTGGTGACACAACAAAACAATATTGTTCAATTTTCTTTATAAGCATCAAATGTGATAAAATTAACATCTCCAAGAATTAAGATAAGCCTTGTGGTGACACAACAAACTTATAATAATTAATTGATACTCTATTATTTTTATCATGCTAGAAGGCGACGTTCGATATTCCAAATATCATTGAACGCTTAGGACCTAATATAAAAAATTTAAGGGGTTTGTTATTAATTTGTCTCATCTTGTTTAGCGCGCATGCACACACACACACACACACACATATATATATATATATATATATATATATATATATATATATATATATATATATATTAATTAATATATAATACATATTTGCATAATATATATATATATGGTATAAGAATGCACATATAGAATACTATATTCTACCGGATTGATTATGGACTTTTATTCTAGTTTGGTTCACTAGAGCCACCAAGTGAACAAAAAAGGTCAAACCTTAGGGTGCAAAATTAATATTTAAATATAACTATTACATTTAAACCGGGCTCCATTACAAAGCGGGTCTTCAAGCGCTCCTTGATCCTTGATCTCCAATTCTTCAAAATTAATTCTAACTATTCCTATTACAAAACTATTTAAAATAAATAGAAACCTTGATCGTGATCGAGGGAAGTACATAGGAGGAGATAGAATTTACATTAAAAAAATTGAGAAAAGGAGAGTACATGAGACCCCATTTAATAAAACCCATACATTCATGCATCCAACTAAAATAAAATTCAATCACATTGGTTGATAGTCCATAATCAATTCCATTTATTATCATACACATCAACATATGCATCAATAAAAACATTCATCTCATGAATAATAAACATTCAATATATATATTGATATCATTTAATGGGCAAAATTTAGTTAGCATAAAATCTAATTTGAATCAAAATAAACTCCTTTATTTTAATCCAAATTTAAATCAAAATAAACCTCTTTTATTTTAATTTATCCAATTTTGAATAAAATAAACTATTTTTTTTAATCAAAATCTTTAATCAAAATAAACTTCTTTATTTTAATTAATTATGGAATCGATTCAAAAAAAAAACTCCTTTATTAAAGGAAACACAGATTCTCTTTTCACTATTCATAAATAAACTCCTTTATTTTGAATAATATGAAATCTTATTTCATATCTAAATAAACTCCTTTATTTAAGAAAATACGATTCTCTTTCCTATTAACAAATAAACTCCTTTTATTTTGAATAATATGAAATCTTATTTCTTATCTAAATAAACTTTTTATTTAAGGAAACATGGAATCCAATTTCAACTCCAATTATTTATCATGGAATCAATTCTAACTCTAATTAGTTAGCATGAAATTCAATTTTAAAATTAAAATAAACTTTTATTTTAATTATAAAATAAATAAGAATATATATATATATATATATATATATATATATATATATATAGGAAGGATCAAGTCATACCCTTATCGAATACCGTGCTCACCCCTTTTTATGCCGGATATATGACGGTTTTATATATATAACCATCGTTTATACTTTTACCGATGACAATGATATATAGCATCGCTAAAAAGTATAGCAGCGGTTGTATTAATGCATATAAACGTAAATGTCCGTCACGTCGTAGATCATGGTATAAAATAATATATAATATATCAAATCATATATATATATATATATATATATATATATATATATATATATATATATATATATATATATATATATATATAATCTTAGGAATTTGGATGAAACACGTGAGTAGAAATTAAAAGATTCATAGAAATCTCACATTATCTGCGATTATATATAATTCCTTAAGATATATATAATATTAAGCTTGCTTTATATATATATATATATACATATACCATGTGAAAATGAAAGTAACATATTATATTATCGTTTTTTTTTTTTAAATAATAATTTTATACAATAAATTATGCCCAATTAAATTGTTCTAAACACATATCAATATACATATCAAATTAAAACAATTAATAATTCGCATAAAGGTTTGTCTACGATGCCCTTTATTAAGTTTGTAATATTCATGAGCATGATAAAATTGCACAAAATAAGCAACGCGTGGAAAAATGAAGTTTTAAAATTTTACAAACCATATACCGGATCACCCTTTATGCACAATTATTAATTAAGCGAAAAAGAAAGAACAAGAATCATACCCTTGAAGATTCGAGCTTCCTCAGGTACAAGTTCACCTCCAATCCTTTTCGCGTTGAACTTGAATTCACCGGGTTTGGTTCCTTCCTTTGATCAATGTTAGCTACCCAAGTGTTTGGCCTCTAGAGGTGATCCACCAAGAAAGAATAAAGATTCAAGAAGATGGGTGTTTGGCAAAACCCTAGTTTTTCTATCTCTCATAGAAAAGGGTGTACTCTCCAACTATTGGAATTACGTATTCTATGAAAGCGTCAACAACCATCTCACCCATAATAAGACTCCTCTTATTTATAGATGTAGGCAACCCTCCTTAACAATTAAAGAATTGGGTTTTATTTAATTAATTAAATTCTTTTAATTAATTAAGCTCCCTAATCTTATTAAGGATAATTAATTAAACTCTTTTAATTAATTTGCCTCATAATCCTATTAGGATATTTGAGAGTACTTTTATTAATGAATTCCCAAACTCCTTTAGGAATTAAATAATAATAATAGTAATAATAATAATAATACTCCTCTTATTAATTTATATTTAATATTTCTAAAATATTAAATAATAAATATTAAGCTATTTAATTTATTCTATCACCATAGATTAAATTAAATATACTTAACTTATTATTACAATTATGCCATTAACTTCTTAAATAATTATTCTTCCTTTTATGGTGTGACCCTTTAGGTTCTCCATATTAAATCAGGTTGTGAATAAATCAATTAGAACAATTCTAATCTTATTTAAATAAATAAATTAAATTATTAATTTATTTAAATAAATAATATTTATTCTAGAATAGGGACAAGCCTCCCTAGCGATCAACGACTTTCTAGATAATATACATTTCAACATTAATCATAAAAGAACCTTTGAGTAAATAGTTCTGCAAGTATAATTCAATCCTTCCACCATACTGATGTCCCAATTAAATTTAAGACATGAAATTACTGTCAATTCTTATTTTATTTAATTATATGTATTTCGATCCTTAAATGCACAACTCCAAATAATGCAAATTAAAAACTCCTTTCTAATTTCATTCTGCCTTGCCCAAGGACTATTGGGTTGTCATTTATCGAATCACATAGGACATTTCACTTCTTTTACTAGAAGTGGTAGATTCTTTATTGACCATACATTATCTCCATGTACAATTAATTATACCAAAGCATACCCTTTGATATACCCTAAGGGTCTTAAGAAATAAGTCAAAGTATAAATCATCATACATAAGATACTATGATGATCTCAAGTCCAAGGTCACTTGTACTACTATCACTACATGAATTTCTATTGACAGGCAAGTAAAACTCCATTAGGTATTCCTCAGCGAGCCACGTTCAATGAACTTATTCTCTAATAAGCACCTACATACTTGCTTTAGTGTCTCCACACAAATGATCATGAGATCAATCATCCTCATCCAATGAGCAAACAACGTATGTACCAATCTATCCGGATTCACTAATCCCTAATTTAGTAATCCAACGATTGAGAACTATTTTAGCTTTAAGCTTTCTAAGAATTTAGATTTAATTAGAATGATCATCATCATTATTCTAAAAGCATTACTTAAAACTATGGGTTTATCACATATTATAAAATAGCATCATGTAGATAATTAAAAGCCTTTAATAAAATTAATACTTTTTATTAATAAACGAATAAGATTGTTACAAAGTATATGATTGATCATCAAACATGATTGGCTTGTGTGCATACTACTTTTAGTTCCCAATTCCATTTCAGAATCTCAAGTGGTTGTAATGGACCTTTTGGCACTTGATGCTCTGCCTTTACACGTTGACAAGTTAAATACCTCGAGATAAACTTTGCAATCTCTCTCTTCATATTGTTCCACCAAAATGTATGTCGAAGATCATGATATATTTTGGTACTCCTAGGATGGATTGGAAACGGGGTGTTATGTGCCTCCATCATGATTTTATACTTCAAGTCAGAATCGTTAGGAATGAAAAGTCTGGAGTTGACTCGAAGTATTCATTCTTCATCGATTCTTGCTTCTAGAATAACACCTTCTTTTACTTTCTTCTTCATACGCATCAGCTATGCGTCTATGGCTTGAGCAGCTTTAACTTTATCGATTAAAGTCGGTTCTACTCGTATGTTTGATATCATCTTGTGGGTACTTGGAGCTTTTAACCCTATCTCCATCCTTTATAAGTTGTACAAAATAGGTCTTTGCGTTGACATTATCGCACTCATACCCGCATACGATCTTCTACTCAATGCATCAGCTACCACGTTTGTTTTTCTAGGATGATATTGAATGCTATGGTCGTAATCTTTCAATAGCTCGAGCCAACGTCGTTGCCGCATGTTGAGTTCCTTTTGGGTGAAGAAATATTTGAGGCTTTTATGATTTGTATAGATCTCCCCTTTCTCCCCATACAGGTAGTGTCTCCATATTTTTAACGCGAAAATGACTGTTGCCAACTCCAGATCATAAGTAGGATAGTTTCTCTCATATTCTTTGGGTTGTCACGAGGCATAGGCTATGACTTTCCCATGTTACATGAGAACACATCCTAACCCTTTGCATGAAGCATTGCTGTAGATAATAAATCCATCCGAACCAGATGGTATTATCAGAACAGGTGCCGAAATGAGTCTCCTCTTGAGCTCTTGGAAACCCTTCTTACATTCCTCGCTCCATACAAATTTTTTATCATTTTGAGTCAGCTGAGTTAACAGAGTAGCAATTCGAGAAAATCCTTCCACGAATCTCCGATAATAACCCGGCTAAGCCCGAGTTACGACTTGATCCACCGACTTCGATTGCTCCCAACTTTGTATTGCTTCAATCTTCGTTGGGTCAACAGATACTCAATATTTGGACACCACTTACCCAAGGAATGCTACTTCCTCAAGCCAGAACTCGCATTTCTTCAGCTTGGCATATAGCTTGTTATCACGAAGCCTTTGAAGTACCAGCTTTAAATGGTGCTCATGATATTCACAACTTTTGGAATAGATGAGGATGTCATCAATAAAGACAACAACGAACTGATCCAAATATTCCTTGAACACACGGTTCATCATATCCATGAAAGCAGCAGGAGCATTAGTCGATCCAAAAGACATAACTAAGAATTCATAATGCCCGTACTGAGTTCTGAAGGCAGTTTTCAGAATATCCTCAGTTTTAATCTTCAGTTGATGATATCTAGAATGAAGATCGATCTTTGAAAAAAATTGTGCTCCTTGTAACTGGTCGAACATGTCATCAATGTGAGGTAGCGGATACCTATTCTTAATGGTGACTTGGTTCAATTATTGGTAGTCAATACAAAGTCGCATACTCCCGTCTTTCTTCTTTACCAATAAAACAAGAGCACCCCAAGGAGATGTACTAGAACGAATGAAACCGATATCTAATAACTCCTGTAGTTGGACCTTTAACTCCTGAAGTTCAATAGGAGCCATTTGATATGAGTTTTAGAAATGGGTTTTGTACTAGGTTCAAGGTTAATAAAGAATTCAGCTTCACGTTCTGGGGGTAGATCGAGAAGTTCTTCAGGAAATACGTCAGGAAATTCACTAACAATAGAAATATTATTCAAATCTGACCTGTTTTTGTTTAAATCCATAACATGGGCTAAGAAAGGTTGACATCCATTTTTTAATAAACGAATGGCTTTATGGCTTGATATGATAGTGATTGACTTTAGCGGTTTGGCCGCTGGAATTCATATAACAGGTTGGTTAGGAATATAAAAACTAACAGCCGTACGGAAATATTAAATTTTAGCATGATGAGTGGTTAACCAATTAATCCCTAAAATCACATCAAATGCAAGTGTCTTTAAAGAGATAAGATCAACAGGTAATGTGATGGTGCCAACTTGGATCAAGCAAGATTTATAAATTATAGATGTAACGAAAGTTTCTCCTAACGGAGTTTTAACAGATAAGTCAAAGTCTAATTTCTCCGGAGTCAAGTTCAAACGTTAAGCAAAAGCAGGAGAGATAAAAGAATGGGTAGAACCGATATCTAATAAGGTATAAACTTTGTAAAAGTTTATGATTACCTTACCCGTGAACACCTCGTTTGGGTTCCTCGCGTTTTGGACAGTCATGACAAATGCTCTTCCAAGAATCGCTGACTTTGACTTATTCAGGACAACCTTTTGAGTCACCATCACCGCTGGACTTGGTTTCGCTACAGAACAATCTCGAGCTATATGACCTTCCTTTCCACAGTTATAACATACCTTAAATTGTTGTGGGCGATTTGGGCTGATGTGTCCCTCTTTCCCGTATTTATAACATATGAACGATGGTCGTTCTCCTCCACCTACAAATAGTTGATGTCAGTGCTGACGTCTTCATAATTTTATTATTATACCTTTTCTTTTTGAAATCTCCCCCTGACTCGCTTCTTCTACTATAATGGCCACGATTACCACCAGAGTGGTTCTAGCTTTTAATGGGATATTTTCTCCCCGCTTAGTTATCATTGCTCGATGGATTTGTTGCCCCGGTATGATGACTGGTTGTGGTCCCTCGGTTGAACATACTCATTATCTCACTCTAATAATTGAGCCATGTTCACAACATCTAAATATAGAGAAAATTTGTGAGAAATGAGATATTGACGAAATTCGGGTTTCAGACCTCTCAGAAACATCCGCGATATACGTTCCTTATTCTCTACCAAATGAGGTGCAAACCTGGATAACTCTGCAAACTTAGCCTCGTACTAGGACACCGTCATGTTGTTCTGTTCCAATCTAATAAAATCTACCTCCTTCATATGACGAATACTTTCAGGAAAGTACTTGTCATTGAAAAGTTTCTGAAATGTTTACCAAGACATATTGAGTGCAGCTCGTTGGGTACGCTTCACATATTCCCACCAGTAATCTGCCTCACCACGGAACATAAAGATGGTGAATGGAACGTTATGTTCCTCCGTGCGTCCCAAGACATCAAATATCTTGCTAATTTGCTTAACCCACGTTTCTGCCTTGATCGGATTTAGCTTTCCCAAAAACTCTGGTGGTCCCAATTCTTTGAACTGCTTGGCTATGATAAGCCGCGTGTTGCTATCATTTCCACCCTTATTTTGTACATGAGTCTCCCTCGTCTGATTTTGCATGAACTGCAAAAAGCTTCTAAACATCCCATCATTCATCTTTTGATTGGTGGTGTTGTTTAAAGGAGGAACATTGCCATCCTGTTGCACGTTCTCCTGGTTGGTGATTAAAGGTTTCTCCACGGTCTCATTCACTCCATTGTTAACATTTCTAGCTTCCATTCTCAAATACTGCCACAAAACAAGGGTTAATTAAAGAAATTGACATACCACATAATAACCCTATATTTTAACCGACCAACAAATAAGCTTAGGTAGGACACACTAGCAAAGGATTTACTCGTCTCTCCCCTCCTAGTTCTATTCCCCGATCTTTGCCAGAGACCATATCCCTAAGCTTTGATACCAACTGTGATGCCCCCAAAATAGGTATACACAACCCATTCTGAGTCGCCAAATACATGGTACAGAAACAACTACAACTTCATTATTATAATTGTCATGCAAAATACGACAACACATATACTGTGAGTTTAAATACAAATATTATCTTCTAGACAATATCCATACTTAAATAAGTCCTCATTACAATTATTGATACGCTATTTTACAAAATAGTGAGGACTGCTAAAACGACTGTCTCGAAACATCACTCCACACTCTGACTAGTTCCCGCTATATTCTCGCCTCCTGAGAAGAAAAATGGAACAAAAAGGAAAAGGGTGAGCTCAAGTAGCCCAGTAAAGAATATTATGACTAAGATAATATAGAACAAATTATCGTTAGTCTTCAATAAATCAGATAAAATATAATGGATAACAAGTTTTAGATCAATATTCGCAGCGAAAATAACCATTCATTAGAAGAGTTAAGTAGAGAATGAAATCTACTATCTTCTATGATTTAAAAGTCCATCATCAATATTTTATCCCTGTAACATCAATCAATATACATCTTGAATCAAATATTCATCTTTGCACTACACACCAAAGATATTCATTTGTATCACTAGTTGGTCATGTTCATCTCAACACCTATTCATCTTTGCACCACGGGCCAAAGATATTCATCAGGTAATCATTCATCTTTACACTACGTGTAACGAATAAATTTATCCAGTCGTGATTCTGGAGACATAATCCTTTTAAGGAGGGAAGGATGTAACAATCGAGACATTTTGTAATTTAAATACTTATTGAATTAAATAAATATTTTAAATAATTTATTTATTGAGAAAAATAAATAATTGAGGAAATTGTGGTGCAAGAATTTAGTAACTAAATTGAGTAATGTTAATTAAATTGATTAATGGTAATTTTATTATTTAAAGATTTAATTTAATGCAATAATTAAATTAAATAAATTGTTTAATATTTAAGGAAATAATTAAATTAAATAAAATGAGGTTCTAGTCTAATTTAATAATTAAGTTAGATATATAACGATTTATCAAATATAAGGTATAATTATAATGGAAATTATAATTATTATAATTATAATTGTGAGTTATGTGAATTAGTTAAATGTGACAAGTAAAAACTATGTAATATAAATATTATAAAAATAATCTAGAAGAGGGGAGTTGTGTTTAGCCAAACAAGCCCTTATGGCCTTTGCCTTATTTTTAACCGACGTAACATGTTGGGTTTGTTATCTGACGTATGTGGGAGAGAGGCCATATCAGTTTATAATTTACGCGTTCTATTTTTTCTAAGGCTAACTAAGAACATAGAGTTGGAAGGGAGAAGAATATAGAGAATTCTCTGTGAGTTTGTCAAGAAGAGGGTTGTTGCCTCTTTTACAGTTCTGATAACAGAGCTCTAACTCATGCAAGCATACATGTGTCAACAAGTAATACAGAGTAAGTAGAGTATCGATCCCACAGAGAAAGTTGTTAAATTTAAACTACTATGCATCAATTAACTCACTGTATTTATATGCTTAGACTAATGAATATAATTGTTGACTTAAACTAATTGTAACTAACAACTGAAAATAAGTATACTAATGGAATAAATATAATCTGGAAATAATGGGACCTTAACTTCATTTAATATTTCATCTAATCGCCACTATTATGCAAGAAGTGTTCACATATCATAGGAAAATAGCCAAGAGCACGAATAGAGTTATAACCATTTTTCAATGCACCATAACCTACTTACATAGTATCCATAGATGATAGACTCCATGTAATCATCAATACAGCCAAAATCACTATATGTCTATGTGAAATTGTAATTATATTGATTTTAAGCACAAGCCCTTACTCTAGCTCATACGGTGAAACAAAGATATATGTCTATCTGGTTCACAAAATATGCAAACCATATATACAATGACCCCATATTAGCATCTTTATCATGATTACGATCCATACTCACATGTTCATTGTCAATTCCATACAAGTACTAAGACGAATGGTGATCAGGCATTCATACATGTAAAACAATCATGACAGAATTCCCATATGATATGCAAAACAACCTAGCATTTAAGCATGCAACCAAACTATATATTAAAATCCGTTAGAATCCCATAATGGAGTTTAGTTCATGACTGAACCAAAAGCCATTATGGGATCAACGTTAAACATGATTACAAAACAAACAATTGAAAGATGAAAGATAGAATAATCAAACCCAATTGCAGATTTGGAACCAATAATAACATTCAAATCCTCATAAAAATCCAATAAACGATAATAAAGAACCACAATGACAGAGAATCCCAAGAAGAATTGGAGAAGTAGACGTTTTAGCCTCGTTCTACGTTGGAATCTCCCTCACAGTGTAAAACCTAGTTACGATATGAAAAATATGTTAAAAGTATCAACCCTACTATCTGACACCAGTCAGAATCGTTTTAAACCTAATTACAACTCATTTAATTAAAAATTAAAATAAAACAAATACGACCTCGACGAGATCGCGCGTGTGGCGCTCCTCCTGATATGTTTCTCTGGCGGTAGCGCGAGACTTAAAGTATGCCTGTCTGGCAGGAGTCCTCACATGGTAGCGTGCTCTCAAGGCTCTTTATGGCGGCGCACGCAGCGACTTAAAATCTGTAAGTTCAGTTACGGGTTACGTAAATGCTGCTTCTTTATACATTGCGACTTGTTCATTCATGCTTAGTTTTCTTCCATGCTTGGTCTCCTTGCTTCATAGTACCTTCATGTCATGCAAAACCCCGCTTGTGCCTCGCCTTCATGCATCCATTAGCCTCGTGCCCTCTAATAGCACCAAAATTAAGCCAATTCCTGCACTTATTCATCAAAAGGAGTTTTAAGTAAATGCAATGCAAAATATCATGAAATGTAACTAAAACACAATAAAATGTACTTGAGATGGGCATAGTTCGCGTGAATTGGTATTCAATAAGTAGGTAAAAATACCACTTATCAAATACCGCCAAACTTGAACTGTTGCTTGCCCTCAAGCATTGCACACTAATGAATAATGAAAATACAACTACAATACTACGCGACTAATCTATGATGCAACCTAGTCTCACATAGTCCCAGCCATAACAGAATTCCAGCCCAAATTACCTTAGTGAATTCTACAGATCCAAAAATACAATTTCACACCAAACTATAGGCATAATATCATACACTCAAATAATTCATATCTGCTATAGAGATGCTGTGTGTGTGTGCGGTGTTCACCAAAACTTGATTTATGCAAAGAATACATATGCTACATTACTCCAAACAGAAAATTATAGTCTAAATCAAGACTCATGTATACTCATGCCACACAGACTGTTTCAACATATCAACACAAACTAAATTTGAACAATGGGCTTATTGCTTTATTGCTACTCACGAGGGCGATTTGCGCCCTTTCCCGCAGTGTTTATTCCTATTTTTCTTATCTTTTTCTCTTTTTCTCTCTTTTTTTTCACATGACTGTGCAATGTCTCAATCCATTAGGCACACTGCTACCCCTTAGCGAGCTTTCAACCAATGACTCCCAGACCATGAAAGACCTTAGGGTGCTAGGTGTAGAGACAATCCCCTCGGGCGTACTTACTCAAGTAGCCAGGGCCCCGAATTAAGACTAGCCACATTATTGCTATCTGGTTTTTTTAAACATAGCATACCCATGTTTTCCCAAAGTTTGCATGTCCATATTTCATACAGTTTAAGATCACTTTCCACATATTTCTCTTTTTAAAACTACATGTTCTATCAAGCAATGCAACACATGCTTCTTAAACCTACAAGTGATTGTGAACACGTTTGTGCAAACAGAAAGCATTTAAACAGCAACATGAATTTTATCGTGTGAAACATTATAACTACGTTCATGTCATCCAATATACTCTAGAATCCTTCGCAATTCACTATCATCATTGGATAGGCAAGAATTTCCATAAAGCTAAACATTGTGAGACATGCAAACTAAAACAAACTAACACAAACTTACACTAAACATGCAAAATTACACTAAACATGCAAAAACTAAATGACACTACACTACTACCCCAATACCCCCAAACTTATAATATTCAATGCCCCATTGAATGATGGTAAAGGGTACAAAAAACTCCCCTAATGATAGGCTTGACCACACTCCTCGGGTGGTGAATCTGGTGGTGGATATTGGCACTGCGGTCCCAAACTGAGGCCACTCTAGCATTGTTCCTTGCTGCACGAAGGCTTCGGCCAAGGCCCTGGTGAGTCCCGTGGCAAACATTCCAAAATTGTCTTACATGGCGTCGACTTTGCGCTCCAACCTTCGGAGTTGTCAATCGCTAGGAACGGTGTGTGCTCGGGTAGATGGGCCTGCCTCATCTGTTTGAGGGGAATGCGGAGAAGGCTCTAAGAAAGTTGGCTGGATGATAAAGCCCAATCCTCGTGGATGCGGTTCACCACCTGTCCACTCCTTGAACTTGGAAATTATGGCAGGAGTGATGTTGTGGCTCGGTTTCTACAGTTGTTCGTCATTCCACGTGACTCTTTGTTGGGTACAAAGCATGGCTACCACAGATGCATGTGGAATACTCCCATTCATTCTCCCCCCGCCAATAACGCAGCATTCTGATGAATTAGGTGGCCGACGTCAATATACTTGCCTTTGATAATGCCCCATAAAATGATGGCTCGCTCAATAGGTACTTCATGCTTCTGAGCTGACGGAATTAATCTGGCGCATATGAAAAGATTCCATGCTTGGACAAAACGATTCAAGGCGGATGCTGGAAAAGATTTTGGCTCAGTCGTCCCTGGCTTATAATTCCATTTGGTTCCCGGGATGTACAATTCTGAAATTACTACATCCAAGTCTGTCATCAAATGTGCACCTGTAACCCAGTTCGTAGACCCAGTCGGTGGTGTATCACCTATCCCAAACACTGCTCTGATGGCTGGGGGACAAAAATCCACTTGTATTTGTCGAACCAACGTTATTCCTCCTCTCATCTCATCCTTCGCATTCGCGTAGAACTCCCAAACAACCCCCATGGGAATAGGCATAGGAGTTGCAGTTAGGCTAACCCAGCCTCTTTCTCGTAGCATATTGCATAGTTAGCCGTCTTTCTTGTCAAGTTTAAATCCGCGTTCCTTCACAAAGGAGTTAGTCATAAGGTGATAATATTCTTGATGGGCTTCCCAACTGAGAAATTTTCTGCGTTCCATGATATCCTCGTCGTGACCACTGGATGATGGGTCTGATGATGAAGAGATGGAGATTGAACGTATTCTTTTTGGACCCATGAGCAGATGATAGGTAGAGAATGTAGATGCTCTGCTACAGATGAGAGTACCCCCAAACATTGCTTGTGTACAACCCACGCAAAATAAACCCTAGATTGATGCCAATGAGAGAGTGGTGGTCTGAGCTTGGCTGGGTGGTGAGGAGTCTTATTATTATGGGAGAATAGAGAAATAAGCTTATATTAGGTCACGTAAGAGGCCAAGTAGACCACAGATTGGATTTTAAACTTTTAAAAATTTTCTTTTGCTTGGCGTCAGCATGTGGGCAAGTGTGCTCTGTGAGAGGACTTCTTCTTGGCGGGCGCTAGGAAGATAAAAGCTATTGACTTTCAAGCGGCCGTGTGATTCCTTAGGTTGTGTCATATGCAGTCGCGCGATGTACTTTCTGCACTGCAAAATTTTTTAACTCCCAAACAACAAATTGTGATGAGTGCATTTGAAAACACCTACATGGACATGAAGGCACACATATTAGTTATCATGCATGAAATAGAAATGATCTAACTATTACTCGACTAAATAAATGAAAAGAAAATATAGGTAAAAATAATGGGTTGCCTCTCATCAAGCGCTAAGTTATATTCAATTAGCTTGACTGTCTCTGAATCTCATGTTGACGACTGAATTGAGGTGACGTTCTGTCTGTCCACCTCGCCACCAAAGTAATGCTTCAATCGCTGGCCATTTACCTTAAAAGGCTTGTTCAGAAACTGATCATATACTTCAATTGCACCATACGGAAAGACAGTCTTCACTGTAAACGGACCTGACCATCTCGATTTCTGCTTTTCGGGAAAAGGTTGTCTGGAATTATAAAGCAAAACCCTTTGTCCCGGTTCAAATGTCCTTTCCATAATCTTTCGATAATGCCATTTCTTCACTTTCTCCTTGTACAACTTTGAATTCTCATATGCCTGTAATCGAAATTCATCTATCTCATTGAGTTGGAGTAGACGTTTCTCCCATGCAGATTTCAAATCAAAATTGAGCTTCCGTATTGCCCAATATGCCTTATGCTCGAGCTCCATAGGGAGGAGACATGTTTTACCATACACAAGTTGAAAAGGCGACATACCCAACGGAGTTTTGTATGCTGTTTGATAAGCCCATACTGCATCATCTAACTTTAACGACCAATCCTTCTGTGTGGGATTCACAACTTTTTCCAAGATTCTCTTTACTTCTCGATTTGACACTTCAGCTTGACCATTCGTTTGCGGGTGATAAGCTATAGCAATGCGATGGTTCACCCCATACTTAGCCAGCAAGGCTGTAAACTGCATGTTGCAGAAATGACTGCCTTCATCACTAATGATAGCCCTTGGATTTCTAAACCTCGTGAAAATGCTTTTGTGTAGAAATCTGAGGATGACCTCTGCATCATTAGTCAGAAGAGCTGCAGCTTCAACCCATTTTGAGACATAGTCCACTGCGAGTAAGATGTAGAGATTTCCGCAGGAAGAAACGAAGGGTCCCATGAAATCAATCCCCCATACATCGAAATTTTTTACTTCGAGGATTGTATTCAAAGGCATTTCATTTCTTTTGGAGATGTTACCCACTCGCTGACATCTATCACACCGTTGGACAAAACTATTTGCATCCTTGAAGATTGTTGGCAAGTAGAATCCTGCTTGAGGTACTCTAGTTGCTGTTCTTTCACCACCATAGTGACCTCCATACACCGTAGAATGACACTCTTGCAAAATCCCCTCGGTCTCGCTATATGGAATACACCTTCTTATCACTTGATCGGAGCACTGTTTAAACAAGTAAGGCTCATCCCATATATACCATTTGACATCATGTAGAAATTTCCTCTTTTGATAGCCCACCAAGTCAGAAGGTACCATCTTACTTACCAGGTAATTCGCATAGTCTGCGAACCATGGCACTTCCCCTTTCACCACAAATAACTGCTCATCCGAAAAGGATTCATTGATCATAACGTTGTCGTTTACTTTCCTTTTCGAATTCTCGAGTCGAGATAAGTGGTCCGCCACTTGGTTTTCAGTCCCCTTTCTGTCCTTGATTTCCAAATCAAATTCCTACAATAATAAAATCCATCAGATCAAATGAGGTTTTGCATCCTTTATTGCCACTAAATGTCGAATTACCGCGTGATCCGTATAGACTACCACCTTTGTGCCAATCAGATATGCTCAAAACTTATCAAAAGCGTATACCACTGCCAATAACTCTTTCTCTATGGTGGTATAGTTCAATTGTGCATCCGTGAGGGTCTTGCTGGCATAATAGATCACATGAAATATCTTGTCCTTTCGCTGCCCCAAAACAGCCCCTACGGCATAATCACTGGCATCACACATCAACTCAAACGACAGAGCCCAATCTGGTGCAGTAATCACTGGTGCTGAAGTTAGCTTTCTCTTTAGGTGCTCAAATGCTAACACGCAGACGTCATTAAAACTAAACTGTGCATCCTTCTCCAATAAACTACATAGTGGTTTAGTTATTTTGGAGAAGTCCTTGATGAATCTGCGATAGAAACCTGCATGTCCTAAAAAATTGCGAACACCTTTTACTGAAGTAGGTGGTGGCAAGTTCTCAATAGTTTCTAGCTTTGCCCTATCCACCTCAAGTCCCTTTTTTGAAACTTTGTGTCCCAATATGATTCCTTTTTGGACCATAAAATGGCATTTTTCCCAGTTTAGCACTAAATTCATTTCAACACACCTCTTCAAAACCAAAACTAGATTTTCAAGGAATAAATCAAATGAGTCCCCAAAGACTGAGAAGTCATCCATAAATACCTCCATATTCTGTTCCACCATGTCTGAGAATATAGCCATCATGCATCTCTGAAACATGGCTGGAGCATTGCATAACCCGAAAGACATCCTTCTGAAAGCAAAAGTGCCATACGAGCATGTGAAGGTAGTCCTTTCCTGGTCTTCTGGAGCTATCATAATTTAATTATAGCCCGAGTATCCGTCTAGAAGGCAATAGTACTCATAACCTGCTAATCTATCCAACATCTGATTAATGAACGAAAGTGGAAAATGGTCTTTCCTCGTAGCTTTGTTGAGCTTGCGGTAATCCATGCAGACTCTCCACCCCGTTACTGTTTGTGTTGGAATTAACTCATTATTCTCATTAGTTAAGACTGTCATGCCACCCTTTTTTGAAACACACTGTACTGGGCTTACCCATGAGCTGTCTAAAATCGGATAAATTATTCCTGCATCTAACCATTTCAGTACCTCTTTCTTAACCACTTCTTTCATTATCGGATTAAGCCTCCTTTGTTACTCGACTGTCGGCTTGCTACCATCTTCCATCAGGATCTTATGCATGCAATATGAAGGGCTGATCCCTTTGATATCTGCTATGGTCCATCCAATAGCTGATTTAAACTCTCGAAGCACTCGTAGTAGTTTTTCTTCCTGACAAGATGTTAGTACATCAGCAATAATCACAGGTAATTTCGAATCTGAACTTAAAAATGCATACCTGAGATGTTCGGGAAGTGGTTTTAACTCCAACTCTGGAGGTGTCTCAAAAGATGGCTTTAACTTTACTAAGGCTTCCCCAGTTTTTGTCAATGGCTCTACAGGTGGTCCAAATCTCCTGAATTGTGGAGTGGTATCCAGATATTGCATAAATTCATCGAATTCCTCATCCTCTAAATCTGAGTTCTCATTAGTGATGTTCCTCAAAGGTTCATAATCCACTAGACTTTGTACGTTATCATTTAGAACCCAATTCACCCAATTAATTAAGAAACAGTCCTCTTCATCTGTTGGGAATTTCATAGCCTTGAAGACATTGAAGATGACCTCTTGATCATGAACGCGCATCGTGAGTTCCCCTTTTCGCACATCTATCAGAGTTCTGCCTGTGGCTAAGAATGGTCTCCCCAGTATGATCGGTATGCTCTTATCCTCCTCGTAGTCTAAAATGATGAAGTTAGCCGAAAAAATAAACTTGCCCACCTTAACCAACACATCTTCAACAATTCCCTGTGGATATGTGATGGATCTATCAACTAGCTGTAATGATATGTTCATCGGCCTTGGAGCCGGCAATCCCAACTGGTTAAACATTGACAACGACATCAAATTTATACTTTCCCCTAGATCACATAAACACTTACTAAAGTTCATCTACCCAATTGTGCACGGAATTGTGAAGCTGCCTGGATCTTTCAGCTTTGGAGGTAGTTTGCGCTGAAGCACTGCACTGCATTCTTCCATCAAGGCTACCGTTTCAAACTCATTTAATCTTCTCTTCCTTGACAATATACCCTTCATGAACTTGGCATAGCTTGGAATTTGTTCAAATGCTTCGGCAAAAGGTATATTAATTTGTAGCTTTTTGAATACCTCCAGAAACTTGCTAAACTGTTTGTCTTCTTTCTGCTTAAGTAATCTCTACGGATACGGTACTTGAGGGTGAATTCGTGGCTCTGGACTCTTGACCTTCTCTTTTGAACCTACATTGTCTTTCTCTTCTTGCTAAACATCAGAATTTTCCAAATTTTCCTCCTCTTCAGCCACCTAATCTGCCTCGTGCAACCGCGCGACCTCCTTAGTACTATCAGGCGCGGGCGCGTGACTTACAGAACCCTGGGGCCTGTTGTTAAGCATACTCGCCATTTGCCCTATTTGAGTCTCCAAATTCTTGATAGCCACTGCTTGGCTTTTGATCATAACTTCCGTATTTACCATGTATTTCAACATCATCTCCTCCATCTCTGATTTCTTTTCTAGCTGTAGTGCAACTGGAGTGTGATGTTATTATTGTTGAGAGAATCCCGGTGGAAACGGTGGTTTTGGTGTAAACTGTGGCTGAGATGACTGTGACTGGAATTGATGATTCAGCTGAAACTAACTTTGTTGATTACCTTGGTTATTCGACCAGCTAATGTTTGGATGATTTTGATTGTTGGGGTGGTATGTGTTCTGAAATTGACCCTGGTCTTTCCTGTAGTTGCTCACATACTGCACCGACTCCGAGCTGATAGCACATTGATCCGTGGAGTGTGACCCTGTACAAATCTCACAAACGAAGGCAACTGTTTTCACTTTACTTTCTATCAAAGTATCTATCTTTTTAGCCATAGCTTCCATCTGTGCCAACAACTGTGTAACCACATCTACTTCCAACACACCTGCAATCTTGGGCTGTGGCATTTGAGTTATAGAATTCTGATAATCATTCGCAGCCATAGTCTCGATAAGCGTATAGGCTTCGTCATAGCTCTTTGCCCATAATGACCCTCCTGCGGCTGCATCAATAATTGGTTTCGACTGCCATCCCAAACCATTGTAGAACGAGTTGATCACCATCCAATCTGGTATACCGTGATGCGGACATTTTCTGAGCATCTCTTTATATCTTTCCCATGCCTCATATAAGGACTCGCCTTGTTGTTGCTCAAACTGAGAGATAGTTGTCCACATCTTTGCAGTCTTAGCCATTGGAAAGAACTTGGCTAAGAATTTCTGTGCTAATTCCTCCAATGTAGTGATTGACCTTGATGGCAAAAAATGTAGCCAACTTCTATCCTTATCCCTCAATGAAAATGGGAATAGCCGTAGTCTAATGGCATCCTCCGTCACACCATTGTATCTGAATGTATCACAAATCTCGATGAAGCTTAATAAGTGTTCATTCGGATCATCTGTAGCAGCACCCCCAAACTGAACCGAGTTCTGCACCATCTGAATAGTGCTCGGTTTGATTTTAAAGGTATTGGCTGCTATCGCCGGTCTGACTATGCTCGACTATAGTCTGTTTATGCTTGGCATGGAATACTCCCTTAGAGCCCGATGCTCTTCTCTTTGCTCAAGTCTCGGTTCTTCCGCCATTCTGGATGTTGTATTATCTAACTGCGCTTGCAAATTTCTCCGCACACTCACTTTCCAACCTCTTCCGTTTATGTTATCCTGCGCTGGTGTTAGTTCTGCGTTGGATGATCGCGTGTGCATAAAAATCCAGAAGTTCCTGAAATGAAAAACGCAACAAAAAATATAAATGAGAAACGATCAGAATTGTCTAAGTCATACAATATAACTTTAAACTAATGATAATTATTCAAGTTCAATGTCTCTCCCCGGCAACGGCGCCAAAAACTTGTTGCCTCTTTTACAGTTCTGATAAAAGAGTTCTAACTCATGCAAGCATACATGTGTCAACAAGTAATACAGAGTAAGTAGAGTATCGATCCCACAGAGAAAGTTGTTAAATTTAAACTACTATGCATGAATTAACTCACTGTATTTATATGCTTAGACTAATGAATATAATTGTTGACTTAAACTAATTGTAACTAACAACTGAAAATAAGTATACTAATGGAATGAATATAATCTAGAAATAATGGGACCCTAAATTCATTTAATATTTCATCTAATCGCCACTATCATGCAAGAAGTGTTCACATATCATAGGAAAATTGCCTAGAGCACAAATAGAGTTATAACCATTTTTCAATGCACCATAACCTACTTACATAGCATCTACAGATGATAGACTCCATGTAATCATCAATATAACCAAAATCTCTATATGTCTATGTGAAATTGTAATTATATTGATTTTAAGCACAAGCCCTTACTCTAGCTCATACGGTGAAACAGTATATGTCTATCTGGTTCACAAAATATGCAAGCCATATACAACAACCCTATATTCGCATGCTATCATGATTACAATCCATACTCGCATTATCATTGTCAATTCCATACAAGTACTAAGACGAATGGTGATCAGGCATTCATACATGTAAAACAATCATGACAGAATTCCCATATGATATGCAAAACAACCCTAGCATTTAAGCATGCAACCAAACTATATATTAAAATTCGTTAGAATCCCATAATGGAGTTTAGTTCATGACTGAACCACAAGCCATTATGGGATCAACGTTAAACATGATTAAAAAACAAACAATTGAAAGATAAAAGATAAAACGATCAAACCCAATTGCAGATTTTGAACCAATAATAACATTCAAATCCTCATAAAAATCCAGTAAACGATAATAAATAACCACAATGACAGTGATCTCAAAAAGAATTGGAGAAGTAGATGTTTTGGCCTCGTTCTATGTTGGAATCTCCCTCACAGTGTAAACCCTAGTTACGATATGAAAAATATGCTAAAAGTATCAACCCTACTATATGACACCAGTCAGAATCGTTTTAAACCCAATTACAACTCATTTAATTAAAAATTAAAATAAAATAAATACACAACCTCAACATCGCACGCGTGAGACGTACGCTCCAAGATATGTTTCTCGCAGGCGTGAGACTTGCGTAAAGTATGCCTGTCATCGATTCGATTCTAGAGTGCAGTGGCAGCTCTCTCTCAGGTTTCGTATGTTGCCATGCATGCGACACTGCAATCTGCAAGTTCGGTTTTGGTTACGTCGTATGTTTCTTTTTGCGACTTGTTCATTCATGCTTAGTTTTCTTTCATGCTTGGTCTCCTTGCTTCATAGTACCTTCATGTCATGCAAATCCCCGCTTGTGCCTCACCTTCATGCATCCATTAGCCTCATTCCCTCTAATACCACCAAAATTAAGCCAAGTCCTGCACTTATTCACCAAAAGGAGTTTTAAGTAAATGCAATGCAAAATATCATGAAATACAACTAAAACACAATAAAATGTACTTGAGATAGGCATAGTTCGCGTGAATTGGTATTCAATAAGTAGGTAAAAATACCATTTATCAAGGGTGAAGGAGAATTGGGAAAACTTTGTTGTCAACTTGTTAACATCAAAGAATTAAGGTATAATCTACCCCTAACTCTAATTTTCAGTTTTGTAATTTTCATTCTTTGGAATTGGGGTTTTGATAAGTTGTTGATTGTAAGATATGGGTTATGGGTGTGTATAATAATATTGTAGAATCTGTTATTGTCATATAAATACAATGGTTAGTAATCAAATTTGTGAGAATTGGCTTTGCCAGAAGAAAGTTAGAATAACATTGGGCATTTGGGTGTAATATGGCTTGTGTAAGTACAAAATTGGATGTCCAATATTTGGTATAATCTAAAAATTGATGTTAGATTGTGTTAGTACATCAAGAAACGAAAACAACATAATTTGAATCATGTCAATTGGTTAAGAAAAGAAGTTGTGACAATCAAATTCGCTAAAAGAGTTAAAAATGAAGAAATTAGAAAAAAGTGTGGTTTTGTTCCTTAAAGGTTAAGTATATATAGTGTTTATGTTGTTAGAATGATGAATTGCATGTTTATTGATGTTATTAGAAAGTTTTAGTTATTAGGATTTATGAATTTCTGTAGAAATTGGGAGAAATTGGGTGTCTTATGAAAGCGTAATCAAACTACAGTTTACATTCGCCTCAGATATAGCAAGTAACAAGACCGGTACCTAAAGTGAGAAATAGTGCACCGCCGTAAGGCCTTTCGAGTTTCTACAAATACGCCAGTGCCAATGCTTGGTGTAGCACAGCTACGTCGTGCCCTGTTCAGAGGCAGTGAGTTCTGATTATTTGCAGACCATAGTATGAGGACCTAATCTTGTATGGCATGCATGATAAACATGTTAAATCATAATATAAGATATTATAACGGTTGTTTTCGGGTGGTGATATCAAAATGTGAAGATTTTAAGTGATCATTTAAACAAGTTATGTAATGAATAAAAGTCGACGTTTACAAGAGTTAGAGGTGAATGATAAAGCTTATAGTAGGCGATAGTGAGATTTCAGGTTCGTATGAATGGTGAACCAACATGATTAGACATTAAGATAAGGTTATGGCTTAAATGGTGGGTTACACCTATAAAGCTAATGCTGATATAACTAATTGGTATTGCAATTTCAATGGAATGTTTAGGGTAATTAGCGAACATTATTATACTTGTGTAGCTAACACACGAGGCAAGTTCCCTAACTTCATTATCTTTATAATGAATACAAGTTCCATAATTCTGTTATTTTGTTATTGTCAAGCAAGCTTTCTAGTCCTAAATTATCATTATGCAAATCCTATATTACAGTTGAACAAACCTATTGATTCTATCTTGTGTATGGTTTGTATAAGCTCTTGTAACCTAATTCGTTACATCGAGCGAGTTTCACTTTCCTATTTATTGTTATTGCTATTCAAAGCATATACTGTTTTAATATATTGATTCAAATGAGATTGTTCTAACTCTTTTGAACGTAGTACTTTGCATGTATACGATGTCTACTCAATTGTATATTGTTGTTATTCAATCTCTGACTTAAATAACCTTGTTCAATTCTATATTATTTTATTGAACCTTCAAGTGGCAAGCAAACTCTTATTGATTGAACTAATCTATAATTGAATAGTGTTCTAAAATTCTAAAACCACTGATAAGCTAGTTCCAAACTAAACTTTCTTTACTGCGGAAATTCTAAATTCAAACTGAGACGAACAACCCTAACATAGGGGATTATATACGTGTAACATTTAGATATTTGTGCACAATACATGGTACAAAGGTATGACCCCCCCTAAGTACGTAAAGAAGGGTCTATATAGTCTAAATAACTGTTAAGGTTGGGGTAATATTACCTAAATACCGTGGACATAGTTCGTGGTGTTAAGACCCTCAGATATTAAATTCGAACTTGTTTTCTATTCTTGATTCGTAGAACAAGTTCACCATTATTCAGTATTCATTATTCATTCTCATGTTGTTATTATTATTACTCTTTATATCAGTGAGCAATTGTTTGCTCACTCTTGCAATTAACAATACAGCTAAAGTCGAGAAAGTCGATGGGCCATCTTCCAGTAAAGGAAAGGGCAAGATGTCCAAGTGTTGAAGATCTATGAGAATTTATTTGAATGAATTATGTTATAAAATTGAATTTATTTTGTGATGTATTCCACAGACTCATGTAATAATTTAAGGTTAGATTACCTGAGATTGTTTAAAGTTGGTGTAACCCTTTAATGGGAAAGATTACTATTTAAGTTATTTAAATTATGTCTTTATCCTTTATTATAGGTAGTTATGTGTCGATTTGATTGTTTGAATTGTGATTCTAGGAACATAATCCTTGTAAGCAGGGAAGGATGTAACGATCCAAAAATTTAAATTGTAATTTAAATATTTATTGAGTTATATAAATATTATTTGAGGTGTTTATTGTTAAATAAATATTTTATTGATGTGATGGTTGATGAATCTAAATGTATTAGAGAATTTTCTAAATTAAATTAATTTATAATTTAGAGGTTTGTATTATAACACGAGGTGATATGTGGTTGTGTTGATTTAATAGTTTAGATGGTATGTTAAATTATTAAATAAAGTTATAATGAAAATTATAATTTTGTGATATTTACTAAAGTGCTATATTTAATTAAAATATAGTATGTGATTAATTTAATGGGTTAATGTTGGATATGAAAATAATATGTGATTATAGTTTATAAGCTAAAGTGTTTATTAAAATAAATTAAAAGGATTTAAATTAGCTTTTGTCAAACAAGGCTTAAGTATTTTAATTCTTTAAAATTTAAATGGTTGCCAAACAAGTCTTATGGCTTTTGATATTTCTAATTGGTGAAATTTAAATTTAATAATATAAATAAAATAATATATTTATATTATATACGTTATGTTGGTAACCGATATATTTAATATATGTATTAAGACCATATCAATTTTTCATTTTGGTTATTACGCATACTGGCTATAAAAGCTTCATTCTAGTTTTGCTAGTCTAGAGGCAATAAAGAGAACTGAGAGTTGAGAGAAATTGGGAGAAGGCTTGGGATTTTCAACAATTCCAGTGAGCGTAGGAAGAATTACACGCTAATTGAAGGTATGTTCACAACCTTAGAGTTATATATGTGTGTATATACGTGTATATGTATTTCACGACAAGAATTTTCTCGTGTTTTGTTATAATCAATTGTTGAATTATGGACATATAAAGTTGATAATTGTGGTTATACATGTTTGTAATGCTGGAGTAATGTTCAAACAAGGAAATTTCATGCTAAATTGTTCGACAGTAGGATATCAGTAGAAATTTTGTCAGTATGTATATGTTTTAATATGTAACTATGTGGGTATCACTTTTAATGGTCAATTTGTATGTGAAAGCATAAATTGAAGCTTGTAGATGTTAGTTCATTGAGATACGAACATAATGTAATTTGAATGAGATGAATTGGTCATGTAATGAATTTACAGTGATAATTTTTGGGATGAATATCAAAAATTGGAGTTTTATATGAAAAACATAAAAATTGAGAAATTAAAATAGTGTTAGTAGTTGTTAAATTGTGTTAAGTGGTTGTATATGTTAGCAATCATGTTTATGATAGTGGTATATTTATTTTACATGTTAATATCACTGTTTGATGGGTGAAATTCGTGTTAGTTGGCTTACGAAAAGTGTCGTGGCTCTGTTATGCAAAAACTTGGTTCTGTAAGTCGCGTGGTAGTATGAGTCCCTAAGCGGCGTCTTGTGCCAGTATCCCCATATAAAACTCTGCGGCAAATGCGAGTAGCCATTCTCAGACACTAAAGTATGTTTATTCTGCAGACTTTGGTTATTCGTTGTAGCTTAGCTTAAGGTTATGGAATGTGAGAATCAAGTAACAACAATGTTAAATAGAGTCATGTTATGTGGATTATGAATTCAAAATTTTAAAAGTGATTAGTAAATCGAGAATGCGTTATGTGATAATTTAGTATACATAATGAAAGTTAGACAAGTGTTGCGAAGTAAAACACTTAGAGTTTCTGAAATGTAAATGGTTATGATCATGTTATGGTATGTTAGCATATCTAATAAATGTTGTGGTTCTAAAATTATGTGTAGGTGATCGTGAGTTTAATTTTATAGCTTACGCTCAAGGAAAGTTTTCTAACTCTATATTTAAATTGAGCAAGTTTCTAAACTCTATCTTTTACATTGAAAAAGTTTCCTAATTATGTACTTTTGTTGAGCTAGTTCCATTATTACATTATGTAGCTTCATTCTTTGATTGAGCAAGCTTTCTATTTCAACTGTTGATTGAATAAATCAATCGTCCTAGTTCATTCGAATTAACTTCGACTCTAATGTTATTTGAATCCTCATTTTGTTGATTCATTCTAAATTGTTTATAGTTAAGCAAGTTTCTTGAATTCTATTATTGTATAATGAACGCAGTTTTTGAATTCACGTTTCTATTATTGAACTGTTTTAATCTTTGCATGAATTTAATACCATGTTGGGCAAGTTTTTAGTTTCCAGCTTGCTATTAGTTATTGTACAAGCAGTAAATTCATTTCCAATGTTATAAGACTCTAACCTTAGCTTATTTATGGTTCAAGCAAAGGTTTACCATTTTATTCATTTTATTGAATACTTATGCTCTATAGTTATTTCAAGCATGAGTTTAATATGTACAATCAGTTCATTTATGATTCTCAATTGTTCTATGTTATGATGTGATTATTAAACACTATTCATTCAACTAGTCCTCTAGTTGATGTTCCTTGAACTTCAAATTACCCTTGAAAGCTTATCCAAACCAAACTGTCTTTGGTGCGGACTTGTACTCTAAATACTGAGATGAACAACCCTATTATTATTGTAACATTCCAGAATTTTTAATTGTTATATTAAATATTTATTGAATTATTTAAGTATTTAATGGATGTGTTTATTATTCAATAAATAATTTCTCAAATTTGATTCATTTTAGTTAACTATTTGTTAAATAAATAATTAAGGAAATTAATTATTTAATGCTAATTTAATTTAATTTTTAAGTTAGAGAGTTTTGATTAATTGAGTTGTTATTCTTTTATTTGAATTTGTACTTTAAAAAAGTATGTGTTAGTTGATTAAATAAAGTTATAATTATATAGAAAATTATAATTTTGTGGTATTGATTTATGTGATGAAGTAATTTAATAAATTTTTATTAGAATTAATTTAATTTAATAAAAGTATGACAAATAATCTTTTATAAGTAGTTATTAAAATAACTTAAAGGAGTTTTAATTAAGTTTTGCCAAACAAGGCCTAATGCCTATTAAGTCTTTAATCTAATTGTGTTTTACCAAACAAGGCATAAGGATTAATTGATTATTTTTTTAGTGGTTAGCCAAACAAGCCTTATGGCTCTTGGTTTTCAAAATAAAAAAAAATAACTGATGTCAGTTAAGTTAGTATTATATTATATAATTAATATATATTATATCTTATATGCGTTATATTCTAAGACGTAAGAATAGAAGAGAGAGGTAAGAGGGGAGAAAAGAAAAACTCAGAGGAAGAAGAAGAAGAGAAGAAGAAAAGTGAGAGAATCCTAGAGAATTGGGAGTGAAGAGGAAAAGCTTGACAATCAAAGAGATAGTATCATCATCTTCTTCAAGGTATTATCCTATTTTTTTAGTTTTAAAAGTTTAGTTTTTCTCTTCCCTAATTCTTTGTAGAATCCTTGTGTAAGGATAAATTGTTGTTGTTATGTGGCATAATATGATATACTAATGATGTTAAAACTATTTTCATAAGTTATAGTCAATGAATTGATGATATGTATGTAATTTGTGAAGAAAAATATTTTTTTTGAGAGAGTTTTTGTGAATATAAATTATTTGGTTTAAGGTAGAAATTGAGGGTTAATTAGTTGTTTAGTTGATAAATTGATTATTAAATGTGGTAGAGTATGTATAAACATTGATAAAGTGCTTTGAATTAACTATTTTGGTTGGAAAACAAATTCACAGTGTTTATTTTCATTAAAAACATAAAAAAATGAGTTTTTATCAAAAATAGTGAAATTGTATGATTTAAATTAGTTGTTTATATTGTTTTATGAGTAGAAACATGTTTACAATCTTTGAACTATGTTTATGTGAAGTCTCTATAGGAATTACATGCTAATTAGGCTGTTAGAAAGGAACTTGTAGGCCAAAATTTGCTTTTGTTCATATTATGTTGTCAAGTCGTCAATCGAAGATCGAGATTTAAAGGCCTTGATATGACCCAAAGAATTCAATTGTCGTGCACTGCAGAAGATCTGGCGCCACGCCGCAGTAACCATGGGTTTTCAGAAGCTTAACTCCTTCGTCATAGAATAATGCATTCACAAGATAAACCGTAGCCTTGCATGTGCAAAGAAGTTAAAGAATAACTTTGACGATTGTACTTTTGTACTCGAAATTTGAAGGAATTGTTATGTGATAATAGTAGGACTATAAAATATTGATTTCAGTATTTCTATACTATGAATGAGCCTATTATTAACAATTAAATTGTTTTGTAACATGATTATGTGATTAAAAATCCAATTTTGACATGATGAACGTACTTTGTTATGTTTGTAAGGTGGCAATGACTAATTATGTCATGATGACATATGTTTGTAGGCTATTGTGATTTGAGTTGTTCGGTTTAGTCCACGAGTAAGGCAAGTTCTCTAATCTATTTTCTTATTGATGCAATTATTGTTTCCAATTCGATTACCTTATAAATGATCCAAGTTTTCTAATCCATTATCTTGTTGAATCAATTATTGTTTCCAATATAATAATGCAAGGTTTCTAAACTTTGATTTTGATATTGAACATGTTATTCTTGTATTTAGCTTATTGTTTAGCATGCACATTGTTATATACTAATGTTAAACAGTTTTATCGTTCTAGTTGCTATGCATGCTTAGTATTCAATTCTAAATAACCTTGGCTTAATATTGTTCAAGTAAGGTGTGTTATAGTTATTCAAGTGGTAAGCTATTAGATTATTCCTAAAGCATGACTTTAATTTACCATGTCGATTCAATTACGATTATTCTACAATATGATGTTATTGGTTTTATTCAACTAATCCTTAGTTGATGTTCGTTGAATTCTAAATTACCCTGAAATGTATCCAAACCAAACTCACTTTGGTGCGGACTTGTACTCCAAATACTGAGATGAACAACCCTATTATTATTAAGGGATAACTTACACGTAGCATTAAATGTTTGTGCACAATACATGGTACAAAGGGCCGACCCCCCTAAGTACGAGGAGTCCTTATAGTCTTATGACGGTTAAAGTTGGAGTTGAAAGATTACTTACAACTGTGAACATAGTTCATGGTCTTATGACCCTCTGTTATATTTATTCCACATTTTGGATTTCAGTTCCTTATTATCATTGTTAGAGTACCATTCAGTCTTGATGAGCCTATCATGGGCAGTTATTATTATTATACTCCTGTTGATTCCTTAATGTTTCAAGTGAGCATTGTTTGCTCACTCTTGCTTATATAACTCTTACAGTTAAAGACGAAAAGGTTGATGTACCTAGCACCAGTAAGGGGAAAGGAAAGATGAGCAAGTGTTGAAGACTTGTAATGTGTTGATATTTGATTTTCAGATTTTAATTGAATGGTTGTAATGAAGTTTATTAATTTTCTACATTTGAATGATTGTATTTAAAGGTTAGACAACCTGGAAGATTTTTATTATATAACCCTTTAATGGGAAAGGTTTTATTTATCCAGTTTTATTGTGATTGGGTAGTTAGATATGAATGTTTGATTAAGTGAACACCAAATCCCATGGGAATGAAGTACCTGGGTTTGGGGGTGTCACAATTATTAGGGGATAACTTATGCATAACGTTAAAATGTTTGTGCACAATACATTGTACGAAGGGTTGATCCCCCTAAGTTCAAGGAGTCCTTATAGTCTTATGACTGTTAAAGTTGGAGTTGAAAGATTACTTGCAACTGTGGACATGGTTCATGGTCTTATGACCCTCAGTTATGTGTATTCCATATTTTAGATTTCAGTTCCTGATTATCATTGTTAGAGTACTATTCAGTTTTGATGAGCCTATTTGTTGGCAGTTATTATTGTTATTCTCCGGTTAATTCATTACTATATCCAGTGAGCAATTGTTTTGCTCACTCTTGCATATTTATAAACTCATTGCAGCTAAGGTTGAGAAGGTAAATGAGCCTTCAACTAGCAAAGGAAAGGGGAAAATGTACAAGTGATGTTGATTTGTACTTTTGATTACTATTTTGATCATAGACTTTTAATAATGATGTAATGTAATAATTTAATTCCGCATTTGAATGATGTTTAAAGTTTAGATAACCTGGGATGTTTTTGAACTTAATGATGTAACCCTATTTAAGGGGAGGTTTTATGATTCAAATATTATTTTATTTGGGTAGATAGTATGAATGTTTGAATAGTGAGCACCAAATCTTATGGAAATGAAGTACCTAGATTTGGGGGTGTCACAGGTTGGTATCAAAGCTTTAGGTTATGAACCTTAGGTGGGGAAAAACCTTAGGAAGTAATCTTTGAAAAGATAGTGTTGATAGACTCTTATCGAGTTTAAGGAAAAAGAAAGTAATAAAATACTTATGTGCTTATGTGATTACAACTTATGTGCTCGTGAGTGTTGTGTAGTGATGATTAGTAATTAAACTTAAAATTTGGTTGACAGGATGGCTAATATAGGAGGATCCAGTCAGGCTAGAGAGGAGGAGCCTCGAGATATTCAGGTAGTTTGGGAACAACTACTTCCACGGGAAATAGTTCCGTCGGTCACAGTAGTTGAGCAGGAGAGGGTACCTGATGAGGATGATGAGATAGAGACGGACGAGGAGGATCCCGTAGAGCTGCCACAATCGGAGGATGGGTAGGACGAGGAAGAAGAGCTTCCACTTAATTCGATAGCTGCCCGTATGTACGATGTGGTGTATGACCGCAATGTGGAACTTCAAGATACTGTCGAGGAGTTACAAGAGATAGTAGCTGAACAATAGACCTCGATGGCACATAAAGACGATGAGATCTAGGATCGAGAAGAACGACTGAACAACGTTGAAGAGAAGCTGGTCCACACTGAAGGAGAGAACAAGCGAATGATGGAGAAGATTGCAGAACTGGAGAACAAGCTGAAGGAAGAATCTACAAAAAGGGCAAGAGCCGAAGACGCGTACATTGAAGTTTATCAACGAGCTGGAATAGCAGAGAAGGACACACAAGCAAAGAGGAGAAAGATGGAGTAGATGAACAACGTATTCAACACCGTGGTCAATCGAACTCAAGATCGAGTCATGGGTTATCCGATTCAGTTTGAGATGCTACCATCATACGTGTTGGATCGCCGAACAATGTTCCAAATTATGGAAGAAGAGTGTCATAAGGCTACGCAGTATCTTAGTAGGACATTGTAGAAAATGTAATTGATAAGTGATTAGAAAATAAACGAAATGTAAATCTCGGGTATGATATAACCAATGGGATAGATGATGATGATGTTGTCCTGCAACTGTTATAGTTCAGGAAAGTAATGTAAATAGCAGTGATGCTATTGTTTTGATGTTTTTATAATGAATGAATAAAAGTTATTGTTTTATTCAAAGTGATAAGTGTGGTGTGATAAACTTTTATTATGTGCAACTTAAGTATATAATACTTAAAAGGTTGAATAAAAGCTAATGGGTCTATTTTAATAGAAAATTGCTTCAAGACGTCAACTACCACGACGGAGAACCACTGACGAAAACAACAACAACAATGTGGAAGGAAACCCTGTTCAGCAACTAGTGACGTTACTGACAGGTGCTTTGCTGAATCAACCTCAGAATCAAGGTACTACGTTTAAGGACTTCAAGGCGGTTGGACCACCAGAATTCCGTGGGTCCATGAATCCATCTGAAGCACAAACCTGGATCATTGAAATCGAGAAGGTTTTTTTATGTGGCTAGGGTAGAAGAGAATCAGAAGACTACTTTTGCAACGCTTATGTTGAAAGCGGAGGCTAGCTATTGGTGGCAGGCCAACAAAACTTGGGAAGGACCAGGAGTGATGACCTGGGATAGGTTTAGGGAGTTGTTCTTCGAGACTTATTTCCTAGAGAGTTCGAAGAGTCAGCTAGAGGTTCAGTTTTTGGAATTAAAGCAGGGAACAATGTCGGTGTCTGAGTATGCCGCAATGTTCAATGGGTTGGCGAGGTTTGCGCCATATTGAGTCAGTACAGACGAACGCAAGGCGAAGAGGTTTGGCGAGCAGGATGAAACCACGGTTGTCTGATAGGGTTTCCCTGTTCCAATTGAAGACATTTGCAGCAGTGATGGAGAAGGCGATTCTCACTGAAAGTGCAGGCGAAGCAGTAACAAAACATAATCAAGAGCAGAGGAAGAAGAAAGGTGAAGGTGAAGCTAAGAGTGGTGGTAGTAACGGCCAAAATGGCAACAACAACCTGAAGAGGAAGTGGAATGCGAACGGGGGAGCTGGAAATCAGCAAAGAAACTAGCAAAATAAGAAGTTCGAAGCATGTGCTACGTGCGGAAAGTTTACAAGGGAGTGTGTTTGCTGGGGAAACAAGTATGCTTCAATTGTGGCCAGGAGGGTCACATCTCCCCAAATTTCACTTAAGCTAAAAAGAATGTGTGCTTCACGTGCGGATCCAAGGATCACTTTGCTCGTGAATGCCCTAAGAAGAGATCTGGTGAGACAAATGGGAGCAAAGGAAATTCTAGTGGAGGAGCATTGGCTATTGTTGGACCAACATCAACAAACAAGCCCACAGCTATAACCTTCAACATGACGGTGCAGGATGCGGTGCAATTAAAAGATGTCGTGTCAGGTATTATCCCAATCAATAATATAGATGCATATGTATATTTGATTCGGGTGATACTTGCTCGTTTATATCTGATGAATTTGCTAAGAGGTTAGAAATACCTTGTGATGAGTTGCAATTCCCTTTAAATATAGAAATTGCAAATAGGGAAGTGATTCCTGTTAGGTTCGTATACAAGAATTGTAGGGTGAACATGTTATGAAAGTAGATTTAATTCCGATAAAACTCGGAGAGTTCGATGTTTTTTTGGGAATGGATTGGCTATTCAATTAAGGGGAATGTTATGAAAGTAGATTTAATTCCGATAAAACTCGGAGAGTTCGATGTTATTTTGGGAATGGATTGGCTATTCAATTATGGAGCAATAATTGACTGCCAAAAGAAGTGTGTAAACCTTATGACTCCGTCAAAGGTAGTTTTTCATGGTAACAAAATGCTTAGACAAATGAAATGTCTGACGATGATGCATGCCAAAAAGTTATTGAGTCAATATGTGTAGGTATTTATTTAGCTTACGATCGATACTCAAAAGGAGAAGGGTGTGAAATTGGAGGAAATACCAGTGGTTAGGGAGTTCGTGGACGTGTTTCTGGAGGAATTTCCAGGACTTCCACCTGACCGAGAAATCGAATTCGTGATCGACTTAGCGCTAGAAACCGCTCCGATATCGAAGACCCCATACAGAATGGCTCCGGTAGAAATGAAAGAATTAATGGTGCAACTGCAAGAACTGTTAGACAAGAAGTATATTCAACCGAGTGTGTCACCGTGGGGAGCACCGGTGTTATTCGTGAAGAAGAAGTATGGGTCGATGCGTCTTTACATTGATTATAGGGAATTGAAAAAAGTCACTACTAAGAACAAGTATCCATTGCCAAGAATAGATGACTTGTTTGATTAGTTGAAGGGTGCTAGATATTTCTCGAAAATAGATTTGAGAAGTGGGTATCATCAATTGAAGGTAAGGAAGGAGGATGTACCGAAGACAGCATTCTAAACTAGGTATGGACATTATGAATTTTTAGTGATGTCATTTGGTTTGACAAACGCCCCTGCAGCGTTCATGGATTTGATGAACAGGGTGTTTAAACTATTTTTGGACAAATTTATGGTGGTATTTATCGATGATATTTTGGTGTACTCCAAAACTCAAGAGGAACACATGGAACACTTACGTCTGACGCTGGAGACGCTAAGAAAAGAAAAGTTGTACGCAAAATTCTCTAAATGTGAATTTTGGCTGGAACGTGTACAATTTCTTGGGCATGTAATTGATAAGGATGGAATTTTCGTAGATCCATCAAAAGTTGAAGATGTGATAAATTGGGAACAACCAAGAACTCCATCAGAAGTGAGAAGTTTCTTGGGATTGGCAGGCTATTATAGATGGTTTATCCAGGATTTTTCCAATGTTGCCACTCCATTGACAAATTTGACAAGAAAATCTGTAAAATTTGTTTGGACGAAAAAGTGTGAGGAAAGTTTTCAAGAATAGAAGAAGAAGTTAAGTGTGGCACCTGTGTTGTCGTTACCAGATAATACAGGAAACTTTGTGGTGTATAGTGATGCTTCACACAAAGGATTGGGTTGTGTCCTTATGCAAAATGACAAGGTTATTGCGTATGCATCAAGGCAACTGAAAGACTACGAGAAAGGGTATCCGACTCATGATTTAGAGTTAGCGGCAATAGTATTTACTCTGAAGATATGGAGACACTATCTCTATGGAGAAAAATATGAGATTTACATAGACCATAAAAGTCTAAAGTATATTTTCACACAGAAGGACCTGAACATGCGTCAAAGAAGATGGATGGAACTGATAAAGGATTATGATTGTGAGATCTTTTATCATTCAGGCAAAGCAAACGTGGTTGCAGATGCCTTGAGTAGGAAGGGGAAGAGAAAAGTTGATGATGTTAACTGATAAGGAGGAGCTCATTTCAGCAATGGCAAAACTAGAGCTGGAAATCAAATTTCTAGAAGAATCCAAAGAAAAATTGTTTCAAATGGAAGCTAGTCCAACTTTGGTGGACAAAGTGAAGACCGCTCAGCTACGGGATAAAGAATGCAAGAAAATAAAGCAAAGTGTAGTCGACGGTAAAGAAGCTAAGTATCAAGTTGATACTGCGGGAATACTAAGATTCGATGGATGAATTTGGGTTCCAGTAGTTCAGAATATTAAAGAAGAAATCATGATGGAAGCACATAGCTCAAGATATTCAGTTCATCCAGGAAGTACGAAAATGTATCAAGATTTGTTGAGTTATTTTTGGTGGCCGAATATGAAAAGAGATGTTGCAGAATACGTTGCAAAGTGTTTAACATGTCAGAAAGTGAAGGCCGAGCATCAACAACCAAGCGATATGACGCGAAAGGATACGACGTGATATGATTGATAGTGGACAGATTAACAAAATCTGCACACTTTTTGCCAATAAAGATTAGATTTAATCTTGATCAGCTGGCGAAACTATACGTTAAGGAGATCGTCTAAAGACATGGAGTTCCAGTGTCAATTGTTTCAAATAGAGATCCGAGATTCACATCAAATTTCTGGAAGAGACTACAAGAATGCATGGGAACGCAATTGAAAATGAGTAAAACATATCATCCGCAAATCGACGGGCAAAACGAAAGAACGATCCAGACGCTTGAAGATATGCTTAGAGCGTGCATCATGGATTTCAAAGGAAACTGGGATGATCATCTATCGTTGGTGGAATTTTCATACAACAACAGTTACTACGCAAGCATTGGTATGCCGCCATACGAGGCGTTATATGGCAGGAAGTGTAGAACTCCACTATACTGGGATGAAGTTGGTGAACGTCAACTACTAGGACAAGAACTGGTTCAGAAGACCGCTGAAGTCGTCAAACTATTCAGAGCAAGACTAGTAACCGCTCAAGATCGACAGAAAACGTATGCTGATCAACACAAGCAGAGTCGTGAATTTAAAGTAGGGAATTTTGTATTCCTGAAAGTTTTTCCATGGAAGGGGAAAATTCATTTTGGCAAGAAAGGAAAGCTCAGTCCGAGGTTTATTGGCCATTTCAAAATTTTGCGAGAAGTGGGGGAGGTAGCTTATGAAGTAGCTTTACCTCCAGAATTAGAGTATGTACACAATGTTTTTCATGTGTCGGTGTTACAACCATATAAACCCGATTACAAGCATGTGATCGAATATGAACCATTGCAATTCAGTAAAGATTTATCTTACGAAGAGATTCCTATCCAGATAGTCGACGGGAAAGAACAAATGCTCAGGAATAAAGTGATACCTTCTGTGAAGGTGATATGGAGGAACCACATTGTCGAAGAGGCTACGTGGAAACTCAAAGCTGATTATCGACGTCAGGATTTTTGTGTGTCCCTTTTCGTTACTTGTTCTTTGGTGTTCTCATGTTAATGTGAGATTTGTTTGAAAAAACAAGTGAAAAAGGTCCGACATGTATAATGTCGACGATTTGACTTTAAGAGTCGCCAGTTGGTGTATTTAACTGGTTGCACTAACACAACCGAAAAGGTTTGCATATTGATCCAGTGATTTGACACTGCTAGATGGGTCTATGAAACTGAGATTCATTTTGGGTCCGGGGGATTGATTATGCGGAGGGAAGGTGTTAGGCACCCCAGACATCGTATTTACCACGGTGACAATCACTTTTAAAGAAGCTGTTATATGAATGTGTGTGTGTGTGTGTGGATCAATGTGCAATTATTTAGAAGTAGTGTTGTACCTCGTTCGGACCTATATACATAGGGTTTGAATTTATAGAAAAATTCAGTTTTAAACAAGATATAGCAATGACATTTTGTAAAAGAGTTTTTCCAAACCCTGTTCTCAATAGCAATTGAGGCATTTGATACTTCCATTTTATTATTAAATGTTCGAATTGTTTGCTTTTATTATTGAGATGCGAAGCATTCTCGAGAAAATAATATACTGCGATCTTAGAACTCCTAATGGGCATGATGACCATCCAAGGAAATTCGAGACATTTGTAAATAATGTACAAAATTTCACAAACGGTGAAAAATGTCCATCATGGGAACCGAATCTAGATTTAGTATTTTGAATCTGTGATCATATGATTCCTAGGCTCACATGATACTGCAGTTTATATGGAAAGCAGTAAGAAGTTATATATATAAAAGCTGTAAATATATATATACAGACAGGATCAACCACCACGAAACAACTCCATGGGGGATCGAAAATGTAAATCTATAAAAGCGGTAAATATATATATATATATATATATATATATATATATATATATATATATATATGGACATGATGAACCACCACGAAGTAAACTCTGTGGGACGAAATGTAAATAAAGTCTGTAAAAGTGATCAATCGCCACAAAGTAAACTCAAGGTGGAGACGTAAATGTAAATAAATAGTAAAAGCGATCAAGCGCCACGAAGTAAACTCGAGCGGGAGACGAAATGTAAATAAAGTTGTAAAAGGCCACGAAGTAAACTCCGTGCTGATGAAATGTAAATATATATATATATATATATATGTACAAATATATAAATAAAAGCAATAAATGCACCGGATGTGAATCCGTGCTCATCGGATATGTCCGAGAACAATTATATATATATATATATATATAAGTGAGTAAATGCTAGGATGTAAAATCCAAGGCTCATCGATATATCGACAACAATTATATATATAATATATATATATATATATATATATATATATATATATATATATATATATATATATATATAAGAAATAAACGCTCGCATCAAGTTCAGGCTCAATCGAGGAATAACTCGATAATGTTAGTCCATATATGAAATATATACATATATAAATATATATATACAAACAGAAATGAAAACCACGGACCGAAGTCCGGGCAAATGCACACAACACGACTCTCAATGTGTATAACAGTGTGTGCTAATATGAGAAAAAGGCTTTATATAATGTGAGAAGGCTTATAGTGGGCTGCCAAAGTAGACTTCTATGACTTTAAATGGATAAACACTCAGCTCCCACCGAATAAAAGATAGCTATATGTGAGCTAACAAGTGTTTAAAGATGAGGAAACACTCAAAAGATGTGTATACAGAGTAAAATAGACAGGGCTTCCTTGCCTTTTCCTCTCCTTCTCTTCCTTAAATGGCTGACCCCAAGGCTCATATTTATAGATGGATGGCCGTAGGTATATACTGGCCAATGCACCATGGTTGTACTCAAGTGGTGGTCGTGGTGCATCTGAGCCTCGCGGGTCCCGTCATCTCGAAGTATGCACACTTATGCACTATAATGTCCGCTCGAACTTGTAGAACTTCAATCCGAGCATCCAAACGTGGTATATCTGACCTTCTTCGGACCGCTTGTGTCGAGAGTTACACAATGGCATGGATTAGAGGTTATACAAAGTTAGGAAGAAGGGTCTATGCCCATGGTCTTCAAGCTTCAAATTATATCCAAAGTACTGCCACGCATAATAGTCACTCGGGACTATTATTCCTTGATTCTTATGGGACATTTTTGGATGTATGTATGTATGAAGTATTGAGACGACGCGCAAGTGTTGAAGGGGAAAGATGATGTTTGACTCTTTGTCGGGGTTATCGTCGGTTTGAGTTGAAAGTAGACGTTGCTCAGGGTTACATCTGAGATTGGACTACTTGTTAGTATGCTGCGATATCATCTTGTGAGAGAAAATGTTGAGGTGATAAGACGATGTTTTGACCCCTCACTAGGGTTATCGCCGGTTTGAGCAGAAAGTAGACGTTGCTCAGGGTTACATCTGAGATTGGACTACTTGTTTATATGCCTCACTATCATCTGTGGGTGTGCCTGTCTGCCCGTTGTTAACTCCAGGTCTGAGGTATGAGTGCCTTGGCAGGAGGTCTGAGCATGAAGCTGATCGCACGTGTTTGAAACAAATAATTCTTGAGTTATCACCGGAACTGCAAAAGCATCCCTTGGGGCTATCACCAATGATGGAGTCGTTACTCCCAGTATTATTTCTGGGACTGGAACTGAATGTCACGGTGTTATCGATTAGACAAAACTGTCCTCTTCGGTGTTGTTGCTGGTCTTTTGATCTCCATACCTCAGGGTTATCTCCGAGATTGGAAATGACATTCCCAGTTTGTGTTCTAAGTTGGAACTGATGTTCCCGATTTGTGTTCCGGGTTGGAACTGAACTTTTGGTAGTATCCAGAATGGATGTCAGCTGTCTTCCAGGGTTATCTCTAAAAGACGAATCTGCCCTCCTTCAATGTCAGTAACAGGCATGTAGAAAATTTCGAGTGTCTACAGATGCCCCTCTTTATCGTATTCATGCAATGCAAGGCATGGATAGGATAAAGAATCCTAGACACTTGAAATGCAACCAAGATAAACATGATGCTATATGCAGCAACATGATGCAAATGTATGATGCATGATTATCAGGTAATCATGTTGGGATGACAATCAGTGATGGCTTGGACATGCGATCTAAGTCTCCAAGGATGTTGACGTTAGGGCTATCACCAAAGTCTCGAATCCTAGACACTGGCTTATATTCCACAGAGGTACCTCTTGTGTGTAAGAGATCTGTGGGAATAAAGCTTTGTCTATTTGAGGATGTGTATAACATATTCCCTCATTCTGTCGGAGTTACTGCCAATAGTTTTATTGATGTCAGGGTTGCTCGACCTTCGTTGATGTGTGTATCACCAGATAAATCCCTATTGGGTGCATTGTCAAGGTTGCTTGACCTTCATTGATGTATGTGTCAATGGCAGCATTGCGTTGTAACCCCCGCCGGGGATACATGGATGAGTTGCTTCGATGGATTTACTTGCCATCGACTGACATGACGTCAAGGTTGCTAGACCTTCATTGATGTGTGTATCAATGGTTGCATTGCGTTGTAACCCCCGCCGGGGATACGTGGATGAGTTGCTTCGATGGGTTTACTTGCCATCGGTTGACATGACGTCAAGGTTGCTTGACCTTCATTGATGTGTGTATCAATGGTTGCATTGCGCTGTAACCCCCGCCGGGGATATATAGATGCTTGAAAGATGTGCGTTGTGACCCCCACTGGGGATACACAATCATTTGATAACTTCGGCATTGTAACCCCCGCTGGGGAGGTTTGGTATTTGGTGGTTTTGCATTGTAACCCCCGCCGGGGAGGTTTAGGGTTGTGACACTGTAAATGACGGCATCAAACCTTTGTGGGGTATTGCCGAGCATGATCTGTGAAAGCTGAGCTCATTGGTATAGTATACCCTGCATTCAAGCGAATACCATTAGGACGACGGGAGTTTAACTCTGACCGACAAGAAACCAAGATTTCAGGTTATTCCATTCAATCGCGTAGCATTTTTATTCCTGATTTGGCCTTTTCAGCTTGTGAGACCTCCTTTGTAACTCTAACTTGAGTGAGCCAGAGGTGTGGGACCCATATATAAGTCTTGCGCAGTACACTGCGAGGAGCATGAGTGAGCTTCTACTACCGTGCATGTATGATATAGGCCAATGGTTTCTTTCATAATTCATTTTCAAGTTACGCAGCAAAGGAAATCTGAGAGCTCTTCTTCAGATCTGCTGAGTTCGAGCAAATTTCTGCATATTCTGCCACCGTACAAGCGTTCTTCACTGTCCTGGCAACGTATGCATGTATTTTTTCCAGTTTCTATCCGTTGGAAAATGACTTATCACATAAAATGCATTTAGACACATAGTAGTGAATATGCATGCTGATATGACTTGATAAAAAATATTCAACATAGAAAATGTTAGTATTAAACCATGCTGAACATAATGATGTGAAAAAATTTGACTTTTAAAACAGTCAATTTGGCACCTTTGACTGTCATTTCTTATCCTATCTGAGGACAAATGAGTAAAGGTAGAAAAGCAAAATAATCCTGGTAATTAGGCTACACTTACATATTTTTTTACTATGATGTGATAATGCATGTAGGATATATATGATTGTATATAGGTGTGCTACTGAATGGCCACCTAGTCATGCCTATGTGCATGTGGATAGTCCCATTTACAAAGGGGGCTATGGAAAAATTTTCCCAAAATGTAGGTATTGGGTAGTCATGCATTTTTAACTCTACTATAGATGTATGTTAAAATAATTCATTTTAAAAAACTCCAGGTAAGAAATTACCACACCCTTTCTGAGGTGATTTGGAGACTTGTTGTCCAGATCAGCCGAGTAGTTCCCACAGGACCACTTCTGGTGTACGGAGGAGAGCTTCTGAAGAGCCTCAACGCCATTCTGTCAGACAGCCTCGTCATTTAGTGGAGGCGGTGATACATCCTATTAGGGTTGAAGTGCCGAATGTTGAGGACTAGGAGGAGGATGTACCGATCGAGGTTCCTACTCTTACTATATGTGTTCCCCGTAGGGAATTTCCAAGTATTCAAGTGGCAAACCCAGATCTTCTGGGTGACTTGAGTAGGCATCCTTCAGTATACCTGCACGCAAACGAGGTATGAAGTTAGATCTTTAATCTTCCTTATTTCCTATTGATGAGGAGTTAAGGATTCTGATGTTGATCTGCATTTGATGTACGTTCCCGACTTCACACAGCCTCGAGGGAACTAGTTTATCATCCACTCTATGTATCAGGCTTTTCATGATGACTACAGAGCGATCATCCATGGCTGGGGATTTGGGATGTTCTTATCCATTCTACCTTGTCGCTATCCCTGGGGTTACTTCAGGGCATTATCTGAGTGGTGGTTTCACCAGACTCATTCACTCTATTTGTTGGATTGTGAGGTGATGATGACGCCGATGGATTGGCAGTTTATCACAGGTATGGAGTTTGGAGGGGATCCAGTACCTTGCACGGCGGATATTACCCCTACTGCCGTCAAATCCTTGTTAGGAGTTCCAACGGAGGCGCTAAAGGGTAGGACTGTTCGTACGGGTCCTTTGAGCATAAATGCTATGAGTGGGCTGTTGAGTGAGCCCATACCCGATGATGTGAGAGTCAGGGATCGCTTTCAAATGATTGTTCTCGATGATTATTAGGAAACGCCTCCTACAGAGATAATTCCTCTATGGTGTCCTTCGCTTTGATCAGTGCCACTCAACACGTGGACTGTATAGGAGAGTATGATTGGGGTTCCTACACCTTTACCTATTTCCTCAGGAGAATGCGTATGCGATCGCAGGGCTTGACCGAGGCGTGGTTAGGATTCAACCCATTTTTGCTGGTGAGTGTTTCTGTTGTCTTTTCCTATGTAAAGGTTAAGAGTATTGACTGACAGCAGATGTTTGCCTTTGTGTTGGCAGTTTTGGGTCTATAAGAGGCTTCCCTATTTGCGTCCTATGAGCGTGTTAGGTTTAGATACCTATCCACGAGGACGGAGATGGCATCATTCCATACTGGCGGAGGTCCTTGTTGCTAAGGGTTTCACTCATTGTCACCTACAGCTGGAGTTGTTGAGAGTTGATGTCATCACATGGATTCCCTACTCTGGAGAGCATTTGGGAGTTTGTTTTGAGGATGGGTACCCGACTGGAGTAGAGTACATCATTTCCACCCGCAGGATTCCTCTTTTCACAGATGGAGGATGGGAGCTCTATTTAGGAGAGCGTGTTATTAGGATCACTACATGAGAGATCCGTATGCCGATCTTGCCTCCTGCTAGGCATTATTGGCCTGTTTCACAGTCACCCGTCATTGACATCCCATTGATGGGGATTGATGGTTTTACATTGTTAGAGGGCCCCTGGTCTTAGGAGATGTTCCATCATTGGTGGATCCCTCATACTATTGGAGCTCAGACCCGTGCCACATAGTTTATGGGGGATATGGTTCCAAGATCCGTGATGATGATGGATTGGCTAGCCTATGTCAGAGATCCGACTCATGTGACACATATTGACAGATTGACTCGACAGCTTGACCGGTCACATCTTTTCATTCGGCATTTGGGCAGAGATCCTTCAAAGGCAGATACTTTTAATCCTTCCAGCTCTGGCGCTGGCCCCTCAGAGGACCCATATGGCTTTGCTGGTGCAGATCCTCCTCAGATTACCGACATCCCCAGTAGATAGAGATCCAGTGACTCAGGAGGAGTTACATCAGGTGGACAGTATCGATGATGTAGACATCAACACCATTGACTTTTTCTGATGTATTTCTCGCTATCTCTTTTGATAGGCCTTTGTTGGCTACTGGGTAGCTTCGCCCCATTTCCTTGTATTTTAGCTATACAAAGATATATTAGATGATGATATACTTAGGAATGTATATATAGTTTTCCATTCCCTATATCATATTGCCATCTATTATATCATGCATGTTATTATGTTATGCATGTGTATGTATGTCCAGAGATATTCAAAGATTGACCCTGGATGGTCTTTCGACACGGCTCGCATGAGATAACTTCTTGACGAGTTAGTCAGATTGATCATACCCCACCATTTTTGGTGGTATCTGGTATGCGCTCATGGTATGATAGTATATCACCATCAGACATGATGATCGTAGATGATCTGCTACAGCATACTATGACCCTGTTCATGTTTCAAGTTCCCACAGGATTTGTAGAGGGTATGCTAGAGCATTGGGTATCGGAGAGGCATGTTTTCTGATTTGGGACCCAGGAGTTGACTCCTACTTTGGAGGAGTATGCACGGTTGACGATGCTGCCGATGGACAGACCTTATGTGCATATGGCTATTTGAGACATGAGCAGACAGTTCATGACCCTCACCGGATTGAGACGTAGAGTGGTCCAGGATGAGATTATATCCGACCATGTGATATCCCAACGTTTCCTGTTTAACAGGTTTGGCTCTAAGGATAGCTACATACTGCTACACTTATTAGGCATGAGTGTTCACAGGTAGCTCGGTCATGCTGTATATGTGGTTTATGTCAAACTTGAGACCGATTGGCACATTTATGCGGCAGGGGTTTTGTTTCACCCATGATATAGCCATGTCGTACTCCTTCCAGCCTGCGGAATGTACAAATGCTACATCATGGTCAGCTTTTCTTGCAGGGATTTGGGATCCATTTACCCTATTATCGTGTTCAGGGCTTAGTTCACCCTACAGCTTCATTACTCATGCTTCGGGCATGGATTATCTCCCTTTATCTGGTTTGAGGGGCATAATCACTTACCACCCATTGGCTGTTATGTGTCAGTTTGACCAGTTTCAGGATTTTCATCTGTATAAGGGGGCAGTGAGTCAGTGCTTCGCTTCACACCGTTTATCAGAGGAGGACAAATCTAGGTTGTATGTCTGCTGGGATCACCGAGGGCTGGCTGAGTTTTCTGTCAGTCAACCAGGTTATTCTGCAGAGTATTCCGCATGGATGGAGATAGAGACTGCATCGGCTGCGGCAGTATCCACAGTGCAGAGGATTTATTCTGACGATGAGGAGCTTATAGAGGAGGCTATTATTCCCATCGATGATTTGACTGCTGGGCTGCAAGAATTTGTGATAGATTCTCCCACCACGAAGTGCCATGTTATTCAAGATTCTAAGACAACATTTGGAGCAGAGCTTACATCTGATGACCTATGAGAGAGATCAGGCTAGGGCCGCAATGTTGACAACTCTTGATGGGAGAGACGTCACTCTATTAAAGAGGGAGGAGGCTATATCAGCCAGGGATGCATTGATTGGGGAGCGGGATGCCTCCTTATCAGCTGGGGATGTGGCCATTGCAGATAGTACTTCCGTTAGATCCCAGATGACTGTCAGCCTAGTCAACATGAGTGCTTACATTGATGAGCATTATGCCACCATGCAGTTAGCCTCTGATCTGCTAGCTCGTGTAGATACCCTTAGGCAGGAGCTTACAGTGCTACCTCCGTCTTCAGAGAGGGATGCTATGTTAGATCTGATAGTCCGTATACACACAGATCTATAGATAGCTTTGTATTTTCCTGCACAGACTATCTTAGCCATTTTATCATGTATAATACATATGTATATATCAAACAATATTATGTATGGCAGGGAAATATATTTTGATTCACTTCCCTTTTAGTTATGCTTGGATACTTGCTTGATATTTGCCTGTTTCTTCAGGGCCTTGTGATTTTGATGCCTTCTGAACTTATCCTTGATAGATGGACATTAAGACGTCGCAAGATCTCTCAGAACGGATCATTGATTTTTGTAAATCCCTACCATCTTTGGTGTCTTGGGACTGGTATCTGTATAGAAAAGTGGAGAGGAGGGTAGTTTCTTCCTCTCTGAGATTGACCACACCATAGATGGTCGCCAGTACTTCTATTTGTGAGAAGCCTAGTTAATTCCATCTCTTATGGGTTGGTATTGCTCTTTGAGGCATGATCACAGCTGAGATGGTCACCGAATCTTCTATTTGTGAGAAGAGGTTGGGTAATTCCATCCCTTTGATCTGAAATCGATGAAATGTGGCGAATTGAAGGTTGATCCCAGTACCGTGTGATAAGAATTCTTGTTCTGGTAGGGTTAGACTGAACCATAAATGGCTGCCTACGTACTCCTATTGAAGAGGAGATCAAGTCTATATAGTTCGAACCTGGTGTAATAGGTTCAACTCTGAATGTAAAAGGCAGATGGGTGTAGAAATGTTTTTGTTGTTTTTGTATAGAAAAGGCAGAAATGTTTTTGTTATTTTTTTTATTGTGACTGAGCCATAGAATATGGTTGCCTACGTACTCCTATTGAAGAGGAGATCTGGTCGACGTAGTTCGCCCCTCGTGATTTAATCGCAATTTGAAGAAAAGCGTGAATCCCATGTGCAGGCTATACTTCGGGGAGAAGAAATTTTGATCCCATAATGGGGATAAACTGCAAGTGTGGAAAAAGTTTGATCCCGTCTTTAGGATAAACTACAAGCGTAGAAAAGTTTAATCCCATCTTCAGGATAAAATACAGGTGTAGAAAAGTTTAATCCCATCTTCAGGATAAACTGCAAGTGTGAAAGGTTCAATCCCGTCTTCAGGATAACCGAAATTGTGAAAGGTTAAATCCCGTCTTCAGGATAACCAAAATTTATGGAAGGTTTGAAATGAAGTGATACCAGGCTGCTGGTTTGAAGTGTATGTTTCTCGAGGGGCGGAAGAGTATGCAAAAAGAGAGGGTTCAAAACCGGAATGACTGGTGATTTGATGATCAAAACCAGGATATTTATTTGATTATAACTTCAGACATTGTACCTTTTCACGGTGTCCGAGTTGATAAGCTATGGAAATTCATCGCCATCCATTTCCTGCAATCTGAGAGCACCTCCTGTCAACACCTCCTTAACAACAAATGGGCCTTCCCTATTAGGAGCGAATTTTCCCTTAGATTGATCTTGGTTGTCAATGATCTTCTTCAAAACCAAGTCATGTTGTTTGAATTTCCTTAGTCGGACTTTTCTGTTGTAGGATCGTGCGATCCTTTGCTGATATAACTGACCATGGAATGTAGTCACGGATCGCCTTTCGTCTATTAGAGACAATTAGTGATACCTGTCTTGTACCCATTGGTCTTCATCCAACTGAGCATCCATCAATACTTTGAGGGATTCCATTTCAACCTCTATGGGGAGCACTGCTTCCATCCCATAGACTAATGAGTAGGGGGTTGCCCCAATGGAAGCACGCATGGAAGTTCTGTAGGCTAATAAAGTCAGAGGCAAGAGGTCAGGCCATCCTTTGTGATTGGTGGATATTATCTGCATGATCTTTTTGATGTTTTTATTAGTCGCTTCAACAAAACCATTCATCTTTGGACGGTAGATGACTGAATTGAGGTGTTTGATGTGGAATTTTTTGCATAACTCCTCCATCATTTTGTTGTTGAGGTTCTTAGCATTGTTTGATACAATGACCTCTGTTGTCCATATCGACAAAAAACATTGTTTCTGATGAAAGCAATGATGATTTCTTTACTAACCCTGGGGAAGGAGGCTGCTTCTACTCATTTGGTGAAGTAGTCGATCATGGTGAATATAAATCGATGTCCATTACTGGCTTTGGGCCCGATCACGTCCATTCCCCACATTGAGAAGGGCCATGGTGAACTCATATTGTGGAGTTCCCTTGGAGGGGCGTGGATAGTATTCCCATGAATCTGGCATTGATAGCACCTCTCGACGTGATCATCACAATCGACTTTGAGTGTAAGCCAATAATGCCCTGCTCGAGGATCTTCTTCGACAAGTAAGGGTCCGCTCATGTGAGGGCCACATACTCCACCATGGATCTCATCCATGAGTCTCTAAGCTTGGTCTTTATCTAGACATCTGAGGAGACCTAATCCAACATCTCTTTTGTAGAGTGCATCTCCGCTCAGGTAGAATTTCATAGCAAGTCGATGAATCTGCCTCTTCTCAGTTAGGCTCGCCTCAGCGGGTGTAGATCCATCTCGTAGATACTCCTTGATGTGCTGATACCAAGGGTTGTGGATGGGAGGTAGCTCATTTGATACTTCTCCAACGTAATTCCCATAGACTGGGGCTTTTTACAGAGTATACGTGATGCTTGGCATGTTTTCCTTGTCAGGTATGTAAACCAAGGAGGCCAACGTTGCTAATGCATCTGCAAAATCATTTCTATTACGAGGAATGTGTAGAAAGGAGATTTCTTCGAACTCCAAAGTCATCTATAAAACTTGTCGAAGGTAAGGTAGTAAATGTAATTCTTTGGTTTGATATATTCTTATGGACTGTCTGATTACCAATTCGAAATCCCCAGAGACAGTTAACCACCTGATGCCCATTGAACGGGCAAGTTTTAGCCCCATGATATAGCCTTTATACTCAGCTTTGTTGTTTGTGCTGAAAAACTGTAATTTGACGGCTACGGGATACATCTCCCCCGTACCAGATATTAGAACTGCTCCAGCTCCAGAGCCTTCTGTGTTAACAGCTCCATCAAAATACATTCTCTACATACAACATGTATCGTACTGATGTTGTAGCTGAACGGTCATTATCCCTTCATCGGGAAAGTATGTTTCCATGGGTTTGTAGTCCCCTGTAGGTGCGACAGCCAGTTGATCTGCAATTCCTTGACCTTGGACTGACTTTTACATCACGTAGACGATGTCAAATTGCTGTAGGATCAACTGCCATCTAGACAATCGACAATTTAGTATGGGCTTACTGAACACATACTTGAGAGGATCCATTCGAGATATGAGATGGGTTGTGTGACCATGGAGGTAATGATGTAACCTCATGGAAGCCAATGCTAAAGCACAACAAGTCTTCTCAATCAGAGTGTACTTATGTTCACTGATGCTGAATCTTTTGTTAAGGTAATAGATAGCTCATTCTTGGCCTCTATTATCTTTTTGCCCCAGCATACAACCCATGGCATTGTCATTTATGGACAGGTACATGAACAGGGGAACATCATCCCTAAGAGGTACAAAAACAGGAGCGTTAATCAGTTGCTCTTTGATGGTGAGGAAGGCTTTTTGACACTCATCATGCCATTTCATGGGGGAGTTCTTCCTTAACAACTTGAAGATTAGCTCACAGGTTGCTGTGACTTGAGAAATGAATCTGCTAATGAAGTTGATCCTTCCCAAAAATCCCCGTATTTCCTTCTCTGTCTATGGAATGGGCATTTCCTTGATGGCCTGGATTTTGGTAGGATCCAGTTCAATACCTTTGTGGCTGACTAGGAAACCTAGCAATTTGCCTGATTTAACATCAAAGGCGCATTTGGCGGGATTCAACTTCAAGTTGTACTTATGCAACCTGCTGAAAATTTTCTGAGATAGTCTAAATGGACTTCCTCATTTCAGGATTTGACAATGATGTCATCCACGTAGATCTCTATCTCTTTATGCATTAAATCGTTGAATAGAGCCATCATAGCTCCCTGATAGGTTGTCCTGACATTGATGAGGCCGAATGACAACCGTCTATAGCAAAAAGTTCCCCAAGGCATGATGAAAGAAGTTTTCTCACGATCTTCCTCAGCGACCATAATTTGATGGTACCCCTCAAAGCAATCAGCAAAGGAGTACATGCCGTATTGAGCAGTATTGTCAATAAGAATGTGGATAAAGGGCACGGGAAAGCTGTCGTTAAGGCAAGCTTTGTTGAAATCCTGATAATCCACGTAGACTCGCACCTTTCCCCCTAGTTTAGGCACGGGAAAAATTTTAGATATCCACTCCGGATATGTAGACACCATGATAATGCCACCTTGAAATTGTTTTACAATTTCTTCTTTAACCTTTAAACTCCACTCAGGTTGCAATCGCCTGAGCTTTTGCCTAACAGGCTTGAATCCTTCTTTAATGGGAAAGCAATGAAGAACAATGTCAGTGGACAAACCCACCATGTCTTCATGAGACCATGCAATCACATCCTGGAATTGGGTTAATAGTGCAACCATGTCATTCTGCTGATTTGTGGTAAGGTCTGAACCAATTTGGATTAGCTTAGGGTTGTCTAAGGTTCCAATATTGAAAGAAGTGGTTTGATCAAGATTGGGTTTGGGTTTGTCTATGAGCCATTCCTTAATCTCTTGAGGTATCTCAATGTCCTCTTGTATGTCCATCAAGTCTAAATCTAACGTTGCATCAAAGTTACAACCCTTATGGAGAGAAGGCACCTCATCAGCAAGTACAAGCACATCTAAATTCAGAGTCCTGAAACAAAAGATGCTTTCACTTAATATATGCAACTGTTTGATCATACAAAAGTGTTAGCATGTACTTGATAAAATAACTGCCAGTACTGTAAAGGAAAGCAAGCAATTAAAGTTATCTACATGGTAAAGGGATTTTCTGCCCATTTTACCCTCGTCGACCAATGCATGGAGTGCTGCTCCAATTGTCGAGGGCAAAGTTCTGAAGGACTGCAGTAATGGAAGGAACGTCATTTTCCTCCTTTTCCTGAATGATAACCATGATATCTAGGCCATCATCGTCTGGGGTGTATCTGTTTGTATGTTCATCATGAACAATGACGCGTATGCCTGCCATCGTCAAGGCAAGGTCTTGTTTACGTTTCTGTTCCTTTTCTTCCACTTCGGGATCAGGAATCAGCACCTCTTTTGCTTTGATTGGCACTAGTTTCAAAAACAGCATAGCCACAACATGGGTTGGAACCTCTACTGGAGATTGCATCAACACATGAGGTAAAGGTATAGAAAATCGACGTGCGACTGAAGCTTAAGGAACCTGCTTGTGCTTATGAGGATTCCTGTGTCTGGAACTGGCAGAATATCCTAGCCCGGCTGTTCCAATTTGACTGGACATTTGGATAGGATGTTTAATACCCTGCTTATCTTTACCAAGCCCTTATCCAAGTTTATGACTCAATAACATCATTTCTTGAGTGGCCGACATAACCTCGGCAGAAATCTTGGGTACGGGAAGTGGCGCTCCAATAGAATGGTATTGCGTGTTACTCACTTCCAGAGTATGGAAACTGGCCAGTTCAACTTCTGAGTTGAAGCTGATGATTGGTATAGTTCCTTGTTCAGGAAATTCTGGCTCAGCGTTGACAGTGACTAGACTGTTGTTGATAATGTATTTGAGTTGTGAATGTAGTGTGGAGGGAACGACTCCAGCCATGTTTATCCATGGTCTCCCCAATAGCAGGTTTTATCCCGAGTCTATCTTGAGGACGTGGAAAGGTACATTGAATGTATTTGGACCAATCTCAATTTGTAATTCAATCTTTCCAACGGAATTTCGTTGGGATTCATCAAAAGCTCTGATGACCGTATGGCTGCTTTGGATCCGCCTGAGATTGATATTCATCTTCATCAAGGTGGCATAAGGACATATATTTAGAGATGAGCCTCCATCTATCAAAACTCCAGCTAGCATGTACCCGAAAGACAAAATTGCAATATGCAGAGGCTTGCAATGACCGGTCCTTTCAGGAGGTATGTCGTCATCAGTGAAGGATATCACATTGTTGTTGAAAATGTGATCAACCAAATGTTGAAATTTTTCCACATCCACTGATTTTGGCAAGTAGGCTTCTTCCAATACCTTTAGTAAGATCTTCCGATAATCCTCATAAAAGAAAACCAAGTCCAGTATTGAAATCTGGTGTGGAGCTTCTCGCAAGCTTAAAACCACTTTGGCTTCATTGTGGCCCATAGTGCGGAGGAATTTTTCAATCTTCTCCATGGGCAACTTTCCCTTTGTTTCGAAAGTAGGTTTAATAACCCGTTGAGGAAGATACAGTGGTTTTTCCTTTGACACTGTAGCAGTAGTATAAGACGTGGATCCTTCAGCTTCTCCATAATTCCATGGAACTTTGTGTAAGCTGACAACAGGATATTGTGGTCTGAAAGATAAAGAAATTGGCTCCGGTGCGACCACTTTCAAAGGATTGTCAGCTCCTTTAAGTTGAATTGGTTGTATGGGAAATACTTTGACAGTCTCATCATCCACTTCGGATATAACTGCTACTGATCCCTTCCATTTGGTAGGACATGCATTCCCACCCTTGAGTTGCACAGTGTAATCATCTACTATTTGCAGGACACCGCTATCAATAAGATTCTGAATGAGATGGCGGAGTGTCCAGCATTCTTCTGTGTTGTGACCATGAGAATGTGAATGATATTGATACACTTCATCAGAATTAAACCGTCCTAAATGGGGATTGATTGGAGGGAGAAAGAAGGTAATTCTTCCTTCGTTGATCAACATCTGCAGTATTTCCTCCATAGATTGGCCAAGATAGGTAAATTCCCTTTGATTGGAAAAATCCCGAAGGGCTTTAGCATTGGCTCTCTTCGCAACCTTATCCTCCATAGCTTCGCTTTTTGAAGGTGGTGAGGAGGCATTCATAACAAAAGGAAGGAGATAGGCATGCTCCTGCCTGATTAATTGGCGTGTGACTTGATGATGGTGGGTCACCAGTTCTGCTAGTTGCTCAATTTGTTTGCAAAGAGCTTTCATCTTTCATTCCATGGTAAACTAGAACTTTGCATAATCCCATTTGTGAACACCGTCTTTGATGGCTTGGGATGATTCGTCATTAGAATTGGGACCTTGTCCAGTGCTCCAACTGATCATGTTGACCTCTTCTTCTTTGTGTTGAGGAAGAGGGTTGTCTTGCACATGAGGTTGATCTGGTTTGGTGACCACGATCTCACCGTTGTCTATTAGATCTTGAATCTTGTGTTTCAAGGTCCAACAATCTTGAGTATCATGTCTAGGTGCTCCGGCATGATAAGCACACTTTTGAGTAGCATTAAAACCCCTCCCATTAGGGTTGGCTGGTGGAAGAAGATGTGTAATTTTCTTCTGAGCAGTCAGAAGAGCAAGAATATTCTCGAGCGAGTTCCCTAAGGATGTGAACGTTCGAGGTTGCTTTACTTCTCCACTTTTAGGTAATGGAGGGTTTGAAGATTGTGCTGGAAAAGGGGAGTAGTTTTTCCTCTGCATAGGCATGCTTTGATTGCCTTTTTGTCCATGTAGTATTAAGGAAATATCCTCCTCTTTCTTCTTATGGACCCTCTGGGGGTTGTTTCCATAAGATCCAGACTGGATGTGCTCAGCAATAGCTTTAACAGCGGCTAGGTCTTGAATTTTACCAAACTTCAATCCCATTTCAGCCATTTCTCCGTGCTTGATCATTTTAGAGAATGGTTTGCCAGTACCAGCTAGAACTCTTTCATAGAAATGAGCTTCCTGTACATCTATGAAAGTCATGACCATTTCTGATTCTGTCATGGAAGGAATAACTTGAGTAGCAAGGCGCCTCCACCATTGAGAGTACTCTCTAAATGACTCATTAGACTGTTTCTTGACCTTGGTAATTTGATACCAGTCAGGAGCCATCTGAGATTGAAAATTGTATTGAGTGAGGAAGGCGTGAGCCAGCTCTTCCCAGCTATGGATCTTTGAGTTGTCTAATCTGGTATACCATGAACGGGCTTCTCCAGTCAGACTTTTCTGAAACAGCTGCATTATGAGCTTTTCATTTTCTGCATAAGATCTGAGTTCTCCAATGAACACCTTTAAATGTCTATAAGGATCCCCTAATCCGTCATATTTCTCAAAATCAGGGGTCTTGAATTTCTCTGGATAATGAACACTAGGAAATATGCAAAGGTCTGCATATGAAACACTGCTATGTGTTCTAATCCCATTGAGAACATGAATAGTTTCCTCCATTTGAAGGACCTTCTTCCTGATATCACCGGTGTCTATATCTCCTTTGAGATGGGTGTTTTCAGGGTCTTTATTGGTCGTATCCAACTGCGGTTCTGGAATTGTTTTTTCCAGACCTTGAACTCCTCCTTGTGTAGAGGATTCTGTATGTGTAGGTATCTTCGTACCCTGAGTGGACTAGTGCAATTCTTTCAGTAGAACAACCAAGTCTATAATTTGTTTACTCAATCCGTTAAATTCCTCTCAGGAAACAACATTAGACTGGTCAGAAGAAGACATGAGTGGCTGTAGGCCTGCAAAAGACTTACGTAGTTTAGTCTTAGGGTAATGTAAATTTTATCGTAACATGTCCGTTTTAGGAATTTCTGTCCTGCAAAACCGGTTGTTAATTGATAACATGCATGCATGCACAGATATTCTTCATATTTTCCATTACATATGGATGAACATGGAATAAAATTACAAGTAAATGCATTTACAAGTAATTGAAAATGGAAAGTATGAAGAAACTTTCCTTCGCGTTTGGTTTATCAGAGGTTGACCTATCTTAGGGTTACTCTCGCGACTTTTTGGCATGAAGGTTCCCAGATCATCGGAATTTACTTGACGGGAAGTTAATCCGGTCTTTCAACTGGAGCGAATCTGGGTGGTGCCTTTCCTGAGCCTCATTAGAATTATTCTTCCTGCGAGTCCAGTAATCAAACACCGACAGGATATCCTCCTGATGGAGGAACCACACAACATACATTCATATACAACGTGTCTCACCGTTTATGCAAAATGATGACATGTGCGAAGCACTAATATCACAGATAGATATTTAGCAGTGCAGTAAATAAAAATGCATTCGTACACATTCATCAGAAATGTAAATGCAACATTCACACACAAGCATATAACAATTTTGAAAAGCTTGTAATAGCGGCTTAAGCCCTCTTACTGGAGTCCTCAGCAGAGTCGCCACCTGTCGACGTCGAGATTTTTGTGTGTCCCTTTTTGTTACTTGTTCTTTGGTGTTCTCATGTTAATGTGAGATTTGTTTGAAAAATAAGTGAAAAAGGTCTGACATGTATAATGTCAACGATTTGACTTTAAGAGTCGCCAGTTGGTGTATTTAATCGGTTGCACCAACGCAACCGAAAAGGTTTGCACATTGACCCAGTGATTTGACACTGCTAGACGGATCTATGAAATCGAGATTCATTTTGGGTCCGGAGGCTTGATTATGCGGAGGGAAGGTGTTAGGCACCCCCCGACATCCGTGTTACCACGGTGACCGCCACTTTTCAAAGAAACTATTATATGAATGTGTGTGTGTGTGGATCAATGTGCAATTATTTGGAAGTAGTGTTGTACCTTGTTCGCACCTATATACATAGGGTTTGAATTTATAGAAAAATTCAGTTTTAAACAAGATATAGCAATGACGTTTTGTAAAAGTGGTTTTTTAAACCATGTGCTCAATAGCAATTGAGGCCTTTGATACTTCCATTTTATTATTAAATGTTTGGCTTGTTTGCTTTTATTTTCGAGATGCGAAGCATTCTCGAAAAAAATATACAAAGAAGCGTTTAACTCCTCATGGGCATGACATCCATCCAAGGAAATTCATTAATCAGAATAATGTACAAGTCGCTTCACAATTGAAAAATGTCCATCATGGGAACCAAATCTAGATTCAGTAGATTGAATCTGTGATCACATGATTCCTAGGCACGCATGATACTGTAGTTTGTATGGAAAGCAGTAAGCAGTTATTTATATAAAAGCTGTAAAAATATATATACAGATAGGATCAACCACTACGAAGCAACTCCACGGGGGATCAGAAATGTAAATATATAAAAGCGGTAAATATATATATATGGACATGATGAACCACCACGAAGTAAACTCCAAGTGGGACGAAATGTAAATAAAGCTGTAAAAGCGATCAACTGCCACGAAGTAAACTCCATGAAGGATGAAATGTAAATAAAGTTGTAAAAGGCCACGAACTAAACTCCAGGCCTGACAGAAATATAAATATATATATATACAAATATATATATAAAAGCAGTAAACGCACCGGATGTGAATCCAGGCTCATCGGATATGTCCGACAATAATTATATATATAATATATATATATATATATATATATATATATATATATATATATAAATGAGTAAATGCTCCGGATGTAAAATCCAGGCTCATTAGATATGTCTGACAACAATTATATATATAAGTATATATATATAAAAGCAATAAACACTCCAGAGCGAAGTCTAGGCTCAATCGAGGCATAACTCAATAATGTTAGTCTATATATGAAATATATACATATATAAGTATATATATACAGACAGAAATGAAAACCACGGACCAAAGTCCGGGAAAACGCACACAACACGACTCTCAATGTGTATAACAGTGTGTGCTAATATGAGAAGAAAGCTTTATATAATGTGAGAGGCTTATAGTGGGCTGCCAAAGTAGACTTCTATGACTTTAAATGGATAAATACTCACCTCCCGCCGGATAAAAGATAGCTATATGTGAGCTAACAAGTGTTTAAAGATGAGGAAACACTCAAAAGATGTGTATATAGAGTAAAATGGATAGGGCTTCCTCGCCTTTTCCTCTACTTCTCTTCCTCAAATGGCTGACCCCAAGGCTCATATTTATAGACGGATGGCCGCAGGTACACCTACGGCAGCTGCGGTTGTACCTGCGGCTAGTCGTGGTGCATCCGAGCCTCGCGGGTACCGTCGTCATAAAGTACGTGCACTTATGCACTGTAATGTCCGCTCAAACTCGCAAAACTTCAATCCGAGCATCCGAACGAGGTATATCTGACCTTCTTCAGACCGCTAGTTTTGAGAGTTACACAATGACATGGATTAGATGTTGTACGAAGTCAGGAAGAGGGGTATATACCCATGGTCTTCAAGCTTCAAATTCTATCCAAAGTACTGCCACGCATAATAGTCACTTGGGATTGTTACTCCTCAATTCTTGTGGGACATTGTTGGATGTATGTATGCATGAAGTGTTGAGACGACGTGCAAGTGTTGAAGGGGCAAGATGATGTTTGACACTTCGTCGGGGTTATCGTCGGTTTGAGTTGAAAGTAGACGTTGCTCAGGGTTACATCTAAGATTGGACTACTTGTTGGTATGCCGCGATATCATCTTGTGAGAGAAAATGTTGAGGCAGTAAGACGACGTTTTGACTCCCCACCGGGTTTATCACCTGGTTTGAGCGGAAAGCAAACGTTGCTCAGGGTTACATCTGAGATTGGACTGCTTGTTTGTATGCCTCACTATCATCTGTGGGTGTGCCTGTCTACCCGTTGTTAACTCCAGGTCTGAGGTATGAGTGCCTCAGCAGGAGGTCTGAGCTTGAAGTCGATCAAGCATGTGTTTGAAACAAACAATTACTGAGTTATCGCTTGAATCGCAAAAGCATCCCTTGGGGCTATCACCAAGGATGGAGTCGCTACTCCTAGTATTGTTTTTGGGACTGGAACTGAATGTCACGGTGTTATCGCCGAGATAGAACTGTCCTCTCCGGTGTTGTTGTCGGTCTTTTGATCTGTATACCTCGGGGTTATCTCCGAGATTGGAAATGACATTCTCGGTTCAGGTTAAATTTGGAACCGATGTTCCGGTTTGTGTTCTAGGTTGAACCGAACTTCGATAGTATCCGAAATGGATGTCGTTTGCCTTCCGTGGTTATCTCGAAGGCAAATCGCCTCCCGCAATGTCGAGAATAGCGCAACGAAAAATTTTGAGTGTCTACACTGATATGATGAAGAATTACCCTGAGTTATTTGTTTAATCTGTGTCTTTGATTCTAGGGACAGAATCTTTGTAAGTAGGGGAGAATGTGACGATTTGATTATTTGAATTGTGATTCTGGGGACAAAATCCTTGTAAGGAGGGAAGGATGTAACGATCCAAAATTTTAAATTATAATTTAAATATTTATTGAGTTAGATAAATATTATTTGAGGTGTATATTGTTAAATAAATATTTTATTGATGTGATGGTTGATGTGTGAGACCCCAGATTTTATCAATAAAGATTTAAATTTTGTCAAAATAATTTTTTATATTATGGTGTGAATTTGAGATAATATTATAGTTGTGGGTAGTATTTATAAATTTTGCAAAGTATGCAAGTGGTTATATTATATTCGATTGGTGGGGGAATATCGGTTTAGCCAGGGAATATTCGTACAACGGCTCAATCATTGGTGGACCCCACAACAGAATTATTGTCGGATTGAGAAAACGACAAAAATATTTTATTGAAATAACGGCGGAAGTTTTACCGTGGTTACTGTTGAACTACTCGGTAGTAAAAGTACAAAGAATACGTGTGGTCGCATAGTAGCAATACCAGATTGATTATTGATGCTTATGTGAGAAGTCACTCAGTTTGATTCCATTATTGTCGATTAATAATATGAATTATTATAGCGATAATGACGCTTTGTTTTATTCGTATTATTAACGTAATAAAATGTAAACATCTTTTATATAAAATAGAATACTTTATTAAAGTTATTCTATAAATAGAATATATTATATTTTATTATGCATAGTGTTGTATAGTGTTTTGCATAGTGTTTGCATAGTAAAATGTTTTATATAAATAGAATATATTATATTTTATTTAAAAGATTTTTCTTTAAATATGGACCGTCAGATTAAAGTAAATCAATACTGACCGTTCATGGAAGTTACTATGCATTCCATTTTCCTATAAATAGAAGCTCATTCCTTCATTATTTTCTTAATTCATTGAAACTACAGAGAGAGAAATTATATAGAGAAGCTATAAAGAGAAAATTATAGAAAGAAGAAGAGTATTCTCGCTACTTCACTATTTCTATATTAGGTTCTTTTACTGTAAGGGTGTTATTCTTTCTTCTTGAAGAGAACTTCATTATTCCATTCATTATTATTCATTTGAATAACTCAAAAAGTGACATACCCTATACATAATCAGATATGCGTGATATCCTATACTTGGTGAAATCCTTATGTTATTCCATTCTTATTTATTCTCATTGGAATAACTTTTGATATACGCTGTTTACCCTATACTTGGTGACATTCTTCTATTATTCATTGGAACATCGTCTGCGTGTGTTTTACAGGACTGGTTCCGCTTTTTTATTATTCTGTTGGAACATCCACATCGTGTGTTTTACACCGGACTGGTTCCGCTTTTTTTATTATTTTGTTGAAACATCCCTCGTGTGTTTTACAGGACCGGGTTCCATCTTTATCATTACATTTGGAATATCCTATCGTGTGTTTTACACCGGATCCGGTTCCATCTTTATTATTTCGTTGGAACATCTTGCTTGCGATTGTGAATTTCACCGACCGGTTCCGTTATTATTATTTCATTGAATAAACTTTATCATGCTGCAAGTACCGCATGCATGGTGATTTCTTTTGTTATTTCATTCTTTATTATACCCAAATTGGTTAAAACTTTGACTTCTATACTCCATGAAATTAGTAGAATATCCTTGATATTTGCGTTTCATCCAAAGATCTTTTCATGGAAATATTCTTCCGATCATTCTTGAATTTTACTCTCTGTAAACAAAGATCATGTTGACAATTTGGACGTTAATAATTCATGGATTAAATAATTCTTGAACTTGTTTTATTGAATTATTATGTCATTGTCATCATCCTCATGTTATATTATGTTATCTTTCGCTTACGTGCATAGATGAACTTAGTATGATTATGACCGAGGATCATTCGGTATAATCATGACTTGATATAAATGATGTGACAAAAGTCCTCGGTTATTTTGTAATGCGTTGATGGATAGTTTTGGTATGATTATGACCGGGGTGATTAAGATAGTCATGACCATTGATAATTTGATGAAAATCCTTGGACCGTGGTACAGGATAATTAGATGTGGTGGTTTATTTATTGTCGAGTCTCAACGATAAAAATTGATGAAAACCTTTTAAAACCTAAAAGATAGTAGACTTTATTCTCTACTTGACTCTTTTAATGGATTGCTTATTCCACCGCAGATTAAACCGGTTGTCTATTGTATTTTATCGGTTTAACATTGTTGAAGGCTAATGATAATTTATTCGCATTATCTTAGTCATAATATTTTTCTTCGGGCTAGTTGAGCTCACCCTTTTTTTCACCGTTCTCTTCGTGAAATGAGAACATAGCCGTGATTTAGTCTGGGAACGTAAGTAATGGTCCAGAGGATAACATTAGTAGTCCTCACTATTACGTGAAATAGTGTGATAATAGTTGTAATGAGGATTCCTTTTGAGTTTGTATAATATCTAGTAGACAATATTTGTATTCAAACTCACGCTTTATGTCGTATTGTATACCTACAGTTAGGTTAGTAAGAAAGTCGTATTTGAATTTATGTACCATGTAAGTGGCGACCCAAGATGGGTGACGATATCTAATTTTGGGGGCGTTACGGTTAGTATCGAGAGCTTAGGATATGATCCCCGGCTAAGATGTGAGAATAGTACTAGGAGGGAGAGACGGGAATTCCTTCGCTAGTATGACCTACCTAAGTTTATTTGGTATTTGATTGGTCGGTCAGAGTATAGTGATAATATGTTGCATGTTAATTAACCCTTGTTTTGTGACAGTGTTTGTATTTAGATGTTGTGAATAGGGCTCGGTTATTGGAGCGCGATAATGAGTCACCAACCAAAAGGTAACGACCAACAACACGATAATAATAATCATCTGCGCGGTAACGACCATCGAAACAATGATGACCATCGTGGGAGAAATTATCATGCCAAGAATGGTAACCACTTCGGTGGTAATCATGGCCAAGATAATAGAAGTGGAAATTTCAAGAAGAGAAGGTCATTTAGCTCGATTTTGTCGTTCACCAAAGTCAAGTCCAGCTGGGACGGTGGCACCAAAGGCGGATACGGATAAAACAAAAGTCGTTGGTTTTAGGAAGTGCATTTTTCATGACTTCTCAAAAAGCGAGTAAACCGAACGAAGTTAGCACGGGTTAGTTAATTATAAATTGCGAAGTCTATACCTTATAAGATACCGGTTCTACCCATTATTTTATCTCTCTTGCTTGCGTTCAACGTTTAAATTTGACTCCGGAGAAGTTAGACTTTGACTTATTGGTTGAAACTTCGTTAGTAGGAGCCTTCGTTTATCGCTTACTATTTTTAAATCTTGTTTGATTCAAATAAACACTTTCACGTTATTCGTCGATCTTATCTCTTTGAAAATACTTGCCTTTGAGGTAATTTTTTGAAAACGATTAATTAACTACTCATTATTCTTTTTGTAAGGTTGTTAGCTTTCATATTCCTAACCAACCTGTTATACGAATTCAAAGTAACCAAATCCTAAAGTTAATCACTGTTATATCAAGTCATAAGAAAAGAGCCCGATCCTTTCATTGTTGACTTCCTTGTGTGGAATGCACCTAAGCCAGACTTTCTGTAGGCGACATCGAGAATGAAGATGGCAAGTTTATAGGTATCATTGTGAGGTGCTATCTAGGTTAAGGGATAGAAGTCACAGTTGGTATTAATGTGACGTACTATCCAAGTCTTGGAGGAGAGTCACAGTTTTGAATGATATTTCTATTATTAATAAATTTCCTGGCGTATTCTTGAAGACTTCCTAGCCTACCCTAGAACATGAAATCGAATTTTGTATCAATTTCAAAGATAAAAACCCATTTCTTAAACCCTCAAATATTTCTTCAACTAAAAGGATCTGTTTACGAGGATTATGATGAAAGTCATAATAAAAGCATTGGACTAATGAAAATCATGGGTATTCGTGGTATTAGTAAGTTTTATGATGAGTTATGTTGGTTATTATGTGAAAACATGAAAGTTTCTTAGAAATCACAAAGAGTTGAAAAATCAGATTTTTGGTAAAAACGTAACATGAAATTCAATTGACCATATCTCCAATTATATTTTGAATTTTTGAATGTGGTCAAGTCCTAGAGTTAGATCTATGAGTTACCTAACTAATCCAAGTGGAATTACTGGAAAATGTGTTGTAGATTTTTGTGTGGACTGATTTTAGCAAAGGAGTGCAAAGCTGCAAAAATCGAAAAAAGCTTCTGCCATGATTTTAGAGAGGCTGTTTTGGCCACTTAAATTATGAGAAAAATTCTGGCCTTTTGGGACATGAAGGTATATGGTATAAAGTACATCCTGTCCAAAAATGAGCTCATTCTGACTTAAAATAAGCAAGTTATGACTATTTCAATATTTAGGTTTTTCCGACGAAAAACGCTATAACCGGAGTTCTATAACTCCGATGACCATGAAATTTAAACTAGAAGCTCACGTTAACATGTGTAAGGTCCTGCCAAGATTTGGGAATTTTTGGAGTTAAACTTGAGGTAGCTAATTTCTTAAGAAATTAATTAGAAATTGATTTTGAAAAATAGTAAATGAATTTTAAAATTCGAGAAAAATATATTTTCATCATGGGACTATATTATGCTAAATCCCAGAAAAGAAATATTTTTGGGACTGATTTGGTATTTTTATGAAAATAGTTTAGTTACTTAACATATGAGTTAAATATGTTATGTGAAGTAACAAAGTTGAAAATAAGATTTTATGGCTAGAGAATTCTATATAGAGTATATGCATATTTTTTGAGAGATTTGATAATTGGTGATGATATCTTATGAGTATGGCATTTTAGAATGATTAAATGCATTATATGGTAAAGCGTAAACAATTAAGATAAATTGTTTATAAATTTAAGAAGTGATTAAAATATTATTATAATATTAATGTTATTAGATTATGAGATTATTAAGTGATTGATAACATGGGGATATTCTTGAATCCTGGATAAATTATATTATAAATGTTTAATATTTATCCTTTATCTCATTTGATTGATTCTTTATATCATTATCCTCATTTTATATTATGTTGAAAGTCATCTGTGGCCTGTAGTGCATAGATGGACTTGGTATGATTATGACCACGGATTATTCGGTATAATCATAACCGTAATTGAATACACAATTATCTTTGGCCATAGTGCATGGATAATTTGTGGTCGTGATACTAATGAATACACAATTATCTTTGGCCGTAGTGCATGGATAATTTGTGGTCGTGATACTAATGAATACACAATTATCTTTGGCCGTAGTGCATGGATAATTTGTGGTCGTGATACTAATGAATACACAATTATCTTTGGCAGTAGTGCATGGATAATTTGTGGTCGTGATACTAATGAATACACGATTATCTTTGGCCGTAGTGCATGGATAATTTGTGGTCGTGATACTTAATGAATACACGATTATCTTTCGTAGTAGTGCATGGATAATTTGTGGTCGTGATACTAATGAATACACGATTATCTTTGGTCGTAGTGCATGGATAATTTGTGGTCGTGATACTAATGAATACACAATTATCTTTGGCCGTAGTGCATGGATAATTTGTGGTCGTGATACTAATGAATACACGATTATCTTTGGCCGTAGTGCATGGATAATTTGTGGTCGTGATACTAATGAATACACGATTATCTTTGGCAGTAGTGCATGGATAATTTGTGGTCGTGATACTAATGAATACACGATTATCTTTGGCCGTAGTGCATGGATAATTCGTTGTTGTGATACTAATGAATATCCTTGGCCTGTAGTGCAGGGATGATTCGATGATATGGATTAATTATTGAGCTGAGTCTCAGCAATGAAATATTAATTCATGGATGTGGTAAAAGTCATCTTTGGCCGTAGTGCATTGATAGACTTGGTATGATTATGACCACGGATTATTCGGTAAGATAATCATGCATCAGTAATTGAAAACACGAATATCCTTAGCCGAAGAGTGCATGGATAATTCATGGTTGTGATACTATTGTCGAGTCTCAATATTATTGGTTTTACAGCTTATATATCTTTGGCCCGTAGTGCAAAAGATGAATTGTTAATAAATATCTTTGGCCAAAGCAAAGATGAATTGTTAATGAATATCTTTAATTTGGATTGCAAAGATGAATTTAATATTTTCAACGATAAAGGTATTCAAGGTATCCTCACCTCTTTATCATACCAGTATCGCACCCTAATTTCGAGGTGAAATTCCATAAGGAGGGAGATTGTGAGACCCCAGATTTTATCAATAAAGATTTAAATTTTGTCAAAATAATTTTTTATATTATGGTGTGAATTTGAGATAATATTATAGTTGTGGGTAGTATTTATAAATTTTGCAAAGTATGCAAGTGGTTATATTATATTCGATTGGTCGGGGAATATTCGGTTTAGCAGGGAATATTCGTACAACGGCTCAATCATTGGTGGACCCACAACCAGAATTATTGTCGGATTGAGAAAACGACAAAAATATTTTATTGAAATAATCATGGAAGTTTTACCGTAGTGGGTTCTTGTTGAAACTACTCGGTAGTAAAAAAACAAGAATGTCGTGTGGTTGCATAGTAGCACACGGTATTAATTATTGATGCTTATGTGAGAAGTCACTCGGTTTGATTCCATTATTGTCGATTAATAATATGAATTATTATAGCGATAATGACGCTTTGTTTTATTCAGATTATTAACGTAATAAAATGTAAACATCTTTTATATAAAATAGAATACTTTATTAAAGTTATTCTATAAATAGAATATATTATATTTTATTATGCATAGTGTTGCATAGTGTTTTGCATAGTGTTTGCATAGTAAAATGTTTTTATATAAATAGAATATATATATATTTTATTTAAAAGATTTTTCTTTAAATATGGACCGTCGATTAAAAGTAAATCAATCTGGACCGTTCATGGATTGAGTTACTATGCATTCCATTTTCCTATAAATAGAAGCTCATTCCTTCATTATTTTCTTTTAATTCATTGAAACTCTAGAGAGAGAAATTATAGAGAGAAGCTATAAAGAGAAAATTATAGAAAGAAGAAGAGTATCTCGCTACTTCACTATTTCTATATTCAGGTTCTTTTACTACGGTAAAGGGTGTTATTCTTTCTTCTTGAAGAGAACTTCATTATTCCATTCATTATTATTTCATTGGAATAACTTGTAAAAGTGACATACCCTATACATAATCAGATATGCGGCATATCCTATACTTGGTGAAATCCTTATGTTATTCCATTCTTATTTATTACATTGGAATAACTCAGATATCTGGTTTAACCCTATACTTGGTGACATTCTTCTATTATTCTCATTGGAACATCACATGCGTGTGTTTTACACCTGACCTGGTTCCGCTTTTTATTATTCTCGTTGGAACATCCATGTGACGCCCCCAAAATAGGTATACATCACCCATTTCGAGTTGTCAATACATGGTACGTAAACAACTACAACTTTATTATTACAACAAGAAAGCGTGAGTTTAAATACAAATATTATCTTCTAGATAATATTTATACTCAAATAAATCCTCATCACATTTATTGATACATTATTTTACAAAATGGTGAGGACTACTAAACAATCCTTTCTAAAACCTTCATTCCATACCCCGACTCAGTACTCGCTTATATTCTCGCCTCCCCGAGAAGAATGGAACAAAAGGAAAAGGGTGAGCTCAACTAGCTCAATAAAGAATATTATGACTAAGATAATATACAACAAATTATCGTTAGTCTTCAACAGGAAAAATTTAATAGAATACAATAGACAACAAGTTTTAGATCAATATTCGCAATGAAATAATAATTCATAGAAGAGTTACGTAGAGAATGAAATCTACTATAATCTATGAATTTAACGATCCATCATCAATATTTTATCCTGTAACATCAATCAATATTCATCTCAAATCAAATATTCATCTTTGCACTACTGAGCCAAAGATATTCATCAATCGGTCATGTTCATCTCAACACTGTTCATCTTTGCACTAAAGGCCAAAGATATTCATCGATCGGTCATGTTCATTTAAACACCCGCTCATCTTTGCTGACCGCAGACCAAAGATATTCTTCAGAAATCATTCATCTTTTGCACTATGTGCCAAAGATATTCAATAATATCATCATTTAAGACCGAGGATGATGAAAATATTTTTAAAAACGAATCGGTGAAACAAAATGACAAGGATTAAGGATTAATTATTCGTACTTTGTTTTATCCATGTCCAACAATACCTCAAAAATAATCATAGTGGTGTAAAATTCAAGAGTGATCAAAACATGGATACAATCAAAGCTAGTATCCGAATAGATATTTTGGACTAAAAGAAGAAATTTTATTTTTAAATTGAATAGTGTCAGATATCGTGAATAGTGCCAGATATCGTGAATAGTAACTCAAACACCAAAAGATAGAAATTCCACAAAAAAAACATTTTCACGCTTCATGAATAGTACTCGTGAATAGTAACTCATGAATAGTAACTCGTGAATAGTAACTCATGAATGAATAGTAACCCCGACATGAAAAAGTTCCAAATTTGATAAAACTTCAGATCAACATTTCAAAGATAATGATATTGAAGAAATAATATCATTACTGAAAAAAAAATTAATATCCCTTACCTCAAAGAATCGGTGATTTTAAGGAAAGGCGGAAGTGATCTTTGAATGAAACTTGTCTTGATCAAGAACTCTCAAAGTATCTAAATACTCACAAAATACGCTCAATAATATAGAGAGAAAGAGAGAAAACTTTGTTTACGGTGTGATTTTCAATTCTAACTTTAGCCCTCTATTTATAGGAAAATGTTAGCCGTAAAAGCAGACTTGACCGCTACCGATGGCTTTACCTACTACTATTGCCACCCACCACATTTGAAATAAAATTCAGCACATTTCTTCACCAACCACAAGTGGGGCCCACTCAATTCTAGAATTTTCCACCAAAATCAATTATAAACCTAATTTAAGAATCGGACACCTCTTAAAATTCATAACAAATCATTCGTGAATTTTTAACGGTTCAAAATTTGTGGACATATACTCAACTTATGTATGTATAACATACCCAAAAATTACCACAATCCAGCGGTCGGATTAAAAAATTATAACCCCGCAATATATCTCAAAACCCTCGATTTAATTTTTTTAATACCTCCAATCCAGATAAAATCTCGATAAAACACCTCAACATTAATTTCTTCATTTATAACCACATAAATAAATCCATCATTTATATCCACATAAAATAAATATTTCTTTATCATATGAATCAATAATTAATTATTCACAAATAATATTACGAATCACAATTATATAACAACGGTAGCTCCTCAGAAAGAGGGGCTTTTCCGATAAGGATTTCTCCTCATCTAGCATGCAATTAGGTGACCAAACCTCTCCTTGTGTAACTTTCTAGACATTGCCAATAATGCTATCTAATAATATTATTCAAATAATATGAATTATTGATCCGATAATGGAGATAATAATGCGGTGACAATTATTGAACAATGAATAATATAAAATATCAACGCAATGACAATTATTGAATCAATAAAATAAAATATTGAGCGAAGAATCACATGTGAAAATTATTGAGTAGTGCCTTCTTACGTAAGGATCAATAATTCAACAATTACGTGCAATACTGGTGTGCTCTTGTGCAACCACGCCGTAGACATCGTATTTTAACCACCGGGTATTCCAACAAGATTAATTGTAAATAACTACGTAGTTATTTTTAACCAACTTATATTTGTCGTTTTCTTCATCCAATCGCTTTAGTTATGGGGCCACACACATGGTCGCTGCTGGTTGCATTTAATATTCCCGAAAAGATTTAATATTCCACGACCAAACGAATATTCCCAAACAAAATGAATATTTTATAACCACTTGCTTATTTTGAAATATTTGCGTATTTAACCCTTAACTATCCACATTAATCAAATCAACCCTTACTATTTCAAAATAATAAATAAAGGAAATTCATTTTTATTTAAAAAAATTTCGGGGTCTTACAACCTCCCCTCCTTATGAAATTTCGTCCTCGAAATTGACGTACGTACCTGGTGTTTCGAAAAGGTGAGGATACCTCGCTTTCATTTCCGTTTCCAATTCCCGTGTCATTTCTATATAGCATGATTCCTCCACAAAACTTTAACTTGTGGTATGACCTTTCTTGGCGTAGGGACATGCTCCTTCCTATCCAAGATCTTGACAGGTACCTCCTCATACGTTAAGTCTTCGGCTATCTCGTCCGGTTCTAACTCAATAACGTGGTTCGGGTCTTTCACATATTTACGAAGTACCGATATGTGAAACACATTATGAACACGAGACATACTTGGAGGTAATGCAAGTCTATAGGCTACATTTCCTACTCGGTCAAGAATTTGAAATGGACCAATAAATCGTGGATTGAGCTTTCCTCTCTTCCCAAATCTTGTAACTCCCTTCCATGGAGCAACTCGCAACAATACATGATCCCCTACATTAAATTCCACGTCCTTCCGGGTGAAGATCCGCATAACTCTTTTGTCAATCTTGTGTGCTTGTTGTATCGTTGTCGAATCATTTGGATCTTTTCGGTGAGTCATACATACTAACTCGGGTCCCAACAATGTTGCTTCACCCACCTCATCCCAACATATTGGAGAACGACATTTTCATCCATATAATGCTTGAATGGAGCCACACCTATACTTGCACGATAAGCTGTTGTTGTGTAGGAGAATTCCACCAATGGTAAATACTTATCCCAACTACCCTTGAAGTCTAGGACACAGTCTTAATAAATCTTCAAGAGTTTGAATAGTCCTCTCGATTGTCCGTCTGGTTTGGGGATGGTATGCCGAACTAAATCGCAAATCCGTGCCCATAGCTTTTTTGCAAGCTAACCCAAAATCTTGAAGTGAATCTTGGGTCACGATCCGAAACTATGGATCTGGGCATGCCATGCAACCTCACAATCTCATTTACGTACATACTAGCAAGACGTTCAAGTGAATAAGTCTCCGTGATCGGCAAGAAATGAACAGACTTGGTTAATCTATCAACAATAACCCAAATAGCATTGATGCCTTGAGAAACCGTAGGAAGACCCCAGAACGAAATCCATGGTAATGTGTTCCACTTCCATTAGGAATCTCAAGTGGTTGCAGCGGACCCTTAGGTACTAGATGCTCCGCCTTTACACGTTGGAAAGTTAAACACATCGAGATAAACTTTGCAATCTCTCTCTTCATATTATTCCACCAAAATGTATGTCGAAGATCACGATACATTTTAGTACTTCAGGATGGATTGCAAATGGTGTGTATTGTGTGCCTCCATCATAATCTTGTACTTCAAATCGTAGTCGTTAGGAACACAAAGTCAGAGTGGACTCAAGTATTCCTTCTTCATCAATTCTCGCTTAGGAATAGCTCCTTCTTGTACTTCTTCTTCTTCATACGTATCAGCCCAAGATTCGGTGGCTTGAGCAACCTTAACTTTTTCTATTAAAGTTGGCTCTACGTCGTATACTTGACATCATCGCACTCGTTCGCAAGATATGATCTTCTACTCAATGCGTCACTACCACGCTCGCTTTACCAGGATGGTATTGAATAGTGTGGTCGTAGTCTTTCAATAGCTCGAGCCAACGTCATTGCCAGATGTTGAGTTCTTTTGAGTGAAGAAATATTTAAGGCTTTTATGGTCCGAATATATCTCCACTTTCTCCCCATATAGATAGTGCCTCCATATTTTTAGCGCCGAAAACGATTGCGCCGCTTAACTCTAGATCATGAGTAGGATAATTCCTCTCATACTCTTTAAGTTATCGCGAGGCATAGGCTATGACTTTCCCCGTTGCATGAGAACACATCCTAACCCTTTGCACGAAGCATCAGCATGAGATAACAAATCCATCAAGAACCGGATGGTATTGTTAGAACAGTGCGAAATAAGTCTCCTCTTAAGCTCTTGGAAACTCTTCTCGCATTCTTCATTCCAAACGAATTTTGTATCCTTCCGAGTTAATGAGTTAATGGAGTAGCGATTCGAGAAAACCCTTCCACGAATCTCCGATAATAACCAATTTAAGCCCAAAAGCTACGTGACTTGACCAATGACGGTTGCTCCCAACTTTGTATTGCTTCAATCTTCACGGATCAACAGATACTCCATGTTTTGACACCACATGCCCAAGAAAGGCTACTTCCTCAAGCGAACTCGCATTTCTTCAATTTGGCATATAGTTGGTTTTCACGAAGCCTTTGAGTACCAAACTTCAAATGGTGCTCATGATCTTCACGGCTTTTGGAATATATAAGGATGTCATCAATAAAGACAACAACGAATTGATCCAAATATTCCTTGAATACTCGGTTCATCATATCCATGAAAGCCGCAGGAGCATTAGTTAGTCCGAAAGACATGACTAAGAATTCATAATGCCCATACCGAAGTTAAGGCGTCTTTGGAATATCCTCGATTCTAATTCAAATTGATGATATCCGTAAGCTAAGATCGATTTTGAAAAGAAATGTGCCCCTTGTAACCGGTCAAACAAGTCATCAATACGAGGTGAGGATACCTATTCTTGATGGTGACATGGTTCAATTTCGATAGTCAATACAAAGTCGCATACTCCCGTCTTTTCTTTTTACAAATAAAACAGAGCACCCCAAGGAGATGTACTAGGGCCGAATGAAACCGATGTCCAACAATTCTCGTAGTTGGACCTTTAACTCTGAAGTTCAATAGAGCCATTCGATATGGGGTTTTAGAAATGGGCTTTTATACAGGTTCAAGATCAATAAAGAATTCAACTTCACGTTACGGGGTAGACCGGGAAGTTCTTCTTGAAATACGTCCGGAAAGTCAATAACAACAGGAATATTATTCAAATTTGGCGTGTCTTTATTCAAATCCATAACATGGGCTAAGAAAGCTTGACATCCGTTTTTCAATAAACGAATAGCTTTATGATTAGATATGATAGTGATTGATTTTAATGGTTTAGTTGCTTAGAATTGCATACAACGGGTTGGTTAGAATATGAAAACTAACAACCTTACGAAAACAATCAATTTTGGCATGATGAGTAGTTAACCAATCAATCCCTAAAATCACATCAAAAGCAAGTATCTTTAAAGAGATAAGGTCAACGGTGTAAGGTGATGGTGCCAACTTGAATCAAACAAGATTTATAAGCAAAGTGGATGTGATGAAAGTTTCTCCTAACGGAGTTTCCACAGATAGGTCAAAGTCTAATTTCTCTCGGAGTCAAGTTTAAGCGTTGAGCACATGCGGAGAGATAAATGAATGGGTATAGCACCAGTATCAAGTAAGGTATAAACTTCACAAGAATTTATAAATAGCTTACCCGTGATCACCTCGTTTGGGTTCCTCGCATTATGACCCGATCACAACAAACGCTCTTCCCGGAATCGTTGACTTTGACTTTTACGGGGACGATCTTTTGAGTCACCGTCCCCATTGAACTAGGTTTCGCTATCGTACAATCTCGAAGCGATATGTCCTTCCTTTCCACAACTATAGCATACCTTGAAGCTGTCTGGGGCGTTTGACCGATATGTCCTCTTTTCGCATTTGTAGCATATGACCGGTGGTCGTTCTCTCCCTTAGAACCGATTCTTCTTTAAACCTTTGTCGTCTTCACATAGTCGTTGTTAAATCTCCTCTTTTAAAATCTCCTCGACTCGCTTCTTACATTTTCATGACCATGATTACCACGGAGTGGTTACCATTTCTGTCCGTCATTTCTTTCTCCGCAGTTATCATTATTACATTGATGCTATCTCAGTGCGATCTGGTTATGGTCCCTCAGTTGACCGTACTCGTTATCTCGCTCTAATAATTGAGTGAGCCATTTTACAACATCCGAATAAAGAGAAAGTTTATGAGAAATGAGATCTTGACGTATGCCGGGTTTCAAACCTCTAAGAAACATCCGCGTCATACGTTCCTCATTCTCCACCAAATGAGGTGCAAACACTGGATAACTCTGCAAACTTTGCCTCGTCTTGAGACCGTCATGTTATTTTGTTCCAATCGATGAACTCCACTTCCTTCATATATAATGAACACTTTCGGAAAGTATTTGTCATTAAATAGTCTCTCAAACGTCTCCCAAGACATGCCGTCTTTGAAAGTTTGGATGGATGCGCTACTGAGACTCCCACCGATGGTCTGCCTCGCCACGGAACATAAAGGTGGCGAATGGAACCTTCGTTCTCCGTGCATCCCAAGACATCGAATATCTTGGTAATTTGTTTGACCCATGTTTCCGCCATGATCGGATCGGCTTTCCCTTAAATTCTGGTGGTCCCAACTCTTTGGCCGCTTGCATTTGTGACAACCCGTGAATTGCTATCATTTCCTCCTGTATTTTGAACACGAGTCTCCCCTCGTCGATTTTGCATGAATCGCAAAAAGCTTCTAAACATCCCTCGTTCATCATCTCGCTCCATGGTGTTCTTCACGGGGAGGAACATTGCCGACTGTTGCACGTTTCTCTTCGTTGGTAAATCTGAGCATCTCCACGGTCTCATTTACTCCTTTGTTAATATTCTCGTTCGACATTCTCAAAATCTGTCATAAAACAAGGGTTAATTAAGGAAATCAATATATCACATAATATCCCTATATCTTGACCAACTAACAAATAAGCTTAGGTAGGACACACTTGTGAAGGATTTACTCGTCTCTCCCTCCTAGTTATATTCCCCGATCTCATGAGAGATCATATCCCTAAGCTCGATACCAAGCGTGACGCCCCCAAAATAGGTATACATCACCCATTACGAGTTGTCAATACACATGATGTAAACAACTACAACTTTATTATTACTGAAGAAAGCGTGAGTTTAAATACAAATATTATCTTCTGACAATATTTATACTCAAATAAATCCTCATCACATTTATTGATACATTATTTTACAAAAATGGTGAGGACTACTAAACAATCCTTTCTAAAACCTTCATTCCATACCCTGAATTGCTACATTCGCTATATTCTCGCCTCCCGAGAAGAATGGAACAAAAGGAAAAGGGTGAGCTCAACTAGCTCAATAAAGAATATTATGACTAAGATAATATACAACAAATTATCGTTAGTCTTCAACAGGAAAAATTTAATAGAATACTGATAGACAACAAGTTTCGGATCAATATTCGCATGTGAAATAATAATTCATAGAAGAGTTACGTAGAGAATGAAATCTACTATAATCTATGAATTTAACGGTCCATCATCAATATTTTATCCTGTAACATCAATCAATATTCATCTCAAATCAAATATTCATCTTTGCACTCTGAGGCCAAAGATATTCATCAATCGGTCATGTTCATCTCAACACTGTTCATCTTTGCACTAAAGGCCAAAGATATTCATCGATCGGTCGTATTCATTTAAACACTGCTCATCTTTGCACTGGCAGCCAAAGATATTCTTCAGAAATCATTCATCTTTGCACTCTGGGCCAAAGATATTCAATAATATCATCATTTAAGACCGAGGATGATGAAAAATATTTTAAAGAACGAATCCAGTGAAACAAAATGACAAGGATTAAGGATTAATTATTCGTACTTTGTTTTATCCATGTCCAACAATACCTCAAAAATAATCATAGTGGTGTAAAATTCAAGAATGATCAAAACATGGATACAATCAAAGCTAGTATCCGAATAGATATTTTGGACGAAAAGAAGAAATTTTATTTTTCGATTGAATAGTGCAGTATCGTGAATAGTGTGAGTATCGTGAATAGTCTTAGATATCGTGAATAGTAACTCAGACACCAAAAGATAGAAATTCCACAAAAAACATTTTCACGCTTCATGAATAGTACTCGTGAATAGTAACTCGTGAATAGTAACTCATGAATAGTAACCCAGGACATGAAAAAGTTCCAAATTTGATAAAAACTTCGGATCAACATTTCAAAGATAATGATATTGAAGAAATAATATCATTACGAAAAAAAAAAAAATATCCCTTACCTCAAAGAATCGATTGCCGGAAGGAAAGGTCGGAAGTGATCTTTGAATGAAACTTGTCTTGATCAAAGCAACTCTCAAAGTATCTAAATACTCACAAAATACACTCAATAATATAGAGAGAAAGAGAAAACTTTGTTTCGGTGTGATTTTCAATTCTAACTTTAGCCCTCTATTTATAGGAAAATGTTAGCCGTACCAAGCAGACTTGACCTGCCACTACTGATGGCTTTTACTCGCTACTATTGCCACCCACCACATTTGAAATAAAATTCAGCACATTTCTTCACCAACCACAAGTGGGGCCCCTCAATTCTAGAATTTTCCACCAAAATCAATTATAAACCTAATTTAGAATCAGACACCTCTTAAAATTCATAACAAATCATTCGTGAATTTTAACGGTTCAAAATTTGTGGACATATACTCAACTTATGTATGTATAACATACCCAAAAATTACCACAATCCAACGGTCGGATTAAAAATTATAACCCCATAATATATCTCAAAACCCCCGATTTAATTTTTAATACCTCCAATCCGATAAAATCTTGATAAAACACCTCAACATTAATTTCTTCATTTATAACCACATAAATAAATCCATCATTTATATCCACATAAAATAAATATTTCTTTATCATATGAATCAATAATTAATTATTCACATATAATATTACAGAATCACAATTATGACAACCAGGCCGTTCCCAGGAAAGAGGGGGCTTTCCGATAAGGATTTCTCCTCATGGTGTGCAATTAGGTGACCAAACCTCTCCTCGATGTAACTTTCTAGACATTGCCAATAATGCTATCTAATAATATTATTCAAATAATATGAATTATTGATCGATAATGGAGATAATGTGCGGTGACAATTATTGAGCAATGAATAATATAAAATATCAATATGACAATTATTGAATCAATAAAATAAAATATTGAGCATTAACTCTTGTGAAAATTATTGAGTAGTGCCTTCTTACGTAAGGATCAATAATTCAACAATTACATGTAATACCGGTAATCTTTCTTTATGCAACCACGCGTATTCATCGTATTTTAACCATAGGGTATTCCAACAAAGATAACTTGTAATAACAACTACATAGTTATTTTTAACCAACTTATATTTGTCGTTTTCTTCATCCAATCGCTTTCAGTTATGGGGCCCACACATGGTGCATACTGGTCAGCATACGAATATTCCCGACAAAGATTTAATATTCCACGACCACAAAACGAATATTCCCAGACAAAAATGAATATTTTATAACCACTTGCTTATTTTGAAATATTTGCGTATTTAACCCTTAACTATCCACATTAATCAAATCAACCTTACTATTTCAAAATAATAAATAAAGGAAATTCATTTTATTTAAAAAAATTTTGGGGTCTTACATCCACATCGTGTGTTTTTACACCGGACTGGTTCCGCTTTTTATTATTCTCGTTGGAACATCATGCATGTGTGTTTTACAGGACTGGTTATTCAATCTTTATCATTCTGTTGGAATATCCTATCTCGTGTGTTTTTACCGGATCGGTTCCATCTTTATTATTCTGTTGGAACATCTTGTCGATTTGTGAATTTCACACGACTGGTTCCGTTATTATTATTACATTGGAATAAACTCGTCATCGCGGAAATACCGCATGCATGGTGATTTCTTTTGTTATTCCATTCTTTATTATACCCGGTTGGTTAAAACTTTGACTTCTATACTCCATGAAATTAGTAGAATATCCTTGATATTTGCGTTTCATCCGATATCTTTCATGGAAATATTCTTCCGATCATTCTTGAATTTTACTCTGAAAAAGATATCGTGTTGACAATTTGACGTTAATAATTCATGGATTAAATAATTCTTGAACTTGTTTTATTGAATTATTATGTCATTGTCATCATCCTCATGTTATATTATGTTATCTTTGGCTTACGTGCATAGATGAACTTAGTATGATTATGACCGAGGATCATTCGGTATAATCATGACTTGATATAAATGATGTGACAAAAGTCCTCGATTGGCACTGTAATGCGTTGATGGATAGTTTTTGGTATGATTATGACCGGGGGGTGATTCGGTATAGTCATGACCATTGATAATTTGATGAAAATCCTTGATAGTGGTATGAGGGATAATTAGATGTGGTGGTTTATTTATTAATTTGAGTCTCAAATGATAAAAATTGATGAAAACCTTTTTAAAACCTAAAAGATAGTAGACTTTATTCTCTACTTAACTCTTTTAATGGATTGCTTATTCATTATAGATTAAACCTGGTTGTCTATTGTATTTTATCAGTTTAACACTGTTGAAGGCTAATGATAATTTATTCTGCATTATCTTAGTCATAATATTTCTTACTGGGCTAGTTGAGCTCACCCTTTTTTTTCACTGTTCTCTTCAGGAAATGAGAACATAGCTGGGACGAGTCGGGGAACGAAGTAATGGTCCAGAGGATAGCATTAGTAGTCCTCACTATTACGCTGAAATAGTGTGATAATAGTTGTAATGAGGATTCCTTTTGAGTTTGTATAATATCTAGTAGACAATATTTGTTTTCAAACTCACGGTTTATGTCGTATTGTACCATGCGATTAGGTTAGTAAGTCGTATTTGAATTTATGTACCATGTAAGTGGCGACCCAAGATGGGTGACGTATATCTAATTTTGGGGCGTTACATGATGAATCTAAATGTATTAGATCTAAATGTATTATAGAATTTTCTAAATTAAATTAATTTATAATTTAGAGGTTTGTATTATAACATGAGGTGATATGTGGTTGTGTTGATTTAATAATTTAGATGGTATGTTAAATTATTAAATAAAGTTATAATGAAAATTATAATTTTGTGATATTTGCTAAAGTGCTATATTTAATTAAAATATAGTATGTGATTAATTTAATGGGTTAATGTTGGATATGAAAATAATATGTGATTATAGTTTATAAGCTAAAGTGTTTATTAAAATAAATTAAAAAGTATTTAAATTAGTTTTTTTGTTAAACAAGGCTTAAGTATTTTAATTCTTTAAAATTTAAATGGTTGCCAAACAAGCCTTATGGCTTTTGATATTTCTAATTTTTGAAATTGAAATTTAATAATATAAATAAAATAATATATTTATATTATATACGTTATGTTGGTAACCGATATATTTAATATATGTATTAAGACCGTATCAGTTTTTCATTTTGGTTATTACGCATACTGGCTATCAAAGCTTCATTCTAGTTTTGCTAGTCTGGAGGCAATAGAGAGAACTGAGAGTTGAGAGAAATTGGGAGAAGGCTTAGGATTTTCAACAATTCCAGTGATCGTAGCAAAAATTACACACTAATTGAAGGTATGTTCACAACCTTAGAGTTATATATGTGTGTATATACGTGTATATGTATTTCACGGCAAGAATTTTCTCATGTTCTATTATAATCAATTGTTGAATTATGGACATATAAAGTTGATAATTGTGGTTATACATGTTTGTAATGCTGGAGTAATGTTCAAACAAGGAAATTGCATGCTAAATTGTTCGATAGTAGGATATCAGTAGAAATTTTGTCAGTATGTATATGTTTTCATATGTAACTATGTGGGTATCAATTTTAATGGTCAATTTGTATGTGAAAGCATAAATTGAAGCTTGTAGATGTTAGTTCATTGAGATATGAACATAATTTAATTTGAATGAGATGAATTGGTCATGTAATGAATTTACAGTGATGATTTTTGGGATGAATATCAAAAATTAGAGTTTTATATGAAAAACATGAAAATTGAGAAATTAAAATAGTGTTAGTAGTTGTTAAATTGTGTTAAGTGGTTGTATATGTTAGCAATCATGTTTATGATAGTGGTATATTTATTTTACGTGTTAATATCGCTGTTTGATGGGTTAAATTTGTGTTAGTTGGCTTAAGAAAAGTGTCGTGGCTCGCTCAGTAAAAACTGGTTCGTACGCGTCGCATGCCATAGTATGGTATCCCCATATATAAAACTTCATGATATTGCCTTATGAGTGGCCATTCTCGAATTCTTGAAGTCATTTTATTCTGCAGACTTTGGTTGTTCGTTGTAGCTTAGCTTAAGGTTATGGAATGTGAGAATCATGTAACAACAAGGTTAAATAGAGTCATGTTATGTGGATTATGAATTTAAAATTTTAAAAGTGATTAGTAAATCGAGAATGCGTTATGTGGTAATTTAGTATACATAATGAAAGTTAGACAAGTGTTGCGAAGTAAAACACTTAGAGTTTCTGAAATATAAATGGTAATGATCATGTTATGGTATGTTAGCATATCTAATAGATATTGTGGTTCTAAAATTATGTGTAGGTGATCGTGAGTTTAATTTTATAGCTTACACTTAAGGCAAGTTTTTTAACTCTATATTTACATTGAGCAAGTTTCTAAACTCTTTCTTTTACATTGAGAAAGTTTCCTAATTCTATACTTTTGTTGAGCTAGTTCCATTATTACATTATGTAGCTTCATTATTTGAATGAGCAAGCTTTTTATTTCAATTGTTTATTGAATAAATCAATCGTCCTAGTTCATTCGAATTAACTTCGACTCTAATGTTATTTGAATCCTCATTTTGCTGATTCATTCTAACTTGTTTATAGTTAAGCAAGTTTCTTGAATTCTATTATTGTATAATGAACGCAGTTTTTGAATTCTCGTTTCTATTATTGAACTATTTTAATCCTTGCATAAATTTAATACCATGTTGGGCAAGTTTTTAGTTTCCAGCTTGCTATTAGTTATTGTACATGCAGTAAATTCATTCCCAATGTTATAAGACTCTAACCTTAGCTTATTTATAGTTCAAGCAAAGGTTTACCATTTTATTCATTTTATTGAACACTTATGCTCTATAGTTATTTCAAGCATGAGTTTAATATGTACAATTAGTTCATTTATGATTCTCAATTGTTATATGTTATGATGTGATTATTAAACACTATTGATTTAACTAGTCCTCTAGTTGATGTTCGTTGAACTTCAAATTACCCTTGAAAGCTTATCCAAACCAAACTCTCTTTGGTGCGGACTTGTACCCTAAATACTGAGATGAACAACCCTATTATTATTAGGGGATAACTTACGTATAGCGTTAAAATGTTTGTGCACAATACATTGTACGAAGGGCTGATCCCCCTAAGTACGAGGAGTCCTTATAGTCTTATGACTGTTAAAGTTGGAGTTGAAAGATTACTCGCAATTGTGGATATAGTTCATGGTCTTATGACCCTCAGTTATGTGTATTCCATATTTTGGATTTCAGTTCCTGATTATCATTGTTAGAGTACTATTCAGTTTTGATGAGCCTATTCGTTGGCAGTTATTATTGTTATTCTCCGGTTGATTCATTATTATATCTAGTGAGCAATTATTTTGCTCACTCTTTCATATTTATAAACTCATTGCAGCTAAGGTTGAGAAGCTAGATGAGCCTTCAACTAGCAAAGGAAAGGGAAAATGTACAAGTGATGCTGATTTGTACTTTTGATTACTGTTTTGATCATAGACTTTTAATAATGATGTAATGTAATAATTTAATTCTGCATTTGAATGATGTTTAAAGGTTAGATAACCTGGGATGTTTTTGAACTTAATGATGTAACCCTAATTAAGGGGAGGTTTTATGATTTAAATATTATTTTATTTGGGTAGATAGTATGAATGTTTGAATAGTGATCGAGCACCAAATCTTGTGGGAATGAAGTACCTAGATTTGGGGGTGTCACAAGTTAGATGTAATAGTTTTGGATAGTGAGCCCCAAATCCTATGGGAATGAAGTACTTGGATTTGGGGGTGTCACAAGTTGGTATCTAAGCTTTAGGTTATGAACCTTAGGTGGGGAAACCTTAAGAAGTAACCTTTAAGGAGATAGAAAACATAGTGGTGTCAAACTCCTATCGAGTTTTAAGGAATGGATTAAGGCATCCATTGAAGCTAAACAATAAATGACAGTATATGCTATGTGTTAATAACTTATGTGCTCGCGAGTATCAAAGAATGTCACTTAATAAATAAAATTTAAAAGTATTTTGTTGTCAAGATGTCTAACGTTGGAGGATCCAGTCCAGCTAGGGAAGTGATACCTCAGATACCTAGAGATGAGGAACCCCGTGATATCCACGTTGTGCGGGAACAGTTGATTCAAAGGGAGCCTTCTCGTTGATTGCTAAGGAAGAACAGGAGGACGAGCATGTGTCTGATCTTGAGGAGGAGAGATCTGAGGAGATAGAGGAGGAGGATGAGGAAGAGGATCCTGTGGAGTTTCCACCAAACTCCATATCAGCTGAGATGTATGATGCATTATATGATAGAAACATAGAATTACAGGATAAGGTTGAGGAGCTAAAGGAGTTAGCTGAGATGCATCAAGCTACTATCGAGCAGAAAGATACAGAGATTTAGGAACTTGACACACGACTTGAAAACACAGAGTGGGACCTAGTTCATATAAAGGGTTAGCATGAAGATCTGTTGGCAGAGAAAGAAAAGATGAAGACTGATGTGGAGAAGTTAAAAGATGACTTGAAAGAGGAGTCATCTAAGCGTGCGAGGGAAGAGGACGCTTGGATGAAGGCTACTCAGCGTGCAGACTGTGCTGAAGCTAAGGTCCAAATGAAGAAGGCCAAGATGAATGAAATGGATTATGCCTTTCATTCTGCTATTGATAGGGCCCAGGATCGAGTCTTTTATTACCCACCTCAGTTTGAAGACTTATCATGCTACGTGATGGATCATAGGATGGCATATCGTATTATGAAGGAAGAGCATAGAGAAGCCTCTTGACATCTTAATATGCCCCGATAGAAAGAATAAGAATAATAATGATATGCAGTTAAGTATGTGAATGACTAAGTTGTGAATCCCTTATTACTAGATAAATAAAAGGGTAGCATGAATATTTAATCCTAAAACTTGTCTAGTTCAGGAAAGTGGATGTTAATAGCAGATATGCTATCTTTATTATGTTTAAAACATTATGGATGAATAAAATCTCAAAGTTTATTGAAATATTATGTGTTATAGATTTAATCTTAGAATGTTTAAGTTAAACTTCAAATACTCAAGAAGTAGAGTAATGAACTAATAAGTGTGTTAGTTCCTAGTAGGCACAATATAGATCTAGAAGGGGAGGGTTAAATAGATCCTTTTTTGTTTAAAAAACCTTTCTCATTTATTTTGTATTGCTCATGAATTAGCATATGACAAACATAAGAATCTTTTCAAGCACATCGAAATAAGTAAAAGATCCCCTTCATTGATATATTCATAATCAGACATACATTATTCGTAGAGTTAATTCAGTAGTAAGCAGTTAAAACATATATAGCAGTTATAGCAGTTAATGTACATAAAATAAATGACATAAAGTAAAAGACACAAGGGGTTTTAAGTGGTTCAGAGACTCAAGCTCCTAATCCACTCTTCTGCTTTCAACTAGCAGGATTTCCATTAAGGAAGGGCAGCACCCTGAATCACTAAGATTCTTTTAAGACCAGCAGCCTTGGGACTTCAGTTCACTAAGAACTCTTTAAGTCCAGTAACCTTGGAACTTCTCTAGTTCCCTAGGAACTCTTCAAGCCCATCAGGCTTGGAAACTTCATTTAGTCCCTTCGGACAAGTACCCCTCAGGCCCTGGCTTCTTGTTGTTGTAGTTGTTGATGTTGTTGGTGCTGAGCTGCTAAGATGTCTTTAAGCTCTGAACATCTTCTGTACTCAGCAGCTTGGTGTGGTTCTCTTTGCATTCTGCTTCGAGTCTGAACCACATCTTCTTTGGTGCAGCTGATCTTTACTCTTTTCTGCTTATCTTCATCTGATGTCAGCTATGCACCATCACCGTCTAGATTTGCTAAGTCCCTGAGCTTTTGGTAGACATCGTCTGGCACAAAGCAATCCCTGAACCCTTCTTGACTGTTTTCCAGACATGGTTCTGCACTTGTTCAGTTTTAGCTTTAGGTTCATAGTGATTCGTAGAATGGCTCTCCTGATCTTCTTTGTACTTTGCCACTTTTCTGAATGTTATCTCCTTGGCCTTCTCGGCTCTCAGCTTGGCTGCCATCTTCAGGGGCATTCTCATCTTTGTTAAGTGAAGCTTTAGTCTGTTAGAGTCCTTCTTCAAAGCTGCTTCACTTCCACCTATGCAGTCTCACTGTCACTGTGACTTGTTCTGTTGATCTTTGGTGGAACTCGTAGAGTCAACAATAGCATTCAATAACTTAACGATTCTGCAACATAGCAATCCTCAGCAACTCTTGATCTTTGAAGCTCTGTTGATTTATACCACTTTCCAATTTTTAAGTTGGAAGGTAGCCGTTGAAAGCTATTCAAATTGCTTCACAGATCTCGAGTTATTTGGTGCAGACTGCATATGTGACATGACATCTTTTTCTGAGTTTCTGACACTGCAGTCTACTATTTCACCTACCCCATCAGATATGTTACTTTGACATCTCGGGCAGGTCGACGACTTTATTTCACCTTTCTGATTTCTTAATCAGAGGTTGTCCTTGCATTGATGCTCTCAATAAGCTTTTGTCCGAATGCCAACCTTCAGATTGAACCATTGCCAATGCTTCAATCCTCAGTTGTTCGAACTCAACGATTCTGATGCACTACTTCTTGGTCCAGATCGTAGTGTCTTATTGACTGATGCTTATTAACATGTAGAGTTAGCACTACGATCTTGAAGAGTGTTCACTTGATCTTTAGTGAAGAACAACTCTTCCTTCTTTCGTGCAGTGCTTCATCACTTCCGTTTGCCTCATTGCTCTGGATCTTGATGGCTTGACTCCTTGCTCTGGCCCCTTCTGAATAACAAGACACTTCAGATTTGTGGCATGTCCAGCTTACTTTCTCCTTGTGATCTCCCGTTCACTTATCATCAATGGACTGACCCAATGCTCAATCACTTTAGCCTTGTTCTTTAGAGGCTGACCAGTATCTTTGTGTATACTCCATCAGTTCGTTTTTCATTTGGAAAACACTACGATCCTGGTTACTTTCAAGATCGTTGTCAACTTTCTACTTGACAGCTACTGCATATGCTGACTTTCCTTAGTCAGCTACTGAAGTCTTCTTATGAACATCTTGTGGAAGACTTCATCTTGAATTGCTTCACAACTCAATCTGGATGCTGATTGGGTTGATGCTTAGATCTTCTATTAGCTTGCATGCCATTCGTTGAGTGCTCTCTGGCTTCCTTTAGGTGAGATGTATCTTTGCAGTACCAACCAGAGGCTTCATTTCTTTGGATATTCTAGGAGTGCTCAATTATTGAGAATTGAGTTTGCTCTATGATTCTACCTTGGCTTTGTGAGCACATCTGTTGAGGTCTCAGCAGTGCACTATACGAATCAGCTTCGGCTGTGCAAACACTACGACTCCGAGATTAGATCTTGACACTACGATTTCTTTCGTTGTGCTTGTTGTCTTCATCTGATCTCGCTCGACTACGATCTCTACCTTTAATACGATCAGTAGACTCTACGACTCTGAGTGTAGTCTACGATTCTTGACTTGGCTTTGACATTAGTAGACTCTACGACTCCGAGTGTAGTCTACGATTCTTAACTTGGCTTCGGCATATGCTCGGTCCGCTTGTAGGCAGGCCGTCTCTACGATTCTGAACATGACTTCCTCAGCAGACTACGGCTCCAAGGAAGCTTTACTCGACACACTACGATCCTTCCTCGTCTCTCCTGGCAGTCTACGAACTCTGAGATCTACTATCTTGCAGATTACGATTCTTCCTCGATAGCTCTCGAGTTATCCTTGACTCTCCTGACAAATTACGATTTTTGGTGCAGTGTTCAATGATCAGACAAGCCTGTCTATTACATCATACGATCAACCTAACAAGCTTGATCTTTCTATGTTTATAGTCCTTATACTTTATTTCTTTTTAAGGACTTTACAAAGCTATTTTGCTTATGTAGGATCAACCTAACATATTTGATCAATTCATTCCAAGTCCTTATACATATGTTTCTATTATCTATTAAAGGACTTTACAGCTTTTCTTAATGCAAACATACTTGCATATTCATTCATATATAAATATATATATATATATATAAAAATATATCATAATCAAATCATATGTAAATAGGAATATCATTCATATGTTTATTCCTAACAATCTCCCCCTATTTGATTATGACAAAAACAATAAGTGCATATGCATGTTATGAATGAATCTTATATACAGTGAGCAGCTGTATTTCTAAAAACAGATAATAATGAATGTCATTTATAATGATGTGGGATTTAATACACTGACATTTTACATCTTGGATCCAGAACATACCTAACTAGTTAGAGATGTACCTCTTTGGCTCCATGTATGCTTCCAGGATATCTGTTGATCAATTATGCATCTGTTTGATCTGTTTGCTCCTGCTCCCCCTGGGATGTGGACTTCATCTCTTTTGTCTGTTCCCCCTCAGATGTATGCTTATCTTCTTCTTCTGGCTCCCCCTTTGCCTTTACAAACACAGGCTCATCATCATTTGGCTCCCCCTCAGATGATGACTCAGCTGCTTCTTGTGTTGTCTTCTTCTTTGGCTTCTTCTCTTCTTTCCTTCTGCTCTCCTTGCCCTTTCTTGAGTGCCTCTTGCTCTGCCTCTTTCTATGCCTCTTTTTCTCCCCCTTTTTGTCATTAATCACTTGGGAGAGTTGTTCCATAAGCTTCTCCATTAGATAAGAGGAGTTACCGACTTCAATCTTGAGTTCTTGTTGGCTTAACTCAAGTTGCATAGAGAAAGACTGATTCATGTTGTCAATCTTGTCAGAGAGGACTTGGAGTTTCTCTTCATTTGCCTTTTGTGTTCGTAGAGCTTCTGCCTTCTGATCATTTATGGCTTGTAGATAGATGTGATCTCTCTCTTTGATTTTGAGAGATACATCACCCACTTGATGCTTGTAGATGGTATCGTGGGCGAAGTTATCTTCTATTGTTGTCAACCTCTTTGACTCTTTAGTGATTTGAGATATCTTCTTGATCAGCTCATCAGAGTTCTTTAATAGTTCCTGCTCCAAAGGAATTTGTTCATTTGGTTCGGCAGCCTCTTCTTGAACACCAGATTGGACTTTACGATTTTCATCATTTGACAGATTTTCAAAAGCAGTGAGAATCTGAAAAATTGTTAAATACCAATTTTGATTGGAGGATGAAGGAATGTCAGATATCTGAGCTTGGGCAGATGGAGGCTCTTCATTTTGGATTTGAACGCCATCATTGGTAGAGTGACCCGACTCTACGATTGTCTACTTGGACATAAACCTTCTGCTTTCCGAGTCCACTCTACGATCGTATGGAATATAATGATAGTCAGCATGTCGGTAGACTTTGTAATGAGGCTGGTCATTTATCATCATGGTTGCAAACTTCTTTACCGTTGGGAAGTTTTGTGACTCCAGCTCCAAATTTGGAAATTGAGAGTAGCACCAGCTGAAGTAGCTCTCATCTTTATCAGTATGTGCCTTTAACCACGACATCCATGGGAAGAACCATCTCATCAGAGGATCTTCAGAGTTATACAGTATTTGTAGACACTCGAAATTTTCTGCACTCCTGTTACTAATATTGTAGGAGGGCATATTCGTCTTTCGAATATAACCCTGGAAGACAGCTCACATCCATTCCGGATACTACCGGAAGTTCAGTCTCAACCCCGGAACACACACCGAGAACATCATTTTCAACCCCAGAACACACACCGGGAACATCATTTTCAACTTCGGAACACACACCGAGAAAATCATTTCCAACCCCGGAACACACACCGGAAGGATCATTTCCAACATCAGAGATAACCCCGAGTTTCATCCTTGGCAATAACCCCAAGGAATGTTGTTGCAGTTCCAGTGATAACTCCAAAAATGCTTGTTTCAAATGCATGCTATCAGCTTCAATCAGACCTACTGCCGAGGCACTCAAACCACAGACCCGGAGCTAACACCGGGCAGACATGCATTCTCATAGATGACCTTGCGACATTCAACACTTGCAGCAATCCAATCTCAGATGTAACCCTGAGCAACGTCTGCTTTCAACTCAAACCGGTGATAACCCCGGTGAGGAGTCATACGTCATCTTGCTACCTCAACACTTGCGCGTCATCTCAACACTTCATACATACATACATACAGTAATGTCCTACAAGAACCAAGGAGTTCCAATCCCGAGTGACTATTACGCGTGGCATTACACCGGATAGAATTTGAAGCTTGAAGACCTTGGGCATGGTCCTCTCTTCCTGACTTCGTACAACCTCTAATCCATGTCATTGTGTAACTCTCGACATAAGCAGTCCGAAGAAGGTCGTATATACCTCGTTCGGATTCTCATATTGAAGTTCTGCAAGTTCGAGCGGACATTACTGTGCACGAGTGCACGTATTTTGAGATGATGGGACCCACGGAACTCGAGGCACCCCGGGCAGCCGTAGGTGCAACTGCGGATGCCGCAGGTGCATCTGTGGCTCCCCCCTCTATAAATAGAGGGCTTGGGGTAGCCATTTAGAAAAAAAGGCAAGGAAGCTCTGGCCAATTTGCTTTGTACACACCCATGTTGAGTGCTTGCTCCTTTTAAACACCTGTTAGCTCACATATAGCTATACATTTACCGGTGGGAGCTGAGTGTTTATCCATATAGAGTTATAGAAGTCTGCATTGGAAGCCCACTGTAAGCCTTCTCATACTCTATAAAGCCTTTCTCTTCATCTTTGCACACACTATTCTACACATTGAGAGTTGTGTTGTGTGTGTATGCCCGGACTTCGGTCCGTGGTTTTCATTTCTGTCTGTATATATATACTTATATATGTATATATTTATATATGGACTAACATTATCGAGTTATGCCTCGATTGAGCCTAGACTTATGTCTGTAGCGTTTATTTTCTTTTATATATATATAATTGTTGTCAGGCATATCTGATGAGCCTGGATTTTACATCCGGAGCGTTTATTGCTTATATATATGTATATATATAATTGTTGTCGGACATATCCGATGAGCCTGGATTTTACATTCGGTGCGTTTACTGCTTTTATATATATATGTATATGTATATATATATATATATATATATATATATATATATATATATATATATATATATATATATATATTTACATTTTATTAGGCACAGAGTTTACTTTTGTGGCCTTTTACTTTTATTTATATTTCGTCACTTTGGAGTTTACTTGTGGCGGTTGATCGCTTTTCTGACTTTATTTACATTTCGGATCCCCATGGAGTTGCTTAGTGGTGGTTGATCATATATATATATATATATATATATATATATATATATATATATATATATATATATATATATATATATATATATATATATATATACAATTGCTTACTACTTTCCATATAAACTGCAATATCATGTGAGCCAAGAAATCATGTGATCACAGATTCAGTCTACTGAATCTAGATTTGGTTCCCGTGATGGACATTTTTCAAATTTGTGTGACTTGTACATTATTTCTGATGTATGCGAATTTTCTTGGATGGCTGTCATGCCCATGAGGAGTTCGACACTGCTGTATATTATTTTCTTAAAGAAGCCTCGCATCTCGAAAATAAAAGCAAATAAGCCGATCATTTTAATAATAAAATGGAAGTACAAAAAGGTCTCAATTCCTATTGAGCACAAGGTTTGAAAAACCTATTTTTACAAAACTTTTAATAATTTGACATATTTTTCATAAATATTAGTATTTATTTGAATATTATTGATATTTAATTTATTTAATAAATGTATTAAATAAATTAATTAAAAATGATTTTATTATATTAAAAATAATTTTAAATGATAATAAGGTATTTAAAAATATTTTAAGTTATAAAATATAACTTTTAATATTTTAAAGAAAATTTAATTAATTATTTAATATTAATGATATTAGATTATTTAATAATTATATTAAATAAATTAGTTTTAAAATGATTTTAATATTAGAAATTTATTTTAAATGAAAATAAAGAGTTTAAAAATATTTTAAGTTAAAATATATAACTTTTAATATTTAAAGGTAAATTTCATTAATAATTTAATATTAAATGATATTTGATTTATTTAATAATTATATTAAATAAATAGTTTTAAAATAGTTTTATTAATTTAAAAGTCATTTGAAAAGGATAAAAAAATTAAAAATATTTTAAGTTATAATTAATGACTTTTAATATTTTGATAAATAATGCATTAATATTTAAATATTAATGGTAATTATTTACAAATGATTTTAAATGTTTTAAAAATTATTTAAGGGTAATATAAATGCTTTAAAAATATTTTTAGTTATTATAAATAACTTAAATATTTTAGCGATGGTTTCATTAATAGCTTAATATTAATTAAATATTAATGATAATAGAATTATTTAATATTTAAATTATTTAATAATGATTCTGGTGTTTAAAAAATCATGATAAATTATAATAATTAATTAAAAATTATTAAAAGTCATTTAAAAATAAGTTGACCGGTGTTTAAGTTATATTGAACTTCGGTATAAAATTTTAGACTCGATAATTACCCGATAAAGTCGTCGGTACACCGACATATTTCAGAAATTGATTTGGGACTTATATAATTTATCTGTATACGTGTTTGTTTGTGATCCAATGACTGTTAAACATATGTGACAATGTAATTAGGTTATGTGTTGACTGCAAATAGCAGTACTATGTGTTATGATATATTATTCTAATCGAATAAATGATCTTATTAATGATAGGGCTTGATATAAAAGATAAAACTAAGTTGCATAACTGTAAGAAGCAGATCAGGCAAGTATCATACCTTTGCATTTACTTTATGCAATGGACATGAGTAAGAAAGTTTCAGAATTATATTATCGTTGTGCCAGATTATTCACTCTATTTTTATCGATTATGTATTCAATAATTTGTATTCATATAAGTTCTTAAATTATCCGATCATTGTTTATCAACACAGTATTATTGTATAATCCAAATATTTATTATGTTCGTTAATTTCTAAATATGGTTATACAAGTGTCCCCACTTGGATAATCATTGTATTTAATCACATGTTGATACATACTTATTGATTTCCAGTATATGTATACGTTGACTTAAAAGTTGTCTAAGCTATTTGATTTGGCTAGGCCCAAACTTAAAATATTATTGAAAAAGATAGAACTCTATTGTTATCCAACCGAATTATTTTGGTTTGGATTCCTGACTAGGTATGAACATCCCGTACATGGGAAAACTTTTATGCGCCAAAGGCGGATAAGATGAACGATAATATCGTTCTTGCATGTAGTATTGATCAATATAGAGCATAACGGGCTGATCACCCCCCATGCCTGTAAGTTATGACGATCTACAGATGAAGTTCTGTTTAACCTTTTCGAAAATAGAAAATAATGGTCATAGTCTGTCGACTGATCTTCAGTTATAGTCAGCCCGTAGTTCCAAAAATTTGATATAGAATTGATATGTTATTATTATTGGTTCACCTTACTTCACAACTGTTGATTCATTGTAGAAGTGTCATTCACAGAAAATATTTAATCCTTTCAGCTAATATTTATTGTTAATATTACTTGTTGGGCACCCAAATGCTCATTCTTGCTTAATTTAAATGTTTTCAGCCAATCGTGATCAACCTGAAGGTTCATGCAGAAACAAAGGAAAAGGAAAGCAAACAGAATAAGATTTATGGTATTTTATGTAATAATTAAACTTTATTAAGACAATGATAACTATTAAGTATCATGTAATGAATGTTTAAAGGTCGCATACCTGGGATTAAACTCTGATATATGTTAGTTAAGTTTTGTATTTATATTATTGTTATTATTATTAATATTATTTCGCTCATAGAAATGATATCGTGAAGCACCGAGTTTGGGTTTCAAGTACCTGAATTGGGGGCGTCATAAAAATCACTAAGATCTATTCTATCTTATTGTTCTGATTATTTATGTTCATTCATTATATATATCATTATCATTATTGGCATGCTTATATTGTGATGAAAGTCCTCTTTGGCTTACGTGAAAAGATGGACAGTTGATTGTTATGATTATGACCATGGATTATTTGGTATAATCATGACCATTGGTGAAAACACGAATATCCTTGGCTCGTAGTGCATGGATAATTTGTAACGCCCCAAAATCCAGTCAATTTTCACACCCGGATTCCGTATGTCATGGTCCCATCTCTTGCCAAACATACATCATTATGTTGTTAAATATAACAACATACATTCTCAAATCCCTGGTTCTAATACCTTATAACCTTGTTCATTACAAATAATGATAATTACATTATTCTTTATCTCTTACAAGAGTGACTTTCATCCGCCACCAAGGATACATAACCGTTCATTAAATTATTCTATAGTTTAATTACATTATTCTATATTACAAGTCTTGGCTTGATCTTCAGGCACATTCATACACTGAATGACACTTCTTCTAGATACCGGTCAACTTGATCTTTACGGGATCCTTAAGTTCTTTCTAACATCGTTTACTGAAAATGTTTTTATTTAAAGCAAGTGTGAGTATTCAATTGCCCAACAAGTTATAGCAGTTGAACAAACAACTTCAAGAATTTAAACATTCTTTTAAGACTTCAATAACCAAACAAAGGTTATAAAGCAACTTAAATAATAGGAATAACCTCAATTCCTATCATTTTAAAACATTAGTCACATTTACTTTGGAATACTTTCAATCTTCTACCTTTTTCATACACATCCTGTCTGGCTAGAATCTTTAGCACAGACTTAACAATAAGGTTTCTTGTATAATAGAACATTCCCATATTGAATAGTTCAATCACAGAACAGTACATCTCATAGAAACACCGAAGTGTTTAAATTATGGCACAAGGCCTCATACGTTCTACCACTTGTACAAATATCGCATATTAGCACATAGACAGAACTTCTCAAGTTCAACATCTGAGAAGATTAAGAAACTAGCATTCATTTAAAATATGAATGAAGTTAGGAAACTTGCTTTACGCATAGCTACAACTTATAGTTTATGTTAAACTGCTCATTCCAATTCCTATGTAGCACATAAAGAAATAACACATACACCAATTAGTCATATACTTGACTTACACATTGGTTTACTTAACTTTACTTCTTAGGATTTGCGTTCTTGCAATCTAAGTTTATGTGACTAACTTCCTTTACTACCGGTTTACGGCTTCATGACATACAGAGATGTCTTACTCATATTATCATCATCTTTGATGGTTTATATTCTTATCTTCTTCTTATAACTCTTCTAGGACTCAACACACATCGTGTCTCTGCTAGCAGTCCATATGGTACTCTGAGTGGTTTCCCACAAACAATCAACAAACAAGTTCCCGTCTCATTTACATAGCCATCAAAGTGAGTTAGATCGGTTGCCAGTTTCGTATATACCTTTGCACTCTGAAGGAATTGTTTAGCCCTATAACAATCCAAGATTTTATTATTTTGTAATTTAAAATATTTATTAAATGAAATAAATATTTTATTGATGTGGTTGTTGTTATTAAATATTTGTGAATTAAATTTATTTATTAGATAATATTCTAATTTAATTTAATAGTTAGAGATAGAATGCTATGTTTGAATTTAATAATTAAAATGGTATGTGAATTTATTAAGTAAAATTATAATGAGATTTTAATTTTATGATATTTGTTTAAGTGAAATTTTATTTAAAATATAGTATGTGTAATTAGTTTATTTGACTAATGTTGGATATGGGATCTAAATAAATAATATGAGATTTTAAACTATAGTGTAATGGTTTATTAAAATAAATTAAATGGATTTACCCAAACAAGGCTTAAAATAGTAAGTCTTTATTTTAATTAGTTTTATCCAAACATAGCCTTATGGCTTTTAAATTTTGAATTTTAATTGTAATAAATAAAATAAATCAAAATAATATATATAATATTTTATAACTGATATGTAATTATTATAATAATAGTTATATGGCAATTACATACGTTTTAGGAGCGTCTTCTTTATTTACGTGATAAGCTTTTGGCTTAAGCCTATGGAGAGAAAAGAAAAGAAAGAATACAGAGAAAAGAAAATAGAGAGAGTTTGCAGAGAGAAGTTTGTGAGTATTTGAGAGAGAGTTCTGTGATTCCAAGCAGTTGTCTGTGGTTAGCAAGGATTATTCAAGCAATTGAAGGTATATTTTCAAAGCTTTAATATTATATATATGAATATTTTATATTCACGAGTCTTATATTTTCTGTGAATTCATGTTGGGTGAATTGTTATTAGAAACTGAATTTTTGTATTTATATGTGTTTGTGATGTTAGAACTAGTATCTAGATAAGGATTTAGTGTACCAATTACTTTCTTTACGTTCAAAAATAAGAAAAAACTGATTACAGTGCACGTGTGTATGAATATGGCTTGTTGGAGTTCAAAATTGATACTTGGTTTGTAAACTAATCTGTAAATTAAGTCTTGAATATGTTAATTCTGTAAGAAATGAAGAAAACGTAGTTTGAATGAATTAATTTGGTGTATAATTGTGATCACAATGTTAATTTTTGTCAATAATGTCAAAAATGGAGTTTTTGGTTTAAAACATGGCATTCAAGGATTTAATTTTTTGAAGTTGTTGTTTAGTTATTTTAAATCAGTATATATATGATGGGTAATGTTTATGTGTAATCTGTGTAAGTTATACATGATAAATTAGTTGCTAGAAATTAAGATGCAGGTCAAATTAGCTTTGTTTCTGCGCGTTGTTCGAAGCGTAATTGGCCGCCACATCGCCAACATTCGCCGTCACGCTTAAGTCTAGCGCATATCAAAGCACTGTGCCTCATGGTAGTAAGCGCCCGACCCGTATTCTGATCTTGTTCCTAATGTAAATTAGGTATGCCGCATATGGAATTAGCGAATGGCGTAAAATTTATTTTTGTTACACAAAGTCTATAATTGATGATAAGGTGAAATATTATGACTGTTAAAAATGTGGTTTTTGTTAATCGTGGTATTATAGTACTAAGAAAGAGAATTTTATTAACAATTAACGAGTTTTATTATTACATTACTGGTGGGACTTGACTATGTGATTAAAATAAATCTATACATAAAATAGATACTTATTTGTATACAGAGTATATGTAGTAACTAATTGTGTGATAATGACATGTGTATAGGATATTGTGAATTGAATTATTATAGTTTAGCTTACACGCAAGGCATGTTTTCTTTATCCTACCTTGTTTACAATTAAGCAAGTTTCTAAACCTTACCTCTTGATATTGAGCAAGTTTTCTTATCTTTAACTTGTTTCTTAGTATACAAGTTATCTAACTCTATTGTTACGTTTATGCAAGTTTCTTAACTCTAATTATATCGTGCAAGTTTTCTTTACTCTACCTTGTTTATTATTGAGCAAGTTATTTCTAATCCTATTTATATAATTTAATTATGTTCGTGCAAAGCTATTTAACCTAACTCTTACTTTGAGAAGGTTTTCTACTTTAACTTGTTTCTTAGCATGCAAGCTTCTAAATTTTGATATACTTATGTTGAACAAGTTTTATTGTTCAATTCGCTATTTACTATGCATGCTCAATAACTCAGTTCGGTTATTAAAAAAAATTCTAACCTTAACTTAACATTGTTCATGTAACGCCCCCAAATTCAGGTACTTGAAACCCGAATTCAGTGATTTCTGATACCATTTCGATGAGCAGAAATAATACTAATAATAATAATAATATAGGTACTAAACTTAATTTACTTATATCATAGTCTAATCCCTAGTTTCCCAACCTTTACTACATTACATTAAATGATAACAATAAATATCATCCTTATCTTAATAAAACAAAACTATTACATAATATATAGCATAATACTCATTCAACAACTTTCCCTTTTCCTTTGTTCTTAGCAGAGCCTTCTGGTTGTTCACACTTAGCTGAAAACATTTAAATTAAGCAAGAATGAGTATTTGAGTGCCCAGCAAGTAATAACAACAATAAATATTAGCTGAAAGGATTAAATGTTTTCTTTGAATGACACTTCTACAATGAATCAACAGTTGTGAAGTAAGCTGAACCAATAATAACAACATATCAATTCTATATCAAATTTTTGAAACTACGTACTGACTATAAATGAAGATCAGTCGATAGACTATGAACATTGTTTTTAATTTTCGCTAAGGTTTAGCAGAACTTCATCAGCAAACCGTCATAACTTACGGGCGCGAGGGTGATCTTCCCAATGTGCCCTGTATTGATCAGTACTACATACAAGAACGATATTTTCGTTCAGCACATCCGCCTTAGGTGCATAAAAGTTTCCCAAATTCGGGATGTTCATACTAGTCTAGAATCCGAACCAAAACAATTTGATTGGATACAATAATGTGCTATCATCTTCAACGATATTTCTAAATCTGTGTCTAGCTGGGTCAAATAGCTTAGACGGCTTTTAATTGATGTATACATACCAGAAATCAATAGGTATATATCAATATGTGATTAAATACAATAGTTATCCAAGTGAGGTCACTTGTATAACCATGCTTAGAAATTAACGAACAGAATATATAGCTTGGTCTATAATAACAGAATTAAAGAACTTGTACAACATATTATAATCTAATAACTTACTTATACAGAATTATTGCATAAGTATATACAAAGGTTAAGATATTTGAATAATAAAAAAGAATAGTTCTGATATTCGCTTACATATGTCCATTGCATAAAGTAAATGCAACGATATGATACTTGCATGGTCTGCTACTTACAGATATGCAACTTAGTTTTATCTTTTATATCAAGCCCTATCATTAATAAGATCATTTATTCGATTAGAATAACATACTAGAACACATAGTACTGCTATTTGTAGTCAGCACATAACCTAAGCGCATTGTCACATATATTTAATAGTCATTGGATCACAAACAAACACGTATCTAGTCAAATTATCTATGTCCAGATCAATTTCTTAAACATATCGGTGTACCGATGGCTTTATTGGGTAATTATCGAGTCTAAGACTCTATCCTGTAGTTTAATATCCATTTAAATAACTTAAATATCAGTCATATTATTTTTAAATGACTTATAATAATTTTTAAATAATTATTATAATTTATCTTGATTTTTCAAACACTGGAATCATTATAAAATAATTTAAATATTAACTAATTCTATTATCATTAATATTTAAATAATATTAAACTATTAATGAAACCATTGTAAAAATATTAAAGTTATTTATAATAACTCAAAATATTTTAAAGTACTAATATTACCCTTAAATAATTTTTTAAATAATTAAAATCATTTTTAAATAATTACCATTAATACATAAATATTAATGCACTATTTAGAAATATTAAAAGTCATTAATTATAACTTAAAATATTTTTAATTCATTTATATCCTTTTAAATAATTTTTAAATTAATAAAACCATTTTAAAACTATTTATTTAATATAATTATTAAATAAACTTAATATCATTAATATTAATGAAATTATCCTTTAAATATTAAAAGTTATATTTTATAACTTAAAATGTTCTTAAACACTTTATTTTCATTTAAAATGATTTTTATAATATTAAAATCATTTTAAACTAATTTATTTAATATAAATATTAAATAAATCTAATATCATTAATATTAAAATATTAATATTTTTCATGACAAAATATCAAAATTTATATTTTATAACTTCAAATATTTTTATAATACTTAAATAATTTTATATGATTTTTAAATCATTAATTCTATTTTTCCATAATTTATTTAATATATTTATTAAATAAATTAATTACCATTAATATTAATTAATTAATGAAATTCATCACCTAATATTAAAAGTTATTAAAAATAACTTAAAATACTTTCTTATACCATAATATATTTTAAAATGATTTTTCATGTATTAAAATTAATTTATAAATAATTTATTTAATATTATAATTAAATAAATTAAATATCATTAATATTCCAAAAATATTAAAATTTATGAAATATTTTCAAAATTATTAAGAACTAATTTTTAGGCTTTAAAATAATTTTTAGTAATTTATTATGTATTTTTAATAATTTAAAATTAATTTTCTCTATTTATTGAATAAAATAATAATTTTCAGAAATTAAGTGTCGATAATGGGCCCTATAGTGACGAAACTGTCGCTAAGGTGTTCTTCAGTGTTTTTGGGCCAAACCTAGAAATGCATGTCAGTGTGTAGGGTGTCTGATTTGACCATACTTTCTCCATGATCCTAAGGTATTCTAGCAAGCCTAAAGTGTTTAGATTGTAGTATAAATGTAATACTACCATAATCAATCAAGTTCATGGCCAACACATATCGCATCTGAGAGATCTAAGCCCTCAAAAGCGTTATTAGACATGTTCTTCAATTTCTGGGTTTTCCCGAATTGAAGAACAGTCTTAGGTGCCAACTTTCGATCCTTGTAACTTCCACTACAGGTCTGCTTTGAATGATTTAAAGATTCATAATTGTAGAATACATGTGTAAGTACAATAACATATCATTTGATCATTATAACTTCAACACAAGCAAGAGATATTGGCCGGTAAAAGTAGTGATCAGAAACTGCTTATGAAGATTTCTGGGTTACCCAGAAACTTCATCCGACAGTTTCGTCCACACAACTTTGACCATTGATTTCTTTGATTCTGAGAAGGATCTAAAGATTCTAGAGGCATGGTCATGTAGCCTTCATGTCATACAACAATATTAAAACAATTGCATGGCCTAAAACATAAACACAAGCAAGATCAAGGCCTTGCAAAACGATTGTCAGATTTTATGGGCAAATTTGAGTTACCCAGAAACAGCAAGTCAATGTCGGTCAATACACTTTGACCACTCATATCTTGAGTTCTAGACCTGATCTGACCTTGATTCAAGTTTCAGATCAAAGTCCTTATGGCAAACTACAAATCCAAAACATAAAACACACAAAATCATAAACAGAGAGAGATCTACATCCTCTGACTTTTGCTTGTCAGACATAATATAAATTTTTTCCAGATTTTTGAAATCTTCAAATATGAGCCTATAGATGTTATGGATCTAGCATCTATCAACCTAGATCAACAATATACACTATAAACAACATGTTTTAACACTAAAACACAAGATCTATCATAAGATTAAAGATCAGATTCTAGGGTTAGGTTTTATACCTTTCTATGAACTAACATGAATCTGGCTTTATAATTTGTTAATGAAAGTAGTGGGGCTTTTTTTTTGACTTAAATGCATTAAGATTTCAAAGGTTTTGAAAGAGAGAGGATTGGTTGGGTGTTTGAGAAAGTATGAGCTAAAAAATGGATTTTTTCTCTCCTAAAATATATATATATATATATGATGGATACAATGCACATGACTAGAGAATGTGGCTGATTGCTGAAAATATAAGGCACAAGAAAGTCTTAGAGTTGGTAAACTACCACATATATGGCAAGATTTACACTCCATCCAAATAAAGAATTGCAAAATGGGCACTTTTGACATTTGTCATAAAAATTTAATGGTAGAATTATAACTTAGCAAACCCTTAGGGTTTGACTCTTAGGGTTTAACCCTAAGGTTCTACTATGACGCCCCCAAAATAGGTATACATCACCCATTCTGAGTTGCCAAATATATGGTACAAAAATAACTACAACTTAATTAATACAATTGTCGTGCAAAATCTGACAACACATAAACTGTGTGTTTAAATACAACTATTGTCTTCTAGACAATATCCACACTTAGATAAAGTCCTCATTACAATTATTGATACACTATTCTACAAAATATTGAGGACTACTAAACAACTGTCTAGAACCATCATTCCACACCCCAACTACTTCCTGCTATATTCTCGCTTCCTGAGAAGAAAAATGGAACAAAAAGGAAAAGGGTGAGCTCAACTAGCCAGTAAAGAATATTATGACGAAGATAATGTACAACAAATTATCCTTAGTTCTCAACAGGAAAAATTCTAATAGAATATAATGGACAACAAGTTTTAGATCAACAACTGCAGCAGAAATAATAATTCATTAGAAGAGTTAAGTAGAAAATGAAATCTACTATCATCTATGAATTTAAAAGTCCATCATTAATATTTTATCCCTGTAACATCAATCAATATACATTTTGCATCAAATATTCATCTTTGCACTACTGGCCAAAGATATTCATTTGTATCACCAGTTGGTCATGTTCATCTCAACACCTGTTCATCTTTGCACTACGGGCCAAAGATATTCATCGGTAATCTTTCATCTTTTGCACTACTGAGACAAAGATATTCATCAAATATCACCATTAAAGACTGAGGATGATGAAAAACATTTTTGAGAACGAATCCAGTGAGATAAAAGGACAAAGATTAGAGATTCATACTTTAGGCAATTCAAGTTAAAAATACTCCATAATAAACCATAATGGATTAAAATTCAAGAATGAAGATCAAACATAGATGCAATCAAAGATAGTAACCATAATAGACATCTGGGATAAAGAAGAGAAAATTTAATTTTTTAATGAATAGTGCCGTATTTGTGAATAGTACCGTATACGTGAATAGTAACCCCGACACAAAAAGGTAGAAATTCCAGAATAAAATTCATATCAATATTTCGGCATAATGATATTGAAGAAAATAATATCATTTACGAAGAAAATAACATCCCTCACCCCAAAAGAATAGTATTTCTGATTGGAATATTGGATGTAATGCTGAAAGAAACTTGCACTGAATAACAACTCTCAAAGTATCTAAATACTCATAAAAATACGCTCGATAATATAGAGAGAAAGAAAACTTGTTTCTGGTGTAATTTTTAATTCTAACCTAAGGACATATTTATAGAAAAATGCTAGAACGCCAAATGAGACTAAATTAATATTAAAAAATTTCTACACATTTATTTGACCAAATTATCATCCATCACAAGTGGGTCCCACCAAAAATTAGAATTTCCACACCAACCAAAAGTGGGGCCCACCATGTTTTTAAATAAAAATATTTAATTTTTGAAACTTCAATAATTCATAATAAATAGCCCTTTTATCAGGAAAATATCCATTTTATGTCCATTCCATAGAAAATTAAATTCTCTACAACTTTGTAGCTTTAAGTTTTTCCAAATTCCAAACGAAAAATGTCTGAAATCCACATACGGACGATTTTTAATACCCCCCTTCCGACAAAATATTGATAAAACACATCAACATTAATTCCTACATTTATATCCACACAAAATAAATATTTTCCTATCCATCCACATAAAATAAATATTTTCTTATCATATAAATCAATAATTAATTATTCACAAATAATATTACAGAATCACAATTATGACAACCAAGTTGTTCCCAAGAAAGAGGGAGTTTTCCGATAAGGATTTCTCCTTACTGGCGTGCAATTAGGTGACCAAACCCCTTTCCTAGACAGAACTTTCTTAGACATTGCCAATAATGTTATCTAATAATATTATTCAGATAATATGAATTATTGATCTGATAATGGGAAATACTGTGCAATGACAATTATTGAAACAACAATAATATAAAATATCAACACAACAATTATTGAATAAATAAAATAAAATATTAAACAGTAATTACTGTAACAATTATTGAGTAGTTCATTCTTACGTAAGAATCAATAATTCAAAAATATTGTGCAACACTGTGTGCTACCGTGCAACCACGCGTATTACAATATTTTAACCACCAGGTAATCCAACAGTGTTAAGGGTAACAATTACGCCGTTATTTATAAAAACTTAAACTTTTCAGTTTCTTCATCCGACCGTTTTCCGTTATAGGGCCCATAAATAGCTGCGTCGTCGTACGGATATTCCCCGACAACAAATATTCCCCGACAAAATAAATATTTTGTAATCACTTGTTTATTTTGCAAAATTTGCATATTTCACCCATAACCAAAGCATTATATCAAATTAACTCCTTATTATTTCAAGATAATGAATAGAGGAAATTTAATTTTATTTATATTAAGTTGGGGTCTTACAACCTCCCCTACTTATGAAATTTCATCCTCGAAATTGATGTACGTACATGGTGTTTAAAAAAGGTGAGGGTACCTCGCTTTCATTTCTGATTCCTGAAAGTAGTATGCACACAAGCCAATCATGTTTGATGATAAAGCATATACTTTGTAACAATCTTATTCATTTATTAATAAAAAGTATTAATTTATTAAAGGCTTTTAATTATCTACATGATGTTGTTTTATAATATGTGATAAACCCATAGTTTTAAGCAATGCTTTTAGAATAATGATGATGATCATTCTAATGAGATCTAAATTCTTAGAAAGCTTAAAACTAAAATAGTTCCCAATCATTGGATTACTAAATTGGGGATTAGTGAATCCGGATAGATTGGTACATACGTTAACTTGCTCATTGGATGAGGATGATTGATCTCATGATCATTTGTGTGGAACACTAAAGCAAGTATGTAGGTGCTTATTAGAGAATAAGTTCACCGAGCATTGGCTCGCTAAGGAATACCTAATGAGTCTTACTTACTTTTGTCAATAGGAATTCTGTAGTGATAGTAGTACAAGTGATCCTTGGACTTGAGATCATCATAGTATCTTGTGTATGATGAGTTATACTTTGACTTATTCCTTAAGACCCTTAGGGTATATCAAAGGGTATGCTTGGGTATAATAAAGTTATACATGGAGATAATGTATGATCAATAAAGAATCTACCACTTCTAATAAAAAGAGAAATGTCATATGTGATTCGATAAATGACAACCCAAAGAGTCCTTGGTTTAAGGCGAATGAAATTAGAAAGGAGTTTCTAATTTGCATTATTTTGAGTTGTGCATTTAAGGATCGAAATACATATAATTAAATAAAATAAGACTTGACAAGTAATTCCACGTCTTATATTTAATTGGGACATTGTATGGTGGAAGGATTGAATTATGCAGTAACTATTTACTCAAAGGTTCTTTAATGATTAATCTTTGAAATCTATATTATACGGAAAGCCGTTGATCATTGGGAGGCTTATCCTATTGTAGAATAAATATTATTTATTTAAATAAATTAATTGTTTAATTTATTTATTTAAATAAGATTAGAATTGTTCTAATTGATTTATTCACAAGGTTTAATATGGAGAACCTAAAGGGTCACACCATAAAAGGAAGAATAATTATTTAAGAAGTTAATGGCATAATCGTAATAATATGTTATGTATATTTAATTTAATCTATGGTGATAGAATAAATTAAATAACTTAATATTTATTATTTAATATTTAGAAATATTAAATATAAATTAATAAGAGGAGTCTTATTAATATTATTACTATTATTATTATTATTTTAATTTCTAAAAGAGTTTAGGAATTAATTTAATATAAGTACTCTCATTTATTCTAATTGGATTAGGAAGGAAAATTAGTTAAAGGAGTTTAATTAATTATCCCTAATAAGATTAGGGAGCTTAATTAATTAAAAGAATTTAATTAATTAAATAAAACCCAATTCCTTAATTGTTAAGGTGGGTTGCCCACATCTATAAATAAGAGGAGTCTTATTATGGGTGGTGTGGTTGTTGACTTTTACAACGACATAATTCCAATTTGTTGGAGAGTACGTTCTTTTCTATAGAGATAGAAAAACTAGGGTTTAGCCAACCACTCATCTTCTTGAATCTTTATTTTTCCTTGGTGGATCACCTCTAGAGGCCAAACATATGGGTGGCTAACGTTGATCAAAGGAAGGAACCAAACCCGGTGGATTCAAGTTGAACGCGAAAGGATTTGGAGGTGAACTTGTACCTGAGCAAGCTCGATCTTCAAGGGTATGATTTTATTCTTTATCTTTTCGTTTAATTAATAATTGTGCATAAAGGGTGATCCGGGTATATGGTTTGTAAAATTTTAAACTCTAATTTTTACTCGCTTCCGCTTATTTATGCAATTTGATTGGGCACATGAATATTAAAAACCTAACAATTCCAACTCCCAGGTCATTTCCTCCATAGCATGGTTCCTCCACAAAACCTTGACTTGTGGTATAACCTTTGTTCGTAGGACATGCTCTTTCCTATCCAAGATCTTGACAGGTACCTCCTCATACGTTAAATCTTCGGCTATCTCGTCTGGTTCTAACGCAATAATGTGTTTTGGGTCTTTCACATATTTATGTAACATAGATATATGAAAAACATTATGAACACGAGATATGCTTGGAGGAAATGTGAGTCTATAGGCCACGTTTCCTATTCGGTCAATCTCAAATGGACCAACAAATTGTGGATTGAGCTTTCCTCTCTTCCTGAATCTTGTAACTCCCTTCCATGGAGCAATACATAACAGTACATGATCTCCAATATTAAATTCCACGTCCTTTCGATGAAGATCAGCATAACTCTTTTGTCGATCCTGTAATGTCTTTAAACATTGCCGGATCATTTGAATATTTTCCGTAGTCATGCGTAATAATTCTGGTCCCAATAATGTTGCTTCACCCACCTTGTCCCAACATGCTGGAGAACGATATTTTCGTCCATACAATGCCTCGAATGGAGCCATGCCTATACTTTCTTGACAACTATTATTGTAGGAGAATTCCACTAATGGTAAGTACTTATCCCAACTCCTTTTGAAATATAGGACACAGAGTCTTAATTGATCTTCAAGAGTTTGAATAGTCCTTTATGATTGCCCGTCCGTTTGAGGATGGTATGTCGAACTGAATCATAAATCCGTACCCATAGCTTTCTGCAAGCTATCCCAAAATCTTGAAGTGAATCTTGCGTCATGATCTGAAACTATGGATACTGGCATGCCATGCAATCTCATAATCTCATTCACATACATACGAGCAAGACATTCAAGGGAATAAGTCTCTCGTATCGGCAAGAAATGAGCAGACTTGGTTAATCTATCAACAATATCCCAAATCACATCTATACCTTGAGAAACCTTGGGAAGACCCATAAAGAAATCCATAGTAATGTGTTCCCACTTCCATTTTGGAATCTCGAGTGGTTGCAATGGACCCTTTGGCACTTGATGCTCCGCCTTTACACGTTGACAGGTTAAACACCTCGAGATAAACTCCGCGATCTCTCTCTTCATATTTCTCCACCAAAATATATGTCGAAGATCATGATACATTTTGGTACTCCCAGTATGGATTGCAAATGGTGTGTTGTGTGCCTCCATCATGATTCTTTGCTTCAAGTCAGAATCGTTAGGAACGCAAAGTCTGGAGTTGACTCGAAGTATTCCTTCTTCATCGATTCTTGCTTCTGAAATAACACCTTCTTGCACTTTCTTCTTTATACGCATCAGCCCCAGGTCCGTATCTTGAACAGCTTTAACTTTATCGATTAAAGTCGATTCTACTCGTATATTTAACATCATCACGTGGGTCTCTAGAGTAAGTCATATGAAATGGGTCTTTGTGTTAACAATGTCGCACTCGTAACTGCATACGATATTCTACTCAACGCGTCAGCTACCACGTTCGCTCTTCTACGATGATATTGAATGGTATGGTCATAATCTTCAATAGCTCGAGCCGACGTCTTTGGCGCATGTTACGTTCGTTTTGGGTGAAGAAATATTTCAGGGTTTTGTACCGGGTTCAAGGATGATACAAAATTTGATCTCACGCTCTGGGGGTAGGCCATGAAGTACTTCAGGAAATATATTAGGAAATTCACTAACAACAGAAATATTATTCAAATCTGATGTGTCTTTATTCAAATCCATAACATGGGCTAAGAAAGCTTAACATCTATTTTTAAAGAAACGAATAGCTTTATAGCTTGATATGACAATGATTGATTTTAGTGGTTTAGTTGCTTGAATTCGCATAACAGGTTGGTTAGGAAAATGAAAACTAACAACCTTACAAAAATAATCAATGTTGGCATGATGAGTGGTTAACCAATCAATCCCTAAAATCACATCAAATGCAAGTACCTTTAAAGAGATAAGATCAACAAGTAATGTGATGGTGCTGACTTGGATCAAGCAAGATTTATAAATAGTGGATGTAATGAAAGTTTCTCCTAACGGAGTCTCCACAGATAAGTCAAAGTCTAATTTCTCACGAAAGTCGAGTTCAAAGCGTTAAGCATGGCGAAGAGATAAAAGAATGGGTAGAACTGGTATCTAGTAAGGTATAAACTTTGCAAGAGTTCAAGATTAGCTTACCCATGATCACCTCATTCGGGTTTCTCGTGTTTTGGCCAGTCATGACAAACACCCTCTTTTGAACCACCGACTTTATTTTGTCCGTAGTCGCCTTTGGTGTTGTCGTCCCAGCTGGACATGACTTCGCTACCTGACAAAATCGACCTATATGACCGTCTTTTCCACAACTGAAACACACCTTGGAAGGCGGTGAACAGTTTGGACTTATGTGTCCCTCCTCTCTGCATCTGTAGCATCTAACTGGCGGTTGTTCTCCTCTCCTAGAATTTGTTGTTGGTGCTGTTGCTGCTGCTGATGTCTTACTGTCATTGTTGAATCTCCTATTTTTGAAATTTCCACTTGACTCACCTCTCCTATTATCATGGCCACGATTACCACCCGAGTGGTTACCGCTTTTGTCCGTTTTTTCCCTCCTCAATGGTTATCATCGCTCCGATGACTGCTGTCACCGGTATGACCCTAGTTGTGGTCCCTCAGTTGAACATATTCATTATCTCCCTCTAATAATTGAGCCCTGTTGACAAAATCTGAATACAGAGAAAATTTGTGAGAGATAAGGTATTGACGAATCTCAGGTTTTAGACCTCACAGAAACATCCACGTCATACGTTCCTCATTCTCTACCAAACGAGGTGCAAACCTTTATAACTCCGCGAACTTTGCCTCGTACTGGAACATCGTCATGTTGTTCTGTTCCAGTCTAAAAAACTTTACCTCTTTCATATGACGAATACTTTCAGGAAAGTACTTGTCATTGAACAGTTTCTGAAATCTTTCCCAAGCATGTTGAGTGCGGCTGGCTGGGTACGCTTCACAGATTCCCACCAGTAATATGCCTCACCACGGAACATAAAGGTGGCGAATGAAATATGCCATTCTTAAAAACTGCCATAAAATATGGGTTAATTAAATAAATTAACATAACACATAATACTCCTATATTATGACCGACCAACAAATAAGCTTAGGTAGGACACACTAGCAAATGATTTACTCGTCTCTCCCCTCATAGTTCTATTCCACGATCTCCGCCAGAGACCATGTCTCTAAGCTCTGATACCAACTGTGACACCCCCAAAACAGGTATATATCACCCATTCTGAGTTGCCAAATACATGGTACAAAAATAACTACAACTTACGGGCGCGAGGGTGATCATCCCAATGTGCCTTGTATTGATCAATACTACATCCAAGAATGATATTTTCGTTCAGCACATCCGCCTTAGGTGCATAAAAGTTTCCCAAATTCGGGATGTTCATACTAGTCTAGAATCCGAACCAAAACAATTTGATTGGATACAATAAAGTGCTATCATCTCAACGATATTTCTAAATCTGTGTCTAGCTGGGTCAAATAGCTTAGACGGCTTTTAATTGATGTATACATACCGGAAATCAATAGGTATGTATCAATATGTGATTAAATACAATAGTTATCCAAGTGAGGTCACTTGTATAACCATGCTTAGAAATTACCGAACAGAATATATAGCTTGGTCTATAATAACAGAATTAAAGAACTTGTACAACATATTATAATCTAATAACTTACTTATACAGAATTATTGCATAAGTATATATACAAAGGTTAAGATATTTGAATAATGAAAAAGAATAGTTCTGATATTCGCTTACATATGTCCATTGCATAAAGTAAATGCAACGATAGGATACTTGCATGGTCTGCTACTTACAGTTACGTAACTTAGTTTTATCTTTTATATCAAGCCCTATCATTAATAAGATCATTTATTCGATTAGAATAACATACTATAACACATAGTACTGCTATTTGTAGTCAGCACATAGCCTAAGCGCATTGTCACATACATTTAACAGTCATTGGATCACAAACAAACACGCATCTAGTCAAATTATCTATGTCCAGATCAATTTTTGAAACATATCGGTGTACCGACGGCTTTATTGGGTAATTATCGAGTCTAAGACTCTATCCTGTAGTTTAATATCCATTTAAATAACTTGAATATCAGTCATATTATTTTTAAATGACTTATAATAATTTTTAAATAATTATTATAATTTATCATAATTTTTCAAACACTAGAATCATTATAAAATGATTTAAATATTAACTAATTCTATTATCATTAATATTTAAATAATATTAAACTATTAATGAAACCATTGCAAAAATATTAAAGTTATTTATAATAACTCAAAATATTTTAAAGTACTAATATTACCCTTAAATAATTTTTTCAATAATTAAAATCATTTTAAATAATTACCATTAATACTTAAATATTAATGCACTATTTACCAAAATATTAAAAGTCATTAATTATAACTTAAAATATTTTTAATTCATTTATATCCTTTTAAATGATTTTAAATTAATAAAACCATTTTAAAACTATTTATTTAATATAATTATTAAATAAACTTAATATCATTAATTTTAAATTAATATCATTAATATTAATGAAATTATCCTTTAAATATTAAAAGTTATATTTTATAACTTAAAATGTTCTTAAACTCTTTATTTTCATTTAAAATGATTTTTATAATATTAAAATCATTTTTAAACTAATATATTTAATATTATAAATAAATAAATTAAATATCATTAATATTCCAAAATATTAAATATTTATGAAATATTTTCAAAATTATTAAGAACTAATTTTTAGGCTTTAAAATAATTTTTAGTAATTTATTATGTATTTTTAATAATTTAAAACTAATTTTCTCTAATTATTTAATAAAATAATAATTTTCAGAAATTAAGTGTCGCTAATGGGCCCTATAGCGACGAAACTGTCGCTAAGGTGTTCTTCAGTGTACTTGGGCCAAACCCAGAAATGCATGTCAGTGTGTAGGGTGTCTGATTTGACCATACTTTCTCCCATGATCCTAAGGTATTCTAGCCAGCCTAAAGTGTTTAGATTGTAGTATAAATGTAATACTACCATCATCAATCAAGTTCATGGCCAACACATATCGCATCTGAGAGATCTAAGCCCTCAAAAGCGTTGTCAGACATGTTCTTCAATTTCTGGGTTTTCCCGAATTGAAGAACAATCTTAGGTGCCAACTTTCGATCCTTGTAACTTCCATTACAGGTCTGCTTTGAATGATTTAAAGATTCATAATTGTAGAATACATGTGTAGGTACAATAACATATCATCCGATTATCATAACATCAACTTAAGCAAGAGATATTGGCCGGTAAAAGTAGTGGTCAGAAACTGCTTATGAAGATTTCTGGGTTACCCAGAAACTTCATCCGGCAGTTTCGTCCACACAACTTTGACCACTGATTTCTTTGATTCTGAGAAGGATCTAAAGATTCTAGAGGCATGGTCATGTAGCCTTTATGTCATACAACAACATTAAAACAATAACATGGCCTAAAACATAAACACAAGCAAGATCAAGGCCTTGCAAAACGACTGTCAGATTTTCTGGGCAAATCTGGGTTACCCAGAAACAGCAAGTCAATGCCGGTCAACGCACTTTGAGCACTCATATCTTGAGTTCTAGACCTGATCTGACCTTGATTTAAGTTTCAGATCAAAGTCCTTATGGCAAACTATAAGTCCAAAACATAAAACACACAAAATCATAAACAGAGAAAGATCTACATCCTCTGACTTTTGCTTGTCAGACATAATATAAAATTTTTCCAGATTTTTGAAATCTTCAAATCTGAGCCTATAGATGTTATGGATCTAACATCTATCAACCTAGATCAACAATATACACTATAAACAACATGTTTTAACACTAAAACATAAGATCTAACATAGGATTAAAGATCAGATTCTAGGGTTAGCACTACAAGAAAAAGGTTTATCAGCGACCGCTTATCAGCGACCGCTTCAAGTCGCAGATAGACATCAACGACCGCCTGTGGTCGTTGATAGTCGTCGCACAAAATCTGGTCGCTGGGATGCACATCAGCGACCACTAGTAGCGATCGACTTATCTGCGACCGATATGAGTGACCGAATTGACAAATCCGGTCGCTAAGCTAAGTCAGCATGGTCCTGTGCCAAAGCTGACGTGGTCCACGTGTCAGCTACCGGTATCAGCGACCGCTTGCGGTCGCTGATCGCCTCAAATATTTAGCAGTCACTAATAACGGTCAGCGACCGCATGCGGTCGCTGATATGGAAAAAAATAAAAAATAGATTTTCTTTGTTTTGCGAATTACGAAAAACACAGCACATTTTGTACTGCTTTATCCCAACACACATACCCAACAATAGCATACACAACAATATAAACATCCATCGTCCACCAAACACATACACCAAACTAGTATATAAACCTTTAAAAACCAATATGATTTGAATAAATATAATAACATTTCAAAACTTGTTTAAATAACATACAAACATCCAAAGAGAGGAAAGCTAATATAAACAAAACTAATCTAAAGTAGGTACGTTAAGCATCATCGCCTCCTTGATCACCCTGTAATTAACAAAATAATAAAACAAGTTACAAATATATACTAACTATGTTAATATTGGTATATTACGACAATATATATAACAAATTGATTTTATACCTCGTCGCCATCCCCGTGTTGTAATCTTTCATTGCTTTGCCATCTCTTGCTTGACTAACTCCTCGATCTTTCGAGAGCCCCGGATGGCGCTTGAGTATCTTGGAAGATCGTCATCTCGACATATAGCTCTCTCTGCGTCGGCCCGAGTATGAGCAATTTGGATGGCTCGATGGCTAATGTAGATTTGGGTAGAAGAGGAGCTTGAGCCACTGAAGGATGAGCGTTGTCGTTGTCCTTGACCTTTAATGTAGTTCTTCTTCACAACAGATGCCCTCTCCCACAACTCTTGATCAATAGGCGGACGTGGAGTGCCTTCAGGATAGTGCTCATTCAATAAACGCTTATAAGTGTCATGTCATCATGTTAACAATTAAATAGTTAATAATAAATTAATTCTGTAAGCATTGATAAACAAGATCAAGTTGTTAACATTTATTACCGCTATCTGGATAGCCTCAGGCAGACCATCACAGGTGGCCACGTACACATCCAGCCAATGGATAGGCTGACCTTGAGACTGAGACTCCTATACATAAAATAGCATAATATTACTAAGTAAAAATGTGATATATTTTCTACAATTCATGATTGTAAACATATATTAAAACTTGTAAATACGTACTCTGGCAGGGATATGCTGCAACTATGAAATACTACCGCCCTTGTATGTCCCTTTAGCCTTTTCTCCATCGGGTACACCCGAGGATCTGTTGATGGCGACAGTCTTTCGTCTTTTCACCCAGCTCTCAGCTCTCCATTGTGCACACATCTCAGCCCATATGGCCTAGGTGCACCACCAGGGACTATGCTCGTGCATGTAATTTTCTCCCTGGCCTGGATGGTCGATCACGGCATTGTGAATGGCTTTTTGTCTTTCTTTATTCAAATTGTCTTTGGTGCGGACCAGCGACTTACGCGAGAATAATAACGTATCCTTTGAAGCTTGCTTGGCGTCCTCTATCTATACCGTTTACGCAAATAAAACAACCATAATAACATTACTAAATAATTATCCTTTGAATATTATATTAATATTATACATCATAATTAAAAAACCATACACGAAATTACGCTAAACAACATCCTTGTGGGCGATAGGTGTGTTCGCATACGTAATCACGGTGTAGGCCAATTCTATAAACACAATTTGTGATATGCACTTGACGATCTTATTATACGAAAAATCACTATAATATACAACATCAATTAGCATATATTAAAGCAATTTACATCTAAGTTATAATACTTATGAATATTTTTCAAACTTATACTTATAATACTTAAACAAAATTAGCGAGTCCGCATTTCTGATATAGACTAGCCACATGCACACACGACGGCATGCATATATGGACATTTCTAGGCACCCAAGACACAAACCAAGATAAATATACAAATTTTCAATACAATAAGACCAAAACAATAACGATTGATCCATATACATTACCAATATAATATCAATCAAAACATTACCAATATCTGATAAATGGAATCTTAAATGCTTATATATAAATGATATATGCGGACGACGTCGTCTTTATTCGGAGGAGGTGAATCACGAATAAGAATCCGATCATCCGGATTAGTAGGGGCCTTGGGCACACGATTAGGCCCCCTACCCAAGCCGCGCTTTTTCTGCGCTGCTTTAGAAGCCGTCTGTATATTACAAATTTCAAGATGTTATTATGAGTCATGTTTGATTACATGTATATATGACAATAAACAAAAGTTGCATTTAAATAGTTTAGTACATAAAACATAGCGTTGATATAGACATGTATATATATGAATATAAAATGACAATAAACAAAAATTGCATTTAAATTGTTTTAGTACATAAACATGACAATGATATAAACATGTATATATATGAATATAAAATGACAATAAACAAAAATTGTATTTAAATCGTTTAGTACATAAACATGAAAATGATATAAACATGTATATATATGAATATAAAATGATAATAAACAAAAATTGCATTTAAATAGTTTAGTACATAAACATGACAATGATATAAAAAAACATGTAATGCTAAACATACATTTCATTTGTTCAAGTGTCGATATCTCGATTCGAGAATCATCTTGTATACGTGTTGCAGATTCATAACCATCATCTGCTTCAGATTCAGTGTCAGATTCAGTCAATAACTCTTCCTCTTCAGTATCAATGTCATCTGACACAAGTATTGGCTCAGGATCTAATTCATGCGGTTCATCTCCACCATCTAACTGGATTAGTTCATTGTCGTCCTCCACATTTATTATAGTTTGACTATGAAGCATCTGCTCTTGGTAAATCTCCCCATCAACTAATTTTACACGACTACGCGCGGGAGTATGAATTACAACTTGCTAATCTGTAGGCGGTCTATCCCTTTTCCTAACAGGACTAGGAGTGTAGTATACTTTTACTGTTTGAGTTGGTAAAACAAATGGATCGTTGGAGTACGCAGACCTATGGAGGTCAATATCGACGATTCCATATCTGTCAACACGTATCCCTTTTTCTGAATCAAACCAACAACACTTGAACAAGTGAATATGATCCCCATACGTGCCCTTGTACTACAACTCTACGATTTCCTCCAACTCCCCATAAAAGGCACGACCAAGCTCATTGTAACAATCTCCTTGTACACATACTCCAGAGTTCGTTGTTCTTTTACCGAGCCCATATGCCTTTGTGTGAAATTCACAACCATTTATTTTATAACCATTGCGGCTGACTTGGTCCCTGTCTGGTCCCATAGCTAGGACTTGTACATTAACCGGAATTGTTGATCCCTCAATTAAAGCCTACAAAAACTCCATCTTATTAAATGAAGTCATAGTTAAAATGGAGTATATATATATATATATATATATATATATATATATATATATATATATACTACGTGCTTAAAAATTGAACTTACTTTGTCCTTTAGCCAAAGTGCAAAGTTTTTATCCCGATTGATTTGAATATCTTTATCAGTTATGTCGGGATGCTTCACTTTTAACTCATCATCGTACAATCTATACCATGTTATAAACATTAACATATTGGAATAAATTTTTAACTTAAAAGATAAATTATCAAGTTTACACGTGTACCTTACAAATTCGTCAATCTCCTCGCAATTAAGAAGAATGTAAGTATGTGCAGCATGTAATTCTTGCTCATAGAGGAATATGCGCTTCCCTTTTCCATAAGCGCGACCCGATAGACCAAATACAGAGAGTCGACCATTTAGTTCAATATTTCCCCCATCATCATGTCTCGATACTCGACATGCCTTTGTCAAGACTTCGTCCTGAAAATAGTCTGAGACAAACGTAGATATCTCATCGAAACTGAATGCCTCGCATATCGACCCCTCGACATAAGCTCTATTCTTCACCTTCCTCTTAAGGTTTCCCATCACCCTCTCGAAAGGGTACATCCATCTATATTGAACTGGACCCCCAACACGAGCTTCATAGGAAAGATGGATTTGCAAAATGCTCCATGGAGTCAAAAAAACCAGGTGGGAATATTTTTTCCAGTTTACACGTGATCTCTATGATGTTCTTCTCAAGTACAAACATGTCCTTCTCATTCAATGATTTTGAACACAAGTCTTTGAAGAAACGACTAAGATCCGTCAAAGCATCCCATATTGGTTTATCAAGCAGATCCTGAAATGCTATAGGCATGAGTCTCTCCATGAACACATGACAGTCATGACTCTTCATCCCTTGCAATTTCCTACCCGTAACACACCTTGCAATGTTTGACGCATATCCATCTGGTAGTTTTAGATACTTAACCCATGTGCACACATCTTCAACTTGCTTTTTGGACAATGTGTACCTTGCATGCGGTTTGACAATCTTACCATTAGGAGATTCATAAAGTTCTAATCATGGATGCTTACAAATATCTTTCATATCCAAACGTGCCTTATCGTTATCTTTTATCTTACCCGTAACATTCATCATAGTGTTAAACACATTGTCAAACACATTATTCTCAATACGCATCACATCTAGATTATGACGAATCAAATTTGTAGACCAATAAGGCAGTTCCCAAAAGATGTTTCTCCGAACCCAGTTATGAGATTCGCCAAACCCATTGATTATGTTTGTGGCATTAACTTTACCAAATGGGATAACCGGGAATCTCATCACACGATCTCGCATCTCCGTTCCCGACAATCGTGGTGTAGGCATATCATTATCTACTTTCCCTTTCCTGAAGTGTTCTCTATTTCTTCAAAACGGGTGATCTACCCAGAAGAAGCGAGCGATGTGATCAAACCAACAAGGCTTTCGACCTTTTGATAGATTAAACAACTTTGTATGCTCCATACAATATGGACAAGCCAACTTCCCGTGTGTACTCCATCCAGCTAACATACCATAAGCTGGGAAGTCACTTATAGTCCACATAACCACGCTTCCTAAGGTTGAAATTTGTTTTCGTTGCAACATCCCAAGTCTGTACTCCATCCTCCCACAATACCTTCAACTCGTCTATAAGAGGTCTCAAGTAAACATCTAAGTTCTTTCCAGGACTCTTAGGACCAAGAACCACGAGTGAAAGAAACAAGTATGGCTATTTCATACACATCCAAGGAGGAAAGTTGTACGAAGTAACAATCACAGGCCAACATGAGTACGGAACAGCTGAGTGGCCAAATGGATTGAAACCATCGGTGGACAATCCAAGCCTCACATTTCTAGGTTCAAATGCAAATCCAGGATGTGCTAAGTTGAAATCTTTCCAAGCCTGCCCATCTGCGGAATGATTTAGGTCTCCATCTTTAGCTGGATATTTCGCATGCCAACTCATATGTTCAGCTGTTCTTGAAGACATGTACAATCTTTTTAGCCAATGTGTTATTGGAAAATACCTTAGAATCTTAAACGGTATACTTGATTTTTTTGTAGTCACACCCTCTTTATTAGGCCTAAACCGATCATGACTGCAAAATGTGCACCTTGTCATCTGTTCATTTTCCTTATAAAACAACATACAATCGTTGGGACATGCATCGATCTTTTGGTATCCAAGACCCAACTTCTTCACTATTTTCTTACAAAAGTAATTGTTACCAGGTAATTTCTCACCGTCAGGCAACGTACTCTTAATGGCCTTTAAGAGTGACTCAAAACACTCATGGCTCATGTTGTGATCAGCCTTGATGTTAAGTAATGTTGCCATTGCAGACAATGTAGTGTGTTTGGTGCAACCATGCCACAATGGCTCGCTACCCTCGTCTAACAACTTAAGCATCAAAATTCATAGGTTGCTCTCTGCCTTGCTCCCAATCAAAATCTGGCCCTGCAATATCATGAACCATTTCATTCATACGATGAGTACTACTGCCCGAATTATGTACTTATGTGATACCACCATCTCTTCTCTGCCCATGTGCCCACCAGCATTCTTCGTAATTTTTCATAAACCCAGAAACATGTAAATGATAGTTTACCATGTCTCTGTCCATATAATTTACATTCTTACACTTCAAACATGGACATCGTATCTGTGACTTTCCATTCATACATTACGGGTGACTATCGATACTCAAAAACACGACAACCAAACTCTAAATTCAAAGTAGCACTATCTGGGCACTTGACTTTCGTCGTGCCATCCAACTACGGTCTGAATAGAGGTCCATGATTCCACGGTACCTACTATAGATAACATGAGCTTTTTAATCATATGACTTGAGCATACTTGAAACCATATGACTTGAGCATACTTGTAAGCATGCATATGATTAACATTTAAGCATACTTGTAAGCATATGACTTGAGTATACTTGTAACCATATGACTTGAGCATACTTTTAAGCATATGATTAACATTTAAGCATACTTGTAAGCATATGACTTGAGCATACTTGTAACCATATGACTTGAGCATACTTGTAAGCATATGATTAACATTTAAGCATACTCAATGTTAACGAATGAATGTAAATTAAAGCGGTATGAGAAACTTTATATTATATCATGTTATTTTGGCTTAACAGCCGCCCAATAGCTTACCATGCTGACAACCAAGATTGGCTTGGCCCCGTGAGGCTTGGCTAAGCTTAAGCGTGGACCTCGTGTGGCCTCTCCTCAATCCCAATCCCCATCGTACCACCATTATAAAATGATTTAAATATTAACTAATTATATTATCATTAATATTTAAATAATATTAAACTATTAATGAAACCATTGCAAAAATATTAAAGTTATTTATAATAACTCAAAATATTTTTAAAGTACTAATATTACCCTTAAATAATTTTTTAAATAATTAAAATCAGTTTTAAATAATTACCATTAATACTTAAATATTAATGCACTATAATCTAAATATTAAAAGTCATTAATTATAGCTTAAAATATTTTTAATTCATTTATATCTTTTTTAAATGATTTTAAAATAATAAAACCATTTTAAAACTATTTATTTAATATAATTATTAAATAAACTTAATATCATTAATTTTAAATTAATATCATTAATATTAATGAAATTATCCTTTAAATATTAAAAGTTATATTTTATAACTTAAAATGTTCTTAAACACTTTATTTTTATTTAAAATGATTTTTATAATATTAAAATCATTTTAAAACTAATTATTTATTATAAATATTAAATAAATCTAATATCATTAATATTAAAATATTAATATTTTCATGACAAAATATCAAAATTTATATTTTATAACTTAAAATATTTTTATAATACTTAAATAATTTTTATATGATTTTAAATCATTAATTTATTTTTCCACAATTTATTTAATATATTTATTAAATAAATTAATTACCATTAATATTAATTAATTAATGAAATTCATCACCTAATATTAAAAGTTATTAAAATAAATTAAAATACTTTCTTATACCATAATATATTTTAAAATGATTTTTATAAGACACAGAGTCTTAATAGATCTTCAAGAGTTTGAATAGTCCTTTATGATTGCCCGTCCGTTTGATGATGGTATGTCGAACTGAATCATAAATCCGTACCCATAGCTTTCTGCAAGCTATCCCAAAATCTTGAAGTGAATCTTGGGTCACGTTCTGAAACTATGGATACTGGCATGCCATGCAATCTCATAATCTCATTCACGTACATACGAGCAAGACATTCAAGGGAATAAGTCTCTCGTATTGGCAAGAAATGAGCAGACTTGGTTAATCTATCAACAATAACCCAAATCGCATTTATACCTTGAGAAACCTTGGGAAGACCCGTAACGAAATTCATAGTAATGTGTTCCCACTTCTATTTTGGAATCTCGAGTTGTTGCAATGGACCCTTTGGCACTTGATGCTCCGCCTTTACACGTTGACAGGTTAAACACCTCGAGATAAACTCCACGATCTCTCTCTTCATATTGCTCCACCAAAATGTATGTCGAAGATCATGATATATTTTGGTACTCCCAGGATGGATTGCAAATGGTGTGTTGTGTGCCTCCATCATGATTCTATGCTTCAAGTCAGAATCGTTAGGAACGCAAAGTCTGGAGTTGACTCGAAGTATTCCTTCTTCATCGATTCCTGCTTCTGCAATAACACCTTCTTGCACTTTCTTCTTCATACGCATCAACCCTAGGTCCGTAGCTTGAGCAGCTTTAACTTTATCGATTAAAGTCTATTCTACTCGTATATTTAACATCATCACGTGGGTCTCTAGAGTAAGTCGTACGAAATGGGTCTTTGTGTTAACAACTTCACATTCGTAACTGCATACGATCTTCTACTCAACACGTCAGCTACCACGTTCTCTCTTCTACGATGATATTGAATGGTATGGTCATAATCTTCAACAGCTCGAGCCAACGTCTTTGGCGCATGTTACGTTCGTTTTGGGTGAAGAAATATTTGAGTGTTTTGTACCGAGTTCAAGGTCGATACAAAATTTGATTTCACGCTCTCGGGGTAGGCTAGGAAGTACTTCAGGAAAAACGTCAGGAATTCACTAACAACAGAAATATTATTCAAATCTAACGTGTCTTTATTCAAATCCATAACATGGGCTAAGAAAGCTTAACATCCATTCTTCAATAAACGAATGGCTTTATGGCTTGATATGACAATGATTGATTTTAGTGGTTTAGTTGCTTGAATTCGCATAACAGATTGGTTAGGAAAATGAAAACTAACAACTTTACGAAAATAATCAATGTTGGCATGATGAGTGGTTAACCAATCAATCCCTAAAATCACATCAAATGCAAGTATCTTTAAAGAGATAATATCAATAGGTAATGTGATGGTGCCGACTTGGATCAAGCAAGATTTATAAACAGTGGATGTAATGAAAGTTTCTCCTAACGGAGTCTCCACAGATAAGTCAAAGTCTAATTTCTCTGGAGTCAAGTTTAAACGTTAAGCGCAAGCAGGAGAGATAAAAGAATGGGTAGAACTGGTATTTAGTAAGGTATAAACTTCGCAATAGTTCAAGATTAGCTTACCCGTGATCACCTCATTCGGGTTTCTCGTGTTTTGGCCAGTCACGACAAATGCCCTCTCTTGAACCACCGACTTTATTTTGTCCGTAGTCGCCTTTGGTGTTGCCGTCCCAGCTGGACTTGACTTCGCTACCGGACAAAACCGACCCTTATGACCGTCTTTTCCACAACTAAAACACACATTGGAAGGCTGTGAACAGTTTGGACTTATGTGTCCCTCCTCTCCGCATCTGTAGCATCTAACTGGCGATCGTTCTCCTCTCCTAGAATTTGTTGTTGGTGCTGTTGCTGCTGCTAATGTCTTACTGTCATTGTTGAATCTCCTATTTTTGAAATTTCCACTTGACTCACCTCTCCTATTATCATGGCCATGATTACCACCCGAGTGGTTACCACTTTTGTCCATTTTTTCCCTCCTCGATGGTTATCATCGCTCCGATGACTGCTGTCACCGGTATGACCCTAGTCGTGGTCCCTCAGTTGAACATACTCATTATCTCGCTCTAATAATTGAGTCCTGTTGACAAAATCTGAATACAGAGAAAATTTGTGAGAGATAAGGTATTGACGAATCTAAGGTTTTAGACCTCACAGAAACATCCACGTCATACGTTCTTCATTCTCTACCAAATGAGGTGCAAACCTTTATAACTCTGCGAACTTCGCCTCGTATTGGGACATCGTCATGTTGTTCTGTTCCAGTCTAATAAACTCTACCTCCTTCATATGACGAATACTTTCAGGAAAGTACTTGTCATCGAACAGTTTCTGAAGTCTTTCCCAAGACATGTTGAGTTATGTTGGCTGGGTACGCTTCACAGATTCCCAGCAGTAATATGCCTCACCACGGAACATTAAGGTGGCGAATGGAACCTTTTGTTCTTCCATGCATCCCAAGGCATCAAATATCTTGGTAATTTTCTTGACCCACATTTCTGCCTTAATCGGATCCGGCTTTCCCCAGAAATCTGGTGGTCCCAACTCCTTAAACTGCTTGGCTATGACAAACCGCGCGTTGCTATCACTTCCACCCGTATTTTGTACATGAGTCTCCCTCGTCTGATTTTACATGAACTACAAAAAGCTTCTACACATCCAATCATTCATCGTTTGTTCGGTAATGTTATTTATAGGAGGAATATTATCTTCCTGTTGCACGTTCTCCTGATTGGGGATTAAAGGTTGTTCCACAGTCTCATACACTCCATTGTTAATGTTCTCAGCTACCATTCTTAAAAACTACCATAAAACAAGGGTTAATTAAACAAATTAACATAACACATAATACCCCTATATTATGACCGACCAACAAATAAGCTTAGGTAGGACACACTAGAAAATGATTACTCGTCTCTCCCCTCATAGTTCTATTCCCGATCTACGCAGAGACTATATCCTAAGCTCGATACCAACCGTGACGCCCCAAAAAGCGGTATACATCACCCATTCGAGTCGCCAAATACATGGTATGTAAATAACTACAACTTCATTAATACAATTATCGTGCAAAATACGACAACACATAAACTGTGAGTTTAAATATAAATATTGTCTTCTAGACAATATCCACACTCAGATAAATTCCTCATTATAATTATTGATACACTATTTTACAAAATAGTGAGGACTACTAAACAACAGTTTAGAACCATCATTCCACACCTTTAACTACTTCCATTTATATATTCGCTTCTCGAGAAGAAAAATGGAACAAAAAGGAAAGGGTGAGCTCAACTAGCCCAGTAAAGAATATTATGACTAAGATAATGTACAACAAATTATCCTTAGTCCTCAACAGGGAAAAATCTAATAGAATATAATGGACAACAAGTTTTAGATCAACAACTGCAGCGGAAACAACAATTCATTAGAAGAGTTAAGTAGAGAATGAAATCTACTATCATCTATGAATTTAAAAGTTCATCATTAATATTTTATCCCTGTAACATCAATCAATATACATCTTGCATCAAATATTCATCCTTGCACTACTAGCCAAAGATATTCATTTTTATCACCAGTTGGTCATGTTCATCTCAACACCTGTTCATCTTTGCACTACGGGCCATAGATATTCATCAGGTAATCATTCATCTTTGCACTACAGGCCAAATATATTCATCAAGTATCACCATTAAAGACTGAGGATGCTGAAAAACATTTTTGAGAATGAATCCAATGAGATAAAATGACAAAGATTAGAGATTCGTACTTTAGGTAATTCTAGTTTAAAAATACTCCATAATAAACCATAATGGAGTAAAATTCAAGAATGAAGATCAAAACATGGATGCAAATAAAGATAGTAAACCATAATAGATATCTGGGACAAAGAAGAGAAAATTTTATTTTTCGATGAATAGTTTCGTATTTGTGAATAGTGTCGTATACGTGAATAGTAACCCCGACACAAAAAGGTAGAAATTCCACAATAAAATTCATATTAATATTTCGGCATAATGATATTGAAGAAAATAATATCATTTACGAAGAAAATAACATCCCTTACCTCAAAAGAACAGTATTTCTGACTAGAATATCGGATGTAATGCTGAAAGAAACTTGCACTGAATAGCAACTCTCAAAGTATCTAAATACTCACAAAAATACGCTCGATAATATAGAGAGAAAGAAAACTTGTTTCTGGTGTGATTTTCAATTCTAACCTAAGCACCTATTTATAGAAAAATGTTAGAACGCTAAAGGAGACTAAATTAATAATAAAAAATTTCTACGCATATTTATTTGACCAAATTATCAGCCATCACAAGTGGGGCCCACCAGAAATTAGAATTTCCACACCAACCAAAAGTGGGGCCCACCATGTTTTAAAATAAAAATATTTAATTTCCAAAACATCAATAATTCATAATAAATAGCCCCTTTTATCAGAAAAATACGAATTTTATGTACATTCCATAGAAAATTAAATTCTCTACAACTTTGTAGCTTTATGTTTTTCCAAATTCCAAACGAAAAATGCCCGAAATCCACATACGGACGATTTTTAATACCTCCATTCCGACAAAGTACTGATAAAACACCTCATCATTAATTCCTTCATTTATATCCACAAAAAATAAATATTTCCCTATCCATCCACATAAAATAAATATTTCCTTATCATATAAATCAATAATTAATTATTCACAAATAATATTACAAAATCATAATTATGACAAACAGGTCGTTCCTAAGAAAGAGGAGGCTTTTCGATAAGGATTTCTCCTTACTGGCTCGCAATTAGGTGATCAAACCTCTTTCCTAGACATAACTTCCTTAGACATTGCCAATAATGTTATCTAATAATAATATTTAAATAATATGAATTATTGATATGATAATGGGAAATACTGTGCAATGACAATTATTGAAACAACAATAATATAAAATATCAACTTAGCAATTATTGAATCAATAAAATAAAATATTGAACAGTAATTACTGTAACAATTATTGAGTAGTGCCTTCTTATGTAAGAATCAATAATTCAAAAATCTGCGTGCAATACTGGTGTGCTACTTATGCAACCACACGCCAGACATCGTATTTTAACCACCGTGTAATCCAAGCGTTGTTAATTGTAACAATTAAGTCGTTATTTATAAAAACTTAAACTTGTCATTTTCTTCATTCGTAGTTTTTTTTAGTTATGGGCCCCCATAAATGGTTGCTACCGTCCGCATACGAATATTCCCCGACAGCAAGAATATTCCACGACCAAACGAATATTCCCCGATAAAATGAATATTTTATAATCACTTGTTTTGTGACGCCCCCAAAATTAGGTATACGTCACCCATCTTGGGTCGCCACTTACATGGTACATAAATTCAAATACAACTTACTAATATAAGCGTTGCGGTACAATACGACATAAAGCGTGAGTTTGAATACAAATATTGTCTACTAGATATTATACAAACTCAAAAGGAGTCCTCATTACAACTATTATCACACTATTATTTCACGAATAGTGAGGACTACTAATGCTATCCTCTCGGACCATTACTTCGTTCCCGACTCGTCCCAACTATGTTCTCATTTCACAAGAGAAACGGTGAAAGAAAGGGTGAGCTCAACTAGCCCAAGAAGAAATATTATGACTAAGATAATGCGAATAAATTATCATTAGCCTTCAAATGATGTTAAAGCGATAAAATACAATAGACAAACCGGTTTAAGCTGCGGCGGAATATGCAATCCATTAAAAGAGTCAAGTAGAGAATAAAGTCTACTATCTTTTAGGTTTTAAAAGGTTTTCATCAATTTTTATCACGAGACTCATTTTAATAAATAAACCACCACATCTAATCATCCCCGCACTACCACGGTAAAGGATTTTCATCAAATTATCATTGGTCATGACTATACCGAATCACCCCCGGTCATAATCATACCAAAAACTATCCATCATTTGCATTACAAGCCACCGAGGACTTTTGTCACATCATTTATATCAAGTCATGATTATACTTAGAATGATCCTCGGTCATAATCATACTAAGTTCATCTATGCACGTAAGCCAAAGATAACATAATATAACATGAGGATGATGACAATGACATAGTAATTCAATAAAACAAGTTCAAGAATTATTTAATCCATGAATTATTAACGCCCAAATTGTCAACATGACACTTTGTTTAGTAGAGTAAAATTCAAGAATGATCGGAAGAATATTTCCATGAAAAGATATTTGGATGAAACGCAAATATCAAGGATATTCTACTAATTTCATGGAGTATAGAAGTCAAAGTTTTAACCATTTGAGTATAATAAAGAATGGAATAACAAAAGAAATCACCATGCATGCAGATTGCTCGCAGATGCAGTTATTCCAACAGAATAATAATAACGGAACCAGTCGGGTGAAATTCACACAAGCGAGGATGTTCCAACAGAATAATAAAGATGGAACGGATCCGGTGTAAAACACACAGATAGGATATTCCAACAGAATGATAAAGGCGGAACCAGTCAGGTGTAAAACACATGCATGTGGATGTTCCAACAGAATAATAAAAAGCGGAACGTGTCAGGTGTAAAACACACGCATGGATGTTCCAAGCGTAATAATAGAAGAATGTCACCAAGTATAGGGTAAATCATGTATACAAAGTTATTCCAATGTAATAATAAGCAATGGAATAACATAAGGATTTCACCAAGTATAGGGTATCACAGCCAGATATCTGAGTTATGTATAGGGTATGCCACTTTTACAAAAGTTATTCCAAATGAATAATAATGAATGGAATAATAGAAGTTCTCTTCAAGAAGAAAGAATAACACCCCTTACTTGTACAACAAATAATACCCTTACTAGTAAAAGACACTTTGGATATCAAAGTAGTGAAGTACCGTAATACTCTTCTTCTTTTCTCTCTATAGATTTTTCTCTATAGCTTCTCTCTATAATTTCTCTCTCTAGAGTTTCAATGAATTCGTAAGAAAATAATGAAGGAATGAGCTTCTATTTATAGGAAAATGGAATGCATAGTAACTAATCCATGAGCGGTCCAGATTGATTTACTTTAATCGACGGTCCATATTTAAAAGCAAAATCTTTTAAATAAAATATAATATATTCTATTTATATAAAACATTTTACTATGCAAACACTATGCAACACTATGCAAAACACTATGCAACACTATGCATAATAAAATATAATATATTCTATTTATAGAATAACTTTAATAAAGTATTCATTTTATATAAAAAGATGTTTCATTTTATTACGTTAATAATACTGAATAAAACAAAAACGTCATTATCGCTTATAATAATTCATATTATTAATCGTAATAATGGAATCAAACCGAGTGACTCCTCACATAAATATCAATAATCAATACTGGTGCTACTATGCAACCACACGTATTCATTGTACTTTTACTACCGAAAGTAGTTCAACGGTATCCACGGTAAAACTTCGTAGTTATTTCAATAAAATATTTTTGTCGTTTTCTCAATCCGACAATAATTACATTGTGGGGTCCACCAATGATTAAGTTGGTTGCACGAATATTCCCTGCTAAACCGAATATTCCCCGACCAATCGAATATAATATAACCACTTGCATACTTTGCAAAATTTATAAATACTACCCACAACTATAATATTATCTCAAATTCACACCATAATATTAAAAAAATTATTTTGACAAAATTTAAATCTTTATTGATAAAATCTAGGGTCTCACAATCTCCCCTCCTTATGGAATTTCACCCTCGAAATTAGGGTACGTACCTGGTATGATAAAGAGGTGAGGATACCTTGAATACCTTTATCGTTGAAAACATTAAATTTATCTTTGCAATCCGGCCAAAGATATTCATTAACACTTCATCTTTGCACTACAGGCCAAGGATATATAACTGTAAAACCAATAATACTGAGACTCATCTTAATAGTATCACAACCATGAATTATCCATGCACTACTGGCTAAGGATATTCGTGTTTTCAATTACGGTCATGATTATACCGAATAATCCGTGGTCATAATCATACCAAGTCTATCAATGCACTACTACCAAAGATGACTTTTTACCACATCCATGAATTAATATTTCATCACGAGACTCAAATTTCAATAATTAATCCATATCATCGAATCATCCCCGCACTCTGTGCCAAGGATATTCATTAGTATCACGACCACGAATTATCCATGCACTACTACCAAAGATAATCGTGTATTCATTAGTATCACGACCACAAATTATCCATGCACTTCGACCATAGATAATTGTGTATTCATTAGTATCACGACCACAAATTATCCATGCACTACTACCAAAGATAATTGTGTATTCATTAGATATCACGACCACAAATTATCCATGCACTACTACCAAAGATAATTGTGTATTCATTAGTATCACGACCACAAATTATCCATGCACTACGGCCAAAGATAATTTCGTATTCATTAGTATCACGACCACAAATTATCCATGCACTACTACCAAAGATAATTGTGTATTCATTAATATCACGACCACAAATTATCCATGCACTACTACCAAAGATAATTGTGTATTCATTAGTATCACGACCACAAATTATCCATGCACTACTACCAAAGATAATTGTGTATTCATTAGTATCACGACCACAAATTATCCATGCACTACTACCAAAGATAATTGTGTATTCATTAGTATCACGACCACAAATTATCCATGCACTACGGCTAAAGATAATTGTGTATTCATTTATGGTTATGATTATACCGAACAATCCCTGGTCATAATCATACCAAGTCCATCTATGCATTACAGGCCACAGATGACTTTCAACATAATATAAACATGAGGATAATGATATAAAAAAAAATTAATCAAATGAGATAAAGGATAAATATTAAACATTTATAATATAATTTATCCATGATTCAAGAATATCCCCATGTTATCAATCACTTAATAATCTCATAATCTAATAACATTAATATTATAACAATATTTTAATCACTTCTTAAATTTATAAACAATTTATCTCAATTGTTTACGCTTTACCATATAATGCATTTAATCATTCAAAAATGTCATACTCATAAAATATCATCACCAATTATCAAATCCCTCATAAAAAAATATGCATATACTCTATATAGGATTCTCTAGCCATAAAATCCTATTTTCAACTTTGTTACTTCACATAACATATTTAACTCATATGTTTAGTAACTAAACTATTTTCATAAAAATACCAAATTAGTCCCAAAAATATTTCTTTTCTGGGATTTAGCATAATATAGTCCCATAATGAAAATATATTTTCTCGAATTTTAAAATTCATTTACTATTTTTCAAAATCAATTTCTAATTAATTCCTTAAGAAATTAGCTACCTCAAGTTTAACTCCAAAATTCCCAAATCTTGGCAGGACCTTACACATGTTAACATGAGCCTCCAGTTTAAATTTCATGGTCATCGTGAGTTATAGAACTCCGGTTATAGCATTTTTTTCGGAAAAACCTAAATATTGAAATAGTCATAACTTGCTCATTTTAAGTCGAGAATGAGCTCATTTTTGGACAGGAGGTACTTTATACCATATACTTTCATGTCCCAAAAGGCCAGAATTTTTTTCTCATAATTTAAGTGGCCGAAACAGCCCCTCTAAAATTATGGCAGCAGCTTTTTTGGTTTTTGCAGCTTTGCACTCCTTTGCTAAAATCAGTCCACACAAAAATTTACAACACCTTTTCCAGTAATTCCACTTGGATTAGTTAGGTAACTCATAGATCTAACTCTAGGACTTGACCACACTCAAAAATTCAAAATATAATAGGAGATATGGTCAATTGAATTTCATGTTACGTTTTCACCAAAATCGATTTTCAACTCTTTATGATTTCTAAGAAACTTTCATGTTTTCACATACTAACCAACATAACTCATCATAACACTTACTAATACTTCATATACCCATGATTTTCATTAGTCCAATGCTTTTATTATGACTTTCATCATAAACCACGTAAACCTATTCATTTTAGTTGAAGAAATATTTGAGGGTTTAAGAAATGGGTTTTATCTTTGGGGTCAATACTGAAATTGATTTCACGCTCTAAGCGGGCTAAGAAGTCTTCAAGAATACGCCAGAAATTTATTAATAATAGAAATATCATTCAAAAGCTGTGACTCTCATCCAAGACTTGGATAAGACGTCACATTGATACCAACTGTGACTTCTATCCCTTAACCTAGATAGCATCTCACAATGATACCTATAAACTTGCCATCTTCATTCACGACGTCGCCTCTGTAAAGTCCGCGGTTTGCATTCCACAAGGAAGTCGACAACGAAAGGTTCGGGCTCTTTACTTATGGCTTGATATCACGTTGATTAACTTTAGGATTTGGTTACATTGAATTCATATAACAAAGTTGGTTATGAATATAAAAGCTAACAACCTTCTGAAAAGCATGATGAGTAGTTAACCAATTGATTCCTAAAATCACATCAAAGGCAAGTATTTTCAAAAAGATAAGATCGACGAAGTAACATGAAAGTGTTTATTTGAATCAAACAAGATTTAAAAATAGTAAGCGGTAACGAAGGCTCCTACTAACGAAGTTTCAACCAATAAGTCAAAGTTTAACTTCTTGAGTCAAATTTAAACGTTGAACATAAGCAAGAGAGATAAAAGAATGGGTAGAACCCAGGTATCTTATAAGGTATAGACTTCGCAATTTATAATTAACTAACTCGTGCTAACTTCGCGTTCGGTTTACTCGCTTTTGAGAAGTCATGAAAATGCACTTCCTAAAACCAACGACTTTGTTTTGTCCATATCCACCTTTGGTGCCACCGTCCCAAACTAGACTTGACTTTGGTGCACAAACAAAATTGAGCTAAATGACCTTCTCTTCTTGCAATTTCCACATCTATTATCTTTGCCATGATTACCACAGAAGTGGTTACCATTCTTAGCATGATAATTTCCCCACGATGGTTATCATTGTTCGATACCGCTGCCACCAAAAGATGATTATTATCGTGTTGTTGGTCGTTACCTTTTGTTTGAATTTGAATCAACACTCTCATGTGCTTCATTCGTATCTCAAAGCATTTTCGTAAGTCATTCTCAAACACCATCACAAAACAAGGGTTAATTAACATATCACATATTATCCCTATACTCGACCGTGACCAATTAAATACCAAATAAATTTAGGTAGGTCATACTAGCTAAGGAATTCCCCGCTCTCCCCTCCTAGTACTATTCTCACATCTTAGCCAGGATCATATCCCTAAGCTTTGATACCATTTGTGACGCCCCCAAAATTAGGTATATCGTCACCCATCTTGGATCGCCACTTACATGGTACATAAATTCAAATACAACTTACTAATATAACTATCGTGGTGTGCAATACGACATAAAGCGTGAGTTTGAATACAAATATTGTCTACTAGATATTATACAAACTCAAAAGGAGTCCTCATTACAACTATTATCACACTATTTCACGAGAATAGTGAGGACTACTAATGCTATCCTCGGACCATTACTGCGTTCCCGACTCGTCTCCAACTATGTTCTCATTTCACAGAGAGAACAATTGAAAGAAAGGGTGAGCTCAACTAGCCTTGAAGAAATATTATGACTAAGATAATGCGAATAAATTATCATTAGCCTTCAACAGATGTTAAACCGATAAAATACAATAGACAAACAGCTTAAGCTGCAATGGAATATGCAATCCATTAAAAGAGTCAAGTAGAGAATAAAGTCTACTATCTTTTAGGTTTTAAAAGGTTTTCATCAATTTTTATCGGCCGAGACTCAAACTTAATAAATAAACCACCACATCTAATCATCCCTCGTACCACGGTCAAGGATTTTCATCAAATTATCAATGGTCATGACTATACCGAATCACCCCCGGTCATAATCATACCAAAACTATCCATCATCGCATTACGTGCCAATCGAGGACTTTTGTCACATCATTTATATCAAGTCATGATTATACAAGAATGATCCTCGGTCATAATCATACTAAGTTCATCTATGCACGTAAGCCAAAGATAACATAATATAACATGAGGATGATGACAATGACATAGTAATTCAATAAAACAAGTTCAAGAATTATTTAATCCATGAATTATTAACGCCCAAATTGTCAACATGATCTTTGTTTCGTGAGAGTAAAATTCAAGAATGATCGATCGGAAGAATATTTCCATGAAAAGATCTTTGGATGAAACGCAAATATCAAGGATATTCTACTAATTTCATGGAGTATAGAAGTCAAAGTTTTAACCAACTGAGTATAATAAAGAATGGAATAACAAAAGAAATCACCATGCATGCGATATTTGCAGACGTAAAAGTTATTCCAATGAATAATAATAACGGAACCGTGTCGGTGAAATTCACACCGGAAAGGATGTTCCAACAGAATAATAAAGATGGAACCAGATCCCAGATATAAACACATGATAGGATATTCCAACAGAATGATAAAAGCGGAACCGGTCGGTGTAAAACACATGCATGAGGATGTTCCAATGTAATAATAAAAAGCGGAACTAGGTCCTGTAAAACACATGCAGCAGGATGTTCTAATGAATAATAGAAGAATGTCACCAAGTATAGGGTAAACCAGCGATACAAAAGTTATTCCAATGAATAATAAGCAATGGAATAACATAAGGATTTCACAAGTATAGGGTACTGGCGTGATACAAAGTTATGTATAGGGTATGCCACTTTTACAAAGTTATTCCAATGTATAATAATAATGAATGGAATAATAGAAGTTCTCTTCAAGAAGAAAGAATAACACCCCTTACGGGTACAACAAATAATACCCCTTACCGTAAAAGACACTGGATATCAAAGTAGTGAAGTACCAGAATACTCTTCTTCTTTCTCTCTATAGATTTTCTCTCTATAGCTTCTCTCTATAATTTCTCTCTCTAGAGTTTCAATGAATTCGTAAGAAAATAATGAAGGAATGAGCTTCTATTTATAGGAAAATGGAATGCATAGTAACTAATCCATGAACGGTCCAGATTGATTTACTTTAATCTGACGGTCCATATTTAAAGCAAAATCTTTTAAATTAAATATAATATATTCTATTTATATAAAAACATTTTACTATGCAAACACTATGCAACACTATGCAAAACACTATGCAAAAACACTATGCAAACACTATGCATAATAAAATATAATATATTCTATTTATAGAATAACTTTAATAAAGTATTCATTTTTATATAAAAGATGTTTCGCATTTTATTACGTTAATAATACTGAATAAAACAAAAACGTCATTATCATTATAATAATTCATATTATTAATCGATAATAATGGAATCAAACCGAGTGACTCTCACATAAATATCAATAATCAATACCGTGTCTTTACTATGCAACCACACGACATCGTATTTTTTTACTACCGAAAGTAGTTCAACAAAGTATCCACAGTAAAACTTCCGTAGTTATTTCAATAAAATATTTTTTGCGTTTTCTCAATCCAAATAATAATTACATTATAGGGTCCACCAATGATTAAGTAGTTATACGAATATTCCCCGCTAAACCTAAGAATATTCCCGACCAATCGAATATAATATAACCACTTGCATACTTTGCAAAATTTATAAATACTACCCACAACTATAATATTATATCAAATTCACACCATAATATTAAAAAAAAATTATTTTGACAAAATTTAAATCTTTATTGATAAAATCTGGGGTCTCACATGTTTATTTTGCAAAATTTGCACATTTTACCCATAACCAAAGCATTATATCAAATTAACTCCTTATTATTTTAAGATAATGAATGGAGGAAATTCAATTTTATTTAAAATAAGTTGGGGTTTTACATCTACAGTGTGATTTTCTAGGATTTTTGCAATTAGCGTAAAAATGTAAAAATTTAGTTTCCTAAAAATGTAATTTAAAGTTCAGTAATTATAATTAGTTTTCTAATTACATTATACTTGAAAATTAGGTTTAAGCTTTAAAAATTATAATTATGATTGCTAATTTAGCAATTAGGACTCTAACTTGATAATTGGGGTTCCTAAATAATAAATAGGGTTTCTAATTTAAAATTTAGGGTTTCTAATAATTAGGGTTTTCCCTAATTAAGTATAATACCTGTTATTAGACACATTATCACGGTATCACGACAAAAAAATGACTTAACAATTTCTTAAAGTCGTAAATGACTTTCGAATTAGGGTTTCTAATCAATTAGGGTTTATAATAATTAGGATTTTCCCTAATTAAGACTAAATTCTACAATTCATGTCATTATTCATATAACACAATCACTACACATTCGTGAATCTCCTATTTGAGTTTAAAGAAATAGGTTTAAACAAATTAATGCTAGGGTTTGGTCATGATACACCATAATTGACCAACCATTATCAGTCAACACATACAATACATATTTATAGCACTGAAATATAATTAATATAATATTATTATTCTCATTCCTTGCTTAAAATCCAAAATTAGGGTTTGGATTCCATATCTGATTTACCTTGCATATATAGCATTATTAATTAAGTTAAAATAATTAACTTAATAATCTATACTAAAATTCATATAATAAAATAATTATTATAATAATTCCATAATCCTTTCATATATTATTTAAATAATATATAATCATATTTTCATAGAAAATAAATAATAAAAATGTTTTTACTCTAGAATTAATTATTATACTGAATATACTTTATAATGATCAATAATTCCAAAATAATATTATTTTAAATTATTCATGTAATAAATATATTTTTATTTAGCAAATAAATACATACGCTTTATCTTGTGCGTATCCCCACCTTTATAAAAAAAAAGTTATACGCAAAATTTCTGATTTAATTATATAGAAAATATCGAGTTGTTACAGTTCATGCAAGGTATGTTATGTTATTGAATGCTTATGTTGTTAGTTCATTTCTAAAGCATGATCTTAATATATTGTTGATTCCTTTATGACTTATTTCATAGCATATTGTGATTACATTTTATTCAACTAATCCTTAGTTGATGTTCGTTAAACTCTAAATTACCTTGAAACTTATCCAAACCAAACTTACTTTGGTGCGGACTTGTATTCTAAATACTGAGATGAACAACCATATTACAGGGGATAATTTACGTGTAAGCGTTTAGATGTTTGTGCAAAATACATTGTACGAAGGGTTGATCCATTTAAGTAGGAGAAGTCCCTACAACCTTATGACTGTTTAGGTTTAAGTTGAAAGAATACTTAAAACTTTGGACATAGTTCGTGGTCTTGTGACCCGTAGATATATATATATTTCAAATTCTGTTTCTGATTATCATTGATAGAGAATATTATTCAATTCTATTGATCCTATTCATTTGGCAGTTGTTATGATATTTTATTCATTTTCACTTCAAGTGAGCATTGTTAGCTCACTCTTGCTTATATAACCATTACAGCTAAAGTTGAGAAGGTTGATGAACCTTCCACCAGTAAAGGAAAAGGAAAGATGAACAAGTGTTGAAGACTTGTAAACCTGTTGAATTTTATATTTTTAGAATCTATTTTAAATGTTGGGATGTAGTTATTTAATTTTTCACACTTGATGTTTGTATTTAAAGGTTAGATAACCTGGGAAATTTTTTTGAACTTATTTATGTAATCCATTAATTGGAAGGTTTATTGTAAAATTTTATTATGTTTGTGTAGTTAGACATGAATGTTTTTGTCAAGTGAACACCAAATCGTGTGGGAATGAAGTACCCGAATTTGGGAGTGTCACAAGTTGGTATCGAAGCCTTAGGTGGGGAAAAGCCTTAGGGAGTAACCTTTGAAAAGATAGTGGTGATAAAATCTTATCGAGTTTTAAGGAAGAAGTAATAAAACACTTATGTGCTTATGTGATTGCAACCTATGCGCTCGTGAGTGTCGAGTTGTAATGATTATTAATTAAAACTTAAAAATTTTGTTGCCAAGATGGCTAATGTAGGAGAATCCAGTCAGGCTAGAGAGGAAGGATCCCAAATGCCTAGAGAGGAGGAGCCTCGAGATATTCAGGTGGTTTTGGAACAACTACTGCCAGGGGAAACATCTTCATTGGTCATAGTGGTTGAGCAGGAGGGTTTACCTGATGAGGATGATGAGATAGAGATGGACGAGGAGGACCCTATGGAGCTGCCACAGTCGAATGAGGATGAGGAGGACAAGGAGGAAGAGATTCCACTAAACTTGATCGATGCACGTATGTACGACAAAGTATACGACCGTAATGTGGAACTTCAGGATAGCGTCGAGGAGTTGGAAGAGATAGTAGCTGAACAACAGACCTCAATGGTGCAAAAGGACAACGAGATCCAGGATCTAGAGGAATGTCTAAGTAATGTCAAAGGGAAGCTGGTCCACACTGAAGGAGAAAACGAGCAACTGATAGAGGAGATTGCAAAAGTGAAGAACAAGTTGAAGGAAGAGTCTACTAAGAGGGCAAGAGCCGAAGACGCGTGATCAAGATGGAAGAGATGAATATTGTTTTTAACACAGTGATCAATCGAGCTCAAGATTGGGTTGTGTTATCCGATTCAGTTCAAGACGCTGCCATCGTACATGTTAGATCACCGAACAATGTTCCGTATTATAGAAGAAGAGCGTCGTAAGGTTATGCAGTATTTTAGTAGGTCGTCATAAATGTACTTTGTGACAACCAAGAAAATTGGATTGTCAAGAATTTAAGTTTAAAGAATTGGTTATTAATAAAATGAATTTTTTATTAATACTATTCTGTGCTATATGTTTATTAATCATTCTAGAACCTAGGATGATTATTAATTGGGAGGATTCTGGCTACGAGCTAGACTGAACGAGTAAGAATTTTCAAGACAAAAATAAAAAAAATTTGTGAACAAAATATTTTTGTGGAAAATGACGAAATAGGCACTATTCACCCGACGAAACTCTAAGGGTTAGGGTTTGAATAACCTAAGCCTTTTCGAGAGTTTGGTATGTCGAAATGACATTCCGTCGAAAGATTTGACGATAATATATCGTGAAAAGTTAAGTAAGTCGATAAAAGTTTTTCTCAAAAAATGTGTAGAAATCGGACGAAATTAAAATGACGAAAAGTACTGTTATGTACTTTTCACTTGTTTAACTACGTTAGGGGAAAACGTGAAGGAAAACACTTATCGTGGAAAAGTGTTTTTTTTCAGTTTTTCAAATATCCGAAGAATGCGTAAAAGTAAATCGATAAACGAAAGACGAAATATCCAAAAATATTTGGATTCCGAGAATCTTAGTTTTTAAAATTGTTGGACGAAATCCGAAAGACGGAACCACGAAACTTCCAAGGGAAGCTTCGTGAATAGTAAGGAGTTTTGGGGAGAAATGACTAAAACACCCCTAGCCTTTGTTTTCTGTATAAACAAGCCTTAAGCTCATTTATTTGTTTGGAGAGAGAGAGAGTTCGGATGAAGAGGTAGAGAATGAGGAAATGATTGCCCGAGTGCACGCTTTGTCTAACGGAGGAAGATTAAAGGAGAAAGGTAATTCGGAACCTAAACCTAAGTAATTTTATTTTAAGTTTTATATGTTAAAAACATAACTTAATGAGAATAGAAGTAAATGATTTTAAGAATGGTTTCATATGGTTGAAATCATGAGAAAATGAAGAAATAAGAATTAGAAGTTTAGTTTGTAAATTTCTTAAGGAAGTATAAGTTTCGTAATGAATTTGAATGATCCGAATGAATTATATGAACGATTCGATGTAGAAAGTAAGGAATGGTGTTTTATACCATAAAATTCTAAGAAAAAGTGAAATCGTAATCAAAATATCGATCAAAAATGAAGAACGAACGAAGAACGCGAAGAACGCGAAGAACATTGTTGATGGATAAATTTAAAACCATCGTAGGATAATTTGTTATTGATGGACAAGTTTAAAACCATCGCGTATAAGTTAGATGCTTATTGCTTGGTTAGGAACGGTAGAAACGTTCATTAAGAATGCATTAAAATTGAGCTATAACGAAGTTATTGCAAAAATTTTGTAAAAGATAAACGAGAATTGGAAAGTTATTAAATAAACCTGAATGTGTAGGGTTTCATAAGAATGTTAGAGAACGTAGAAAATGTGAGTTGTGGACTCAAGAACAAATGAGTTCTGAGTTCGGATGACCGAATTATGGATGAACGAACGAAGAACGTTAAAAACATAAAACGAATGAAGGGTGAAGATTAAGCCAATTGAATGACATGTTAACGGATTCAGAATGAAGTTCTGTCTAAGGGTAATCGATGTACGTAAGATAAGGAAGAGAATGACTTTGGAACAACCTCGTTCCGAGTTATAATGAAGAAGTTATGAGATTTCAAAGTAAGCGTCTTAAACAATTTCCAAGACTTAGAGAATTTTTGGGAATTTTGTGCTTGATGTCATGAAAGACCAACCAAGCCTAGGGAGGCAAGATTGCAATACGTGACTCGCCATCACCGTTCTTTGAGTGTGGCACCGCGTCGCGATAGAGAGAAGGGAGAGTGGCGTCGCAGCGCCATTGTAGGGAAAAAGCCAGAGAAGAGCTTTTAACTGCTCAGCTCTTGGGGGAAACATAAGGAAAGATAAAGAACATAATGTTCAACGAATGTAACACTTAATCAAGTGTTTTAAACTTTTAATGAAGGTTGAACGAAAAGATTAAATGAGATTAAAAGATAAAGAATACGAACTTGGGTTCCGGAACCAATATTCGGGGACCGTAGTCGCGATAAACGAACGTGAGGGATTGCTATGATTGTGATTCCTTAGACGTTGAGTGACGAGAAAAACGTATAATATTTTGATGTTTTGATTTCGTAGTGAGAGATAAGTGTAAAGCATATAGACGATGTGAACGCAACGCAGTTACGTTGAATGATCAGTCTTAGCATACAACGAACCGTATGGCTTTGACATTAAGGAAGAATGAAGAATGGTATTAAGAAAGCCATAACAAATGGTAAAAAGATTAATGGAAGCCGTATGTGAGTTGGATGAGAATGTTAGAATGAAATGTAAGCATTGAACACTTTAACTGACGTGAAGGTTGAGTGTACATGAATATTAAACGGGCAGAACCTACACCCTGTGTATGGTTTGACTTTAAGATAATGAAGACCAATGATTAAACCATGAACGGTAAAGAAGTTGAATTAAAGATAAGTACGCATAATATAATGAAGCCAAGTTAATGATTAACTTGAATGATCGTTCTGAGTATACAAAAGACTATATGACTTGGACGATATTGAATGAATCTTGAGGTATGGTATTTAGTTGCCAGAAAGCTATAAGGAATGAGAAATTGACTTAACGAACATTATATTTTAATAGTTCAGATAAGTTAAGATAAGTTTAGGTTGTATTACAATCGTAACCTTTGATGGTTGACATATGGGAGCTGGGCTAAATAATTCCTTCAGAGAGTGAACGTATATACGAAACTGGCAACCGATCTAACTCACTGTGATGGCATTATAGATGAGATGGGAACTTGTTTGTTGGTTGTTTATGGGAAACCACTCAGAGTACCATATGGACTACTAGCAGAGATGTGATGTGTGCTGAGTCCTAGAGAAGTTATAAGAAGAAGATAAGAATATAAATCATCAAAGATGATGAACGTATGAGTAAGACATCTCCATATGTCATGAAGCCGTAAACCAGTGAAGGAAGTTGTCGCGTAAACTTACGCTGAAAGAACGCGAACCCTAAGAAGTAAAGCTAAGTAAACCAATGCATAAGTCAAATATACATAACTAATTGGTGTATGTGTTTCCTTATATGTTATAGGGATTAGAATGAGCAGATCAACATAAGTTGTACTTGTGCATAAAGCAAGTTTCCTAACTTCATTCATATTTTAAATGAATGCTAGTTCCTAAAACTTCTCAGATGTTGAACTTGAGAAGTTTGGTCTATGTGCAAATATGTGATATTTGTACAAGGTGGTAGAACGTATTGTGCCACAATGTGAACTTTTTAATGTTTCTATAAGATGAGAATGTTCTGTTTATACATAACCCATTATTGATAAGTCTGTGTTATTGATTCTAGCCAGACAGAATGTATATGAAAGAGAGTAGAGAATGAATGTATTTCAAAGTGAAGGTGAGTAATGTTTTAAGATAATAGGAATCGAGATTATTCCTATTATTCAAGCTGCTTCATAACCTTTGTTCGGTTATTGAAGTTTTAAAGGAATATTTGAATTCTTAAAGTTGTTTGTTCAACTATTATGACTTGCTGGGCAATTGAATGCTCACACTTGCTTTAAATGAAAAACATTTTCAGCGTACGATGTTAGAAGAACTTAAGTATCCCGTAAAGATCAAGTTGATCGGTATCCAGAAGAAGTGCCATTCATTAGATGAATGAATGTGAAGATAAAGTAAAGACTTGTAATATAGAATGATGTAATTAAACTATAGAATAGTTTAATGAACAGTTATATATCCTTGGTGGCGGATGAAAGTCACTCGTGTAAGATGTAAAGAATAATGTAATTAACATTATTTGTAATGAAAGAGGTTATAAGGTTTTAGAACATGGGAATTGAGAATGTATGCTTTTATATTTCAGTATATAATGATGTATGTTGGGATGAATGATGTACTCATGACGTACGGAATCTGTATGTGAAGATAGACCAGATTTCGGGGCCAAACATACTTGATATGTGATTAATGATATTATAAATATGATGTAAATCCCAAGTGTTATGTAACCTATGGGATATGATGATGATGTTATCTTGAAACTCTAATATTTCAGGAAAGTAATGTAAATAACAATTGATGCTATTGTTTTGATGTTTTTAAAGATGATGATTAATAAAATGTTAATTTTTATTCAAGATGTTATGTGTTATGTGATGATATTTTATGATGTGAAAATTAAGTAGAAAATACTTAAAAGAAATTTAGTAATAATCTAATAAGTCTATTTTAATCAAAAAATGCCTCCAAGAAGACGTCAACCACGATAGCAAACCCCTAAGCGATCTACCAACAATAATAACGTTGAAGCTAACCCAGTTTAGCAGTTGGTGACACTTCTGACAGGAGCACTATAGAATCAACCGCGGAATCAAGCTGCAACTTTTAAGGATTTCAAAGCAGTTGGACCACCAGAATTCCCTGGAACCATGAATCCGGTTGACGCAAAGACCTGGATCATGGAAATAGAGAAGGTATTTGATGTTGCTAGGGTCGGTGAGAAACATAAGACTGCTTTTTCAACATTTATGTTGAAAGCAAAGGCCAGTTATTGGTGGCAAGCCAATAAAACTAGAGGAGGTCATGGAGTGATGGCTTGGGAAAGGTTCAATGAAATATTCTTCGAGACCTATTTCCCAGAGAGTTCAAAGAATTAGATGGAAGTGCAGTTTCTAGAGCTAAAACAGGGCACAATGACAGTGTTGGAGTATGCAGCAAGGTTCAATGAGTTGGAGAGGTTTGTGTCATATCAAGTGAACACGAATGAGCGCAGGGTGAGGAGATTTGAATAGGGACTGAAGCCTTGGTTGTATAGCAAAGTCTCCCTGTTCTAGTTAAAGACATTTGCAGCGGTGCTTGAGAAGGCAATTCTCGCTGAGGGTGGCGGCGAGGCTGTGACAAAGTACAATCAAGAACAAAGAAGAAAGAAGAATGAAGGCGAGGTTAAGAATAGTGGTGGTAGTGGTAGAAATGGTAACAATAACCTAAAGAGAAAGTGGAATGCGAGTGTTGGTGCTGGAAGCCAACAAGGTAGCCAGCAGATAAAGAAGTTTGAAGCATGTGCTACATGTGGAAAGAATCACACTGGCATGTGCTTAAGGGGTAAGCGGGTATGCTTCAACTGTGGCAAGGAGGGTCACATTGCCCTAAATTGCCATCAACCAAAGAAGAATGTTTGCTACACATGTTGGTCAAAGGATCATTTTTCTCACAAGTGCCCTAAGAAGAAAGCTAGAGAGACAACGTGAAATAAGGGAGGTAGCATCGGAGGTACATTGACCATGGCTGGACCAACGTCATCAAACAGGCCCACAACCAGAACCTTCAATATGACTGTGTAGGATACTATACAATCGAAAGATATTGTGTCAGGTATTATCCCAATCAATGATATACATGCATGCTTATGTATTATTTGATTTGGGTGCTACTTGATCGTTAATATCTGATGAATTTGCTAAGAAGTTAGAATTGCCTAGTGAAGAATTGAATTTCCATTTAAACATATAAATTGTGAATAGGGAGGTAATTCCTGTTAGGTTAATATACAAGAATTATAGGATGAATATTAAGGGGAATGTCATGATAGTAGATTTAATTCCGATAAAACTTGGAGAGTTTGATGTTCTATTGGGAATTTATTGGTTATTCAATTATGGAGCGATAATTGATTGCCAAAAGAAATGTGTAAACCGTATAACTCCGTCAAAGGTAGTTTTCTATGGTAACAAATGGACTAGACAAGCGAGATGTCTAACAATTATGCAGGCCAAGAAGTTATTGAGTCAAGGTTGTGTAGGGTACTTAGCTTACATAGTCGATACTCAGAAGAAGATGGATGTGAAAATGGAGAAGATACAAGTGGTTAGGAAATTTGTAGATATATTTCCGGAGGATTTTCCAGGACTTCCACCTGACAGAGAGATCGAGTTCGTTATCGATTTGGCGCCAGGAACTGTTTTGGTATCGAAGGCCCCGTACAGGATGGCTCCGGTAGAAATGAAGGAACTGATGGTACAATTATAAGAGTTGTTAGACAAGAAATACATTCAGCCGAGTGTATCACCATGGGGAGCACCAGTCTTATTCATAAAGAAGAATGATGGGTCAATGCGTCTTTGCATTGATTATAGGGAATTAAACAAAGTCACTATTAAGAATAAATATCCATTGCCAGGAATAGATGACTTGTTTGATTAAATGAAAAGTGTTAGATACTTCTCAAAAATAGATTTGAGAAGTGGGTATCACCAATTGAAAGTAAGGAAGGAGGATATACCAAAGATGACATTCAGAACTCGGTATAAACATTACGAGTTTCTGGTGATGTCTTTCGGATTGACAAATGCCCCTGCTGCATTCATGGATTTGGTGAATAGGGTGTTTAAACCATTTTTAGATAAGTTTGTGGTGGTATTTACCGATGATATTTTGATGTACTCCAAATCTCAAGAAGAACACATAGAACATTTACGTTTGACAATAAAGGAAAGTATGGTTGAGAATAATGTGGTGAAATATAAGGTTGATATCGAAGGAATGCTAAGATTTGAGGGAAGAATTTGGATTCTAGTAGTACCAGATATTAAAGAAGAAATCTTGACCGAAGCACATAACTTAAGATATTCAATTCACCCAGGAAGTACGAAGATGTATTAAGATTTACGACGACACTTTTGGTGGCCAAACATGCAAATAGATGTTGCAGAATGTGTCGCAAAATGTTTAACATGTCAAAGAGTCAAGGCCGAGCATCAGAGACCCAACGGGTTACTTCAACCGTTGGAAATACAAGAATGGAAATGGGAACACATCACAATGGATTTTGTGGTAGGTCTTCCAACTACTCAGAGAGGATACGATGCGATTTGGGTGATAGTATACAGGCTGACGATATCAGCACACTTTTTGCCAATAAAGATTAGATTCTGTCTTGATCAGTTGATAAAGTTGTACGTTAAAGAGATCATTTTGAGACATGGAGTTCAAGTGTCAATTGTGTCAGATAGAGATCAGCGATTCACGTCAAATTTCTAGAAAAGACTATAAGAATGCAGGGGAACACAATTGAGAATTAGTACGGCGTACCATCCTCAAATAGATGGCCAAAGTGAACGAACAATCCAGACTTTGGAAGATATGCTCAGAGCATGCATCATGGATTTCAAAGGGAGCTGGGATGAACATTTACCATTGGCAGAATTCGCCTACAACAACAGTTACCACGCAAGCATCGGCATGTCGCCTTACGAAGTATTGTACGACAGGAAGTGCAGAACTCCACTATGCTGGGATGAAGTCGATGAACGTCAATTATTAGGACCGGAACTGGTACATCAAACTACTGAGCTTGTTAAACTCATTAGGACAAGATTGATAGCTACTCAAGACAAACACAAGAAGTATGCTAATTAACATAGACGAGATCGTGAGTTCGATGTATGAAATTTTGTGTTCTTAAAAGTTTCTCCTTGGTAGGGAAAAATTCATTTTGGTAAAAAGGGAAAGCTAAGCCCGATGTTTATTGGACCCTTTGCAGTGCTACGAAGAGTAGGAGAAGTGGCTTACGAGGTAGCTCTACCTCCAGAATTGGAACACGTTCATAATGTTTTTCATGTTTCGGTGTTACAACCTTATAAACCCGATTACAAGCATGTGATCGAGTACGAACCATTACAGTTCGATACAGACTTGTCTTATGAAGAGGTTCCTATCCAGATAGTCGACATGAAAGAACAAATGCTTAGGAATTAGGTGATACCTTCTATGAAGGTGATATGGAGATACCACAATGTCGAAGAGGCTACGTAGGAACTCAAAGCTGAAATGATGAAGAATTATCCTGAGTTATTTGTTTGATCTATATCTTTGATTCTGGGGACATAATCTTTGTATGGAGGGAAGAATGTGACGAATGAATTATTGGAGTCGTGATTCCGGGGACAGAATCCTTGTAAGGAGGGAATGATGTAACAATCTAAGATTTTATTATTTTGTAATTTAAAATATCTATTAAATGAAATATATATTTTATTGATGTGGTTGTTGTTAGTAAATATTTGTGAATTAAATTTATTTATTAGATAATATTCTAATTTAATTTAATAGTCAGAGATGGAATGCTATGTTTTAATTTAATAATTAAAATGGTATGTGAATTTATTAAGTAAAATTATAATGAGATTTTAATTTTATGATATTTGTTTAAGTGGAAAATTTATTTAAAATATAGTATGTGTAATTAGTTTATTTGACTAATGTTGGATATGGGATCTAAATAAATAATATGACATTTTAAACTATAGTGTAATGGTTTATTAAAATAAATTAAATGGATTTACCCAAACAATGCTTTAAATATTAAGTTTTTATTTTAATTAGTTTTATCCAAACATAGCCTTATGGTTTTAAATTTTGAATTTTAATTATAATAAATAAAATAAATCAAAATAATATATATAATATTTTATAACTGATATGTAATTATTATAATAATAGTTATATGGCAGTTACATACGTTTAGGAGCGTCTGTTTTATTTACGTGAAAAGCTTTTGGCTTAAGCCTAAGGAGAGAAAAGAAAAGAAAGAATACTAAGAAAAGAAAATAGAGAAAGTTTGTAGAGAGAAGTTTGTGAGTATTTGAGAGAGAGTTCTGTGATTCCAAGCAGTTGTCTGTGGTTAGCAAGGATTTTCCAAGCAATTGAAGGTATATTTTCAAAGCTTTAATATTATATATATGAATATTTTATATTCACGAGTCTTATGTTTTCTGTGAATTCATGTTGGGTGAATTGTTATTATAAACGGAATTGTTGTTTTTATATGTGTTTGTGATGTTAGAACTAGCATCTAGATAAGTATTTAGTGTACCAATTACTTTCTTTACGTTTAAAAATAAGAAAAAACTGACTACAGTACATGTGTGTATGAATATGGCTTGTTGGAGTTCAAAATTGATATTTGGTTTGTAAACTAATCTGTAAATTAAGTCTTGAATATGTTAATTCGATAAAAAACGAAGAGAACGTAGTTTGAATTAATTGATTTGGTGTATAATTGTGATCACATTGTTAAGTTTTGTCAATAATGTTAAAAATGGAGTTTTTGGTTTAAAACATGGCATTTAAGGATTTAAATTTTCTGAAGTTGTTGTTTAGATGTTTTAAATCAGTATATATATGATGGGTACTGTTTATGTATAATCTGTGTAAGTTATACGTGATAAATTGGGTGCTAAAAATTAAGATGCAGGTCAAATTAGCTTTGTTTTTTCGTCGTTGAATCAGAATTCAGGGCGTAATTGCAGCAGTTGATGCTTACCCTAGTAGTCATGTCCCTCGGCCAAGCCAAGAAATACCGAAAGTCAAGAACGCTCCCAGTGTAAATCGGTGCCGCAGTACACGGTTAGAAGAATGGCCAGAAAATTTGTTTTTGTTACACAAAGTCTGTAATTGATGATAAGGTGCAATATTATGATTGTTAAAAATGTGATTTTTGTTAATCGTGGTCTTATAGTACTAAGAAGGAGAATTTTATTAACAATTAATGAGTTTTGCTATTACATTACTAGTGGGACTTGACTATGTGATTAAAACCAATCCATACATGAAATAGATATTTATTTGTATACAGAGTATATGTAGTAACTAATTGTGTCATAATTACATGTGTATAGGATATTGTGAATCAAATTATTACGGTTTAGCTTACACGCAAGGCAAGTTTTCTTTATCCTACTTTGTTTACAATTGAGCAACTTTCTAAACCTTACCTCTTGATATTGAGCATGTTTTCTTATCTTTAACTTATTTCTTAGTGTACAAGTTCTCTAACTCTATTGTTACGATTGTGCAAATTTCTTAACTCTAATTATATCGTGCAAGTTTTCTTTACTCTACCTAATTTATTGAGCAAGTTATTCCTAATCCTATTTATACAATTTAACTATGTTCGTGCAAAGCTATTTAACCTAACTCTTACTTTGAGAAGGTTTCCTACTTTAACTTGTTTCTTAGCATGCAAGCTTCTAAATTCTGATATAATTATGTTGAACAAGTTTTATCGTTTAATTTGCTATTTACTATGCATGCTCAATAACTCAGTTCTGTTACTAAACAAAATTCTAACCTTAGATTAACATTGTTCAAGCAAGGTATGTTATGTTATTCAATGCTTATGCTGTTAGTTCATTTCTAAAGCATGATCTTAATATATTGTTGATTCCTTTATGACTTATTTCATAGCATATTCTGATTACATTTTATTCAACTAATCCTTAGTTAATGTTCGTTAAACTCTAAATTACCTTGAAACTTATCCAAACCAAACTTACTTTGGTGCGGACTTGTATTCTAAATACTGAGATGAACAACCCTATTACATGGGATAATTTACGCGTAAACATTTAGATTTTTGTGCACAATACATTGTACAAAGGGCTGATCCCCCTAAGTATGAGAAGTCCTTACATTCTTATAACTGTTTAGGTTTAAGTTGAAAGAATACTTATAACTTTGGATATAGTTCATGATCTTGTGACCCTCAGATATGTATTTCAAATTCTATTTCTGATTATCATTGATAGAGAATATTATTCAATTCTGTTGATCCTATTCCTTTGGCAGTTGTTATGATATTTTATTCATTTTCACTTCAAGTGAGAATTGTTAGCTCACTCTTGCTTATATAACCATTACAACTAAAGTTGAGAAGGTTGATGAACCTACCACTAGTAAAGGAAAAGGAAAGATGAACAAGTTTTGAAGACTTGTAAACCCGTTGACTTTTATATTGCTAGAATCTATTTTAAATGTTGGGATGTAGTTATTTAATTTTCCGCACTTGATGTTTGTATTTAAAGGTTAGATAACCTGGGAGATTTTATTGAACTTATTGATGTAATCCTTTAATGGGAAGGTTTATTGTTAAATTTTATTATGTTTGGGTAGTTAGACATGAATGTTTTTATCAAGTGAACACCAAATCTTGTGGGAATGAAGTACCCAGATTTTTTGGTGTCACAAGCCCAGCTCCCATATGTCAACTATCAAAGGTTACGATTGTATTATAACTTAAATTCATCTAACTTATCCGAACCATTAAACTATAATGTTCGTTATGTCAATTGCTTATTCCGTATGGCTTTCTGGCAACTAAATGCCATACCTCTGGATTTATTCATTATCGTCTAAGTCATACAGTCTTTTGTATACTCAAAATAATCATTCAATATTAATTCTATGCATTTATAGCGTTAAGCATTTTACGTTACCTTATTCTTATCTTACAACGTCCAGATCAATCGACTCAGAACGTCATCCAAGTTATAAACATTAACTCAACTTTTTTACGTTATACGTACTTGTCTTTAATTCAGCTTATTCACTGTTCACGGTTTAATCATTGGTCTTTGATGATTGGGTAATATACCCATGAATTGGTTATGTTTGACATTAATTTGTTGTGTGTCCGAAGCATTTTAGAGTCATTTTACTTGTTCAAGTTGTGTTGTGGCAGGATTGTGCGCTGCTGGAACGTTTGGGAGCATTTGGGTTAAAAATAGCAAGTTTGGCAACCCATCGCACCTAGCGGCCGGCGCCGCTTTCAAAGGCAAAAACTAGCGGTAGGTACCGGGTCTTGAGTCTTGACCGGGGCAGACGCACGCGTGGATCAGGCGTGGAATTGCTTTGACTTCTAGTTTGACTTCGTATTTGAAGTGTATTGGAAGCCTATTTGGATTAGGATTGTTGGAATTGGGCAAGTAAATATAAATTGATTGTTTGCATTGAATTGGGACACTTAATTCTACACAATTGGAGATTAATCAAGGAGCAAGAGTAGATCTTGAAGGCTAGAACTTGGAGTTCTTCTTCTTCTATATTCTTTTAATTTGTGTAATTCACAAGGGATGATTTATCAATTAATTGTATTTTTTATTTCCGTCATGAACTAATTCCTATTATTAAGATTCCAATGGAACCTTTTATGGTTATGAATTGATTATTTGATTTATTCCAATTATTTATGTTGAAGTGAATTGTTCATCATGCCTTGTATTTATTGATTAATTATCTGGACAATAATTACCGTGTTACTCTAGAAGGAATTGAGAGAGGAATTCTAGGGTTAGAGAAGCGAGGTGGTGAGATGTGACTTAGTTATTTACTCGATGAATAATTAGGTTTGTGAATAGAATGAGAATATCTATTTCACTTACGTAACACATAAGGAATTGGGATTATAAGGAGTTTAATTCAATTGTTTTGCATAAAGATATAGCAAAATTAATCTGGGTTAAATAGAAGGCAATTGATCACTTTCGAGAGAGGGTTTTTGGCATTTGAGAATTCTGTTAACAATTGATGAGAGACATAATAATTGGGATATTTAGATAATTGATTTAATAATCATAATTGGGGAAATTGGAGTCTTAATTGTCATTTATCTGCATTCAAACAATTCTTAATTTGTTATTTGTTTTCTTTTAGAATAATTTCTTGTTTTATTAAAATTAGTTTTCTTAGTTTCAAAAATCACAATTTTTTGGTTGTTTAAATAAAATTGAATTGATATAGTACTAGTAGTTAGAGTTTATTAATTGGAATTCTCTAAGGGATCGACACTCTATTTTACCACTATATTACTTGTTGATCGTGTATACTTGCACGTTTGCTTTGATTGTGAAATCAACCAACAAGTTTTTAAGTATTGATTTAGCGGGAATTCTTTGTTAATATTAATTCCATATTAGTTATAATCAATTCGGTCTTAATTTAAACGTTACTTATTTTTCTTCTTGTCTTCGCAGGAATTCTTTGCGAGTGTATGCACACTAGATGAAGGGCAAGAAAGGAACTTTTTCCTTATACAGACGAGATTGAAAGGAAGTTCTGGAAAGGGCAATCGACTAGTGCGGTATCACCCGAGGAAGAAAAACTGGTAGAACAAGAAATTCTAGTGAACATGGCAGGGAACGATCAGAAATCACTTCGAGACTATGCCATGCTGAATGTCATGGATATACAGTCGAGTATTAGGAGGCCAGCAAACAACGCTAACACTTTTGAGATCAAACCAGCAACCATTCAAATGCTTCAGAATTAATGTCAGTTTGGGGGTAGTTCGTTAGATGATCCGAATGAGCATATCTTAAGTTTCTTGGAAGTTTGCGACACCTTCAAATTCAACAACGTGTCGGATGATGCTACAAGGTTGAGAATGTTCCCATTTACCTTGAAAGATAAAGTACGAAGTTGGCTACACTCTCAGCCTACGGACTCAATCCTCACTTGGGATGACTTAGCCCAAAAATTTCTAGCTAAGTTTTTCCCACCAGCGAAGTTAGCAAAACTACGGAATGATATTCATACCTTCGCATAGTTTGATTCAGAATCATTGTATGAGGCGTGGAAAAGGTTTAAGGATATGCTCCGCAAGTGCCCACACCATGGAATTCCACAATGGATGCAATTGGGGATATTTTGTGATGGTTTACAAGCATCCACGAGGGTAAGTATTGATGCAGCAGCAGGAGGAGCGATTATGTCTAAAAATCTTGACGAGGCATTTCAGTTGTTAGAGACGATGGCCACCAACAACTATCAGTGGCCCATGACAAGGTCTAATCCTCCGAAAACAGCGGGAAAGTATGACGTGGATGTGATAACATCATTACAAGTGCAAATGGCCGCAATGGCTAAGCAAATGGAATTATTGCGGTCACAATCTACACAGCATGTAGCGATGGTTTGCGGAATATGTGCTGGGGGTCATACTACGGATCAATGTGCCATAAATGCTGAATCAGCACAGTATGTGGGGAGTTATAGTCGGTCTACTCAGCCTTATAAGAATCAAAATACATATAATCCGGGGTGGAGAAATCATCCTGGGTTTTCATGGAGTAATAACCAAGCTGCAGAACAAGCGCCGAGATAACTAAACAATTCTGAATTTCAAAACCAGACACAACAACCTGTGCGGAAAGCAAGTTGGGAAGAAGCCTTGGAAAGATTTGTTAAAGCAACTAAGAAAAGGAGTGAGGAGAGTGATAAGAGATTTAATCAAATAGAGCTGAATATGCAAAGTCAGAATGCATCGATTAAAAATCTGGAAAATCAAATGGGACAAATAGCACATACATTGAATAACCGACCACTTGGAACACTTCCGAGCGATACCGAGAAAAACCCGGGCAGAGATGAGTAGTGTAAGGCGGTAACTCTACGAAGTGGAAAAGAACTACAAGAGTCAGTCACGGGTAGGGAAACAGAGGATAATGCATCAATTGAAATAGAGGAAGCGGTGGAGACCGAAAAGCATCAAGTTGAGACCTCACAGCAGAAAAATTCGGAACCAACCAGTACAATGCCTCCTATACCATATCCGCAGAGATTTCAGAAATCCAAGTTGGATAAGCAGTTCTCACAATTTCTGGATATCTTCAAGAAGTTGCATATCAACATCCCCTTCGCCGAAGCCTTGGAACAGATGTCGAGTTACGCGAAGTTTATGAAGGAGGTTTTGTCAAAGAAGAGGAAATTGGGTGAATTTGAAACAGTAGCATTGACGGAAGAATGCAGTGCTATCATTCAGAATAAGTTACCGCCGAAGCTCAAGGATCCAGGTAGCTTTAATATACCGTGTGAGATTGGAAATCAGTTTTTGGGTCGAGCATTATGTGATTTGGGGGCCAGTATAAATCTAATGCCATTATCCGTCTACAGCCAGTTCGGACTTCAGGCTCCACGCCCAATAAATATCAGTTTGCTGTTAGCGGATAGATCGGTTACATATCCACGAGGTATTGCAGAAGATGTGCTGGTAAAAGTGGATAAATTCATCTTTCCCGTGGATTTCTTTATTCTAGATTGTGAAGTGGACAGTGAAATCCCGATCATTCTTGGGCGACCATTTTTGGCAACAGGAAGAACATTGATTGATGTTCTAAAAGGTGAATTGACAATGCAAGTTGAAGATCAACAGGTCACCTTTAACGTTTTCAAGTCAATGTCTTACCCAAAAGAAAAAGGTGAATGTATGCGGGTTGATATCATGGAGGAATTGGTGAATCATAAATTCAGCACAAATTATTCGGAGGACCCACTTGAATCTATGTTGCTTGGGACATACGAATATGGTATTGAAGAGGATATCGAATATGTCAAATGGCTAGACACACCATCAGTCTTTTGGAAGAGCACTCAATCTTTTGACACCATAGAGAGGCCCGAAGCGGAAGGTAAAAAGTTCAAACCCTCAATAGAAGAGCCACCGGTGCTAGAATTAAAGCCATTACCACCCCATCGGCAGTATGCTTATTTGGGAAAAGATGATACCCTACCAGTTATTGTTTCGATAGATTTGACTGATACGCAAAAGGAGAAACTGCTACGGGTCTTGCGAGAATTCAAAATAGCAATTGGGTGGACGATAGTGGATATTCGAGGTATTAACCCATCATTTTGTATGCATAAAATCTTAATGAAAGAAGGGGCCAAACCAACCATCGAGATGCAAAGAAGGCTAAACCCCATCATGAAGGAGGTAGTGAAAAAGGAGATTATAAAGTGGTTGGATGCTGGCATTATTTACCCGATCTCAGATAGTTCGTGGGTGAGTCCTGTACAATGCGTACCACAGAAAGGGGGTATGACAATGGTGAAGAATGAAGCTAATGAGCTCATCCCTACTCGAACAGTTACAGGATGGAGAGTATGCATGGACTACCGCAAGCTGAATAAAGCCACACGCAAGGATCATTTCCCCTTGCCATTCATTGATCAGATGTTGGATAGGCTAGCGGGACATCGGTTCTATTGTCTCTTGGATGGTTATTCTAGGTATAATCAAATTGCCATAGCACCAGAGGATCAAGAGAAAACGACATTCACATGCCCATAAGATACGTTTGCATTTCGACGTATGTCCTTTGGCTTATGCAATGCACCGGCAACCTTTCAACGGTGCATGATGGCGATCTTCTCTGACTTGGTCGAGAAAAATTTGGAGGTATTTATGGAAAATTTTTCTGTGTTTGGTGATAGCTTTGATCTTTGCTTGTAAAATCTGATGTTAGTATTGAAATGATGCGTGGAGGCCAATCTGGTTCTTAACTGGGAAAAATGTCACTTTATGGTGAAAGAAGGGATTATTCTCGGGCATAGGGTTTCTGCAACAGGATTAGAGATGGATAAAGCAAAGATTGAGACTATTGAGAAATTACCTCCTCCAGCATCTGTAAAGGGAATCCGGAGCTTTTTGGGACATGTGGATTTCTACAGACATTTCATTAAAGATTTTTCAAAAATTTCAAAACCCTTGTGTTCCTTGTTAGAGAAGGATGTGCCTTTCAAAATGGATTAGTCATGTATCGAGGCATTCAAGATTTTAAAGAAGAAGTTGGTATCTGCTCCGATCATTGTGGCACCCGATTGGTCTTTACCGTTCGAATTGATGTGTGACGCCAGCGACTATGCAGTGGGAGCAGTTTTGGGACAACGTCACGACAAGATCTTTCACACTATCTACTACTCCAGCAAGACGTTGACAGATGCTCAGTTGAACTACACAACCACCAAAAAAGAACTACTTACAGCTGTGTTTGCATTCGACAAATTTAGAGCATATCTCATTGGGACCAAGGTCATTGTCTACACGGATCATTCTGTAATAAAATATTTGATCGAGAAGAAGGATGCCAAACCGAGGTTAATACGGTGGGTGTTATTGCTGCAAGAATTTGATTTGGAGATCCGGGATAGAAAGGGTACAAAAAATCAAGTAGCGGATCATCTTTCGCGGTTGGAAAATGATAAGGTGCAGAGGAAGGACAATGCAATGATTAATGAGAAATTTTTGGACGAACAACTTCTCCGAGTAACCACAACACTGCCTTGGTATGCTGATTATGTGAACTATATGGTTCCTAAGGTATTACCACCGGATTTAAACTCACAACAACGAAAGAAATTCTTCCACGACGTGAAGCAGTACTATTAGGATGAATCATTCTTGTTTAAAGCTTGCGCGGATCAAATGATTAGACGGTGTGTGCCACATGAAGAGATGGATAGCATATTGGGTCATTGCCACTCATCCGACTATGGAGGTCATTATTCCGGTGATCGAACTGTGGCCAAGGTGTTACAATCAGGATTTTACTGGCCTTCATTATTCAAGGATGCGTATCTCTATGTGTTAAAATGTGATTGATGCCAACGCATAGGTAATATCTCCAAGCGAAATGAAATGCCACTCAACTCTATCTTGGAGGTAGAATTGTTCGACGTTTAGGGAATCGATTTCATGGGACTGTTCCCCTCATCTTTTAATAATCAATATATTTTGTTGGCGGTGGATTATGTTTCCAAATGGGTTGAAGCCGCAGCTTTACCCACAAATGATGCCAACGTTGTTCTTCGATTCTTAAAGAAGAACATCTTCACACGATTTGGGACTCACCGAGAAATAATAAGTGATGAGGGAACGCATTTCTGTAATAAGCAGTTCACAAAATTATTGGTGAAGTATGGGGTTCGTCATAAAATTGCAGCTGTATATCATCCCCAAACCAATGGTCAAGCTGAGGTCTCGAACAGGGAGGTTAAGCGAATTCTGGAAAAGGTGGTCAATCCGTCACGAAAAGATTGGTCTTTACGTCTTGACGATGCTCTATGGGGGTATCGTACAGCATACAAGAATCCGATCGGCATGTCACCTTATCGCATGGTTTACGGAAAGGCGTGCCACCTCCCAGTCGAGCTAGAACATAGTGCACACTGGGCCATTCGGAAGCTCAATTTTGATGAACAAGCAGTAGGTGAGAAAAGGTTACTGCAGCTGAACGAGATGGATGAATTTCGATTCAACGCCTATGAAAACGCAAAACTCTACAAGGAGAAAGTCAAAGCTTGGCATGATAAGAAAATTCTCGATAGGACATTTGAACCAGGCCAACAAGTCTTGCTTTTCAACTCGAGATTGCGTTTATTCCCTGGAAAATTGAAATCTCGTTGGTCAAGTCCGTTTATAGTTGTGTCTGCTACACCACATGGAAATATCGAGATCGAGAAACCAAATTCAAATTTCACATTCAAGGTTAACGGTCAAAGACTCAAACATTATTAGAGTGGACCCATTGAACGTCAAACTACGGTCATGAACATCTCTGACCCAGTGAACAATTGAGCATACCAACAAAATCGGGCTGACGACAGTAAACCAAGCGCTTATTGGGAGGCAACCCAATCATTTTCTTTTTAATTTAATTTTATTTTTGTTTATTTATTTTATTTTCATTCTTATTTATTTAGTTGTCTAATATTGCCTTATTTTAGTTCTTGTGAGTATTGTTTTCAACATTGTGGGTAACTCAGTTTGAATGTGTCTCATGGATGCAGATCCTTGTGCTTGTATCATGAAGATTCAAATATGCGATCAACACAATGATCGCTTAATAATAAGCCCGGCGCTCGGATCGGATGACTATATAAACGCGCCGACGCTAGCCTAATCCATCAGACACTGCACAAAGAGCGCCCCGGTGCTGTCCCTTAGTGTGATTCAAGCGCCCCAGCGCTAGCCATGACTCTCAGACTCTGACTCAAGCGCCTTTGCTGCTCAGATAACCAATACAGGCGCCGCACCGATGTCATAGTTTCGGTGTCGAGATCCTGTCATTCGGCGCCACGCAGCTTGATTCAAGTCATTTATCAGCGCCCCGGTGCTAAGGGGCATTCCAGAATCCAACTTGCATTAGAAGACTGAGCGGTTACTCTTTTGTTATTATCAATTATCATATCTTCTACTCCAACTCCTCCACTCCCACAAAGTCCATTTAGTAAACACTCATAACTCCTATAGTAGTCCCGAATCTTAACACTTCACATTATATTGGGAATACCGATTGTAACGCAATTCTCTTCAATCCTATCAATCAAAATGTTATATCTCTACTCTCTACTCCATACATGCTGAGGGTAAATCTGGTCATTTATGAGAAGGGAAAACTAAGTGCATCTTGAGTAATCATCTCTCCATTTGTCCTTACAAATTTTAATCCTTTGATTGTTGAATATCTCATGTTGCCGGATGGTGATTGTTTGTGCACCACGTTTGGGTGCGATAGCATGCATATTGGATAATTGACATATAGGGTTGTATTTTGCTAGAAATCTATGGTGATTCCAAGCATTGTAGAGGTTGCACATTATGTGTTCGATAAATTGCCTGACTCAATTCCAATGATTCATTTTACACATGTATCCATATCTTCCTATTGTATTGACGTGTCATCTTGCCACCACAATAGTTTATGCTTATTATCACACCTATTCATCACTATTGTCGACGAGAAGTGCATTGCCAACACTCTTGAGACTATTGCATACTTCTGTTGAGCATACATGATTCTTATGGCTGCAATTGTGCATGTCATTTTGTGTCAAGCATCATCCCCAACAATAGATTCAGTCTCGACATATATTTCAAAGTTTGGGGGTAGTCTCTTGTGTAATGATCTACTAACTAGAATTATTTTCAAAACTAATAAATGAGTGTGCTCTTGCTTGCAAATTCTCTATATGGCATCAAAACGTCAACGAGGCGAAGGGTCAGGGACCGCCTCAACTCCACCTCTAAAATTTTGACATGTTGTTTTGTCGGTCTTTGACTCAAAGAACGATCTAACCGCATGGCTACTCAATCATTAGTTCCAGAACGTGGATTGCGACCCGACCAATCAAAGGATGGAGATATGGCAGTGATGATAGCAAAGCGAAACTGGTTCACACACCGCACAGCCTGATCCAGCGGTAATTGCAGTTGTGAAAGAATTTTACGCCAACGTGCCCGACCATGATCATTATGGGGTATTTGTAAGGGGAAAATAGTGGAAATTGGCGAAGAGGACTTCAACGAGTGTTATCAACTACCAGTAGAGGGTTTTAATGATGAGTATGCTAGACTCGTGAGTGATGGGTCGGACTACGAAAAGATTATTCGAGAGCTGTGTCAACCGGGCACCACATGGACCGTGCATGAGCGTGGCAGCATGACTTTCCCGTCTTCACATCTCAGTCTATATGGAAAGGCATGGTATACCTTTATTTGCGCCAAATTGATTCCCTGGACGCATATGAGCCACGTAACCAGAGAAAGGGCTGTGGTGTTATACTCAATAGTTCAAGGCCTAAAGATTGATGTAGGCCATCTTATTCAGCAGTCAATCCTTCGAGCATCCCGAGGGGGAGCCACAGGAGGGTTACCACATCCATCTCTCATCTGCGTGTTGTGTGCTAAGTTCGGAGTTAAATGGAAATCAGATGAGATGATTCAAACGTCAATGCCCGTGCTGGACCATAAGTTGATTAGTCGGTATAAAGTGTGGACCGGTGGAGAAAACCACCCTAGGGGATTGGGTTTCATACTTCCCCAAGCTGAACCTTCTCAAGCTTCACCACCTCTGGCTCCACTTACTTCTGGTCCCTTGTCTGCAACTTATCGAGGTGTGGTTCCCAAAGCAGTTCAACGAGAAGTTAATAAATGGTTCTACAATATTGAAGCCCAAAATGTCTGCCTGTCTGACCACTAAGATGTTATCTATAAATATTTGGTTGATCAGTTTGCAGCTCAAAATGCTATGAACGCCAAATTTGTTTCGGGTGTTAGTCTCGATCGATTCCCAAGCGCCTTGATTCTGCCAGTTTTCCCCCTTCTGATCTAGAGATGAGCGAGGATGATGATGCTCCGCCCGAAGCTTAGGTTCATCAGGGAAGTCCTTTGTTTTATTTTGTTTTATCTTTCGCATGCGGACATTGCTCTAGATATGTTTGGTGGTAGTTGTTTAGTTTTATTTTATTTACATAAGTAAACTGTGATTGTGAATAGTTTGTGGATGTTTTAATTTTTATAAATGTTGCATTTAGGATTGCATGTTAATTCTAGCTTTTGATAGTGAGTATATTTGAAGGCCAATGATGAAATTAGAATTGCATGAACAAGTCTAATAAGGATTGTTGAGTCATGATATGATTTTCTTGACATGATTTGAATCCCTATTTGTTTGACACTGATATTTCAAGGATAGCACATTTTGCAAAATGACCATGTTAGCTATGATAGTTTAAATGGACAGATAATAAAGTTCTAATGGATGAATGCTAGTGAAATGAAAGAGCAAGTTAAATAGTTAGTGAAGACTGAATTTAAACATGAACTCAAATTTGGGGGAAAAATATATGGAGTATATAAGCTATAAAAAAAATAATAAACACCGTGGCGTGCTTGTCTAGTTTTGTGGCCTTTGTTACTTGAGTAAATAAGCCTGAGGGGATTGTCTCTACACCTAGCGCCCTAAGGTCTTAATGGCTTGGGAGTCTTTGGTCGAAAGCTCGTTAAGGTAGCATTGAAAAGCCTAAGGGAATAAGACAATGCATAGTTATGGTTAAAAAAATATATATATATATAAAGCGGGAAAAATGCAAAATGCCCCCGTTAAAAAAAAATTTAATTACGAAAAATAATAATAAGCATAAGTATTTCATGTTGACCCTTGAGTTTTGGTGATTGTTTAATTTCAGTTGAATCTAGTTTATTTGATGAGTTCTTGAGTTGAACTGTATGAAGCTTATCATGAACTTTATTATCTTTTAGGTTTTTGCTTTTCATTGGTTAGCATGGTTGTTGAACACACACTCACAATATCAGTAATAACAGATTTGGATTGATTGATTGTTGGGATATTATTGATCTGTTTTAACATGATGAATTAGCATGTTTTTTTGATTTTTCTGAGGCCTATGGATATTCGTCAACTGTTGAATTGTTGGGATTAAGGTCCTTTAGTTAGTTTGCATTTGCATGATGTTTAGTTATTTGTTAGTTGTGTTTTGTTGCTTGAGGACATGCAACAATTTAAGTTTGGGGGTATTTGATGATTGGGTAATATACCCATGAATTGGTTATGTTTGACCTTAATTTGTTGTGTGTCCGAAGCATTTTAGAGTAATTTTACTTGTTCAAGTTGTGTTGTGGCAGGATTGTGCGCTGTTGGAACGTTTGGGAGCATTTGGGTTAAAAATAACAAGTTTGGCAACCTACTGCACCCTAGCGTCGGGAACCTGCTTCAAAGGCAAAAACTAGCGTCGGGGCGCTGGTCTTTAGCAGGTGCTGACCAGGACACGCGCGTGGATCAGGCGTGGAATTTCTTTGACTTCTAGTTTGACTTCATATTTGAAGTGTATTGGAAGCCTATTTGGATTAAGATTGTTGGAATTGGGTAAATAAATATAAATTGACTGTTTGCATTGAATTGGGACACTTATTTCTACACAATTGGAGATTAATCAAGGAGCAAGAGTAGATCTTGAAGGCTAGAACTTGGAGTTCTTCTTCTTCTATATTCTTTTAATTTGTGTAATTCATTAGGGATGATTTATCAATTAATTGTGTTTTTTATTTCCGTCATGAACTAATTCCTATTATTAAGATTCCAATGGAACCTTTTATGGTTATGAATTGATTATTTGATTTATTCCAATTATTTATATTGAAGTGAATTGTTTATCATGCCTTGTATTTATTGATTAATTATCTGGACAATAATTACCGTGTTACTCTAGAAGGAATTGAGAGAGGAATTCTAGGGTTAGAACTGGGCAGGGTGAGATGTGACTTAGTTATTTACTCAGTTAATAATTAGGTTTCTGAATAGAATGAGAATATCTATTTGCCGCATGTAACACATAAGGAATTGGGATTGTAAGGAGTTTAATTCAATTGTTTTGCATAGAGATATAGCAAAATTAATCTGGGTTAAATAGAAGGCAATTGATCACTCGAGAGAGGGCTTTTGACATTTGAGAATTCCTGTTAACAATTCAGTAGACATAATAATTGGGATATTTGGATAATTGATTTAATAATCATAACTGGCGAAATTTGAGTCTTAATTGTCATTTATCTGCATTTAAACAATTCTTAATTTGTTATTTGTTTTCTTTTAGAATAACTTCTTGTTTTATTAAAACTAGTTTTCTTAGTTTCAAAAATCACCATTTTTGGTTGTTTAAATAAAATTGAATTGATATAGTACTAGTAGTTGGAGTTATTAATTGGAATTCTCTGAGGGATCGACACTCTATTTTACCACTATAATACTTGTTGATCGTGTATACTTGCACGTTTGCTTTGATTGTGAAATCAACCAACAGTCTTTATTATCATACGGTCAAACCATACAGAGGGTGTAGGTTCTTCCCGTTTAATATTCGCGTACACTCAACCTTCACGTTGGTTAAAGTGTTTAACGTTTACATTTCATTTTAACATTCTCTATCCGACTCACATTCGGCTTTCATTAATTTTATTACCGTTCGCTACGATTTTCTTGATAATTCATATCTTACTTACTACCTTTGTTAACGTCTAAGTCACACAACTAATGTATACTTAGAACATTCGCCCGACGCGAATACGATTCACGAGGATCGTTGACGTAATCCGCATTCATGTTATTCATCTCTTAATCTCTAATTCAACCTTTACATAAGGTTTTAATCGCTTTCATTAACTACTCATGACCTGAACCTCATGTTCATTATTCTTTCTTAATGTCGAAGCTATACGATTCATTGTATGCTAAGACTGATCGTTTATCGCAGTAGCGTTGCGTTCACAACGTCTAAATGCTTTACTCGTAACTTTCATTACTACCACATCACATCAAAATGTTATTCATTACCCTCGTCACTCAATGTCTAAGGAATCACAATCATAGCAATCCCTCACGTTCATTTTATCGTGACTACAGTCCCCAAATATCGGTTCCGCAATTTACCGCTTAAATTCTCTGTCTTTTAATTCCGTTCAACCTTTAATAAAGGTTTAAATCACCTGATTAAGTGTTACTTTAGGTGAACAATATGTTCTTTATCTTCCCTTACACTTCTCCCAAGAGTTGAGCAGTTAAAAGCTCTTCTCTGGCTTTTTTCCTCTTAATCGGTGTCATGGCGTCGATTCCTCTCTTTCTCTCATCTTTGGTATACTATGCAGATAGCTAACTACACATTTGGTCTTTGCAGCAGCGTCAGCCTCCCAAGGCATGACTAGCGCTGAGGCGCCAAGCCTAAAACTCAGAATTTTTTTTTCTAAGTGTTGAACCTGTTTGAGATGCTTACTTCCCGATCTCATAACTTATTTGTTATAACTCAGAACGAGGTTGTTCTAAACCCATTCTCTTCCTTATCTTACGTACTTCAATTCCTCTAAGACAAAAATTTATTCTGAATCCATTAACATGCCATTCAATTGGCTTAAATTTCATTACTCGTTCGTTTTACGTTATTAATGTTCTTCGTTCGTTCGTCCGTAGTTCGATCATTTGAACTTAGAACTCATTCGTTCTTGAGTCCATGACTCATGTTTTCTATGTTCTCTTACATTCTTATGAAACCCTACACGTTCGGGTTCATTTACACACTTTCTAGTTCTCGTTTGTCTTTTACAAAAATTTTGCCATAACTTCGTTATAGCTAAGCTTAATCCGTTCATCATGAACGTTTCTACCGTTCCTAACCAAGCAAAAAGCAACTAACATATACGCGATGCTTTTAAACTTGTCCATCAACAACAAATTATACTACGATGGTTTTAAATTTGTCCATTAACAACGTTCTTCGTGTTCTTTCGCGTTCTTTGTTCGTTCTTTATTTTTAATCTATATTTTGATTACGGTTTCACTTTTTCTTGGAATTTGGTGTTATAAGACACCATTCCTTACTAATTTCACCGAATCATTCATATGATTCATTCGGATCGCTCAAATTCATTACTAAACTTATACTTTCTTAAGAAATTTATAAACTAAACTTCTAATTCTCATTTCTTTGTTTTCTCATGATTTCAACCATATAAAAATCATTCTTAACATCTTTTACTTCTATTCTCATTAAGTTATGTTTCTAACATAGAAAACTTAAAGAAAATTTATATGAGACAAGGTTTCAAATTACCTTTCTCCTTTAAACTTCTTTCGTCGGACAAAGTTTGCACACACGCAAGCTTTTCCTCTTCCTTCTCCTTCTCATCCGACCACTCTCTCTCTCTCTCTCAAGTGTTGGTGATTTTCAAAATCACCAACAAATGAATTAAGGCCTCCTTTTATAGAAAACCAAGGCTAGGGGCAAAATAGTCATTTTACCCCTAAATCTACTATTCATACCTCCTTACTCCGCCTCATTACTATTCATGAAGCTTCCCCTGGAAGCTTCGTGCTTTCGTCATTCAAAATTCGTCTGACAGTTCAAAAACTACAAATTCTCGGAATCCAAATATTATTGGATATTTCGTCTTTTCTTTACCGATTAACTTTTACATATTCGTCGGATCTTCGAAAAACTGAAAAATACTTTTTGATGTTAAATGTTTTTCTTCACATTTTCCCATAACGTAGCTTAACAAATGAAAAGTACATGGCAGTACTTTTCATCATTTTTATTTCATCCGATTCCTACATGTTTTTCAAGAAAACTTTTATCGGCTTACTTAACTTTTCACGGTATATTATCATCAAATCTTTTGATGTAATGTCATTTCAACATATTGAAATCTTGAAAAGGCTTAGGTTATTCAAACCTTAACCCTTAGGGTTTCGTCGGGTGAATAGTGCCTATTTCGTCTTTTTCCTCGGAAATATTTTGTTCCCGAATTTTTTTTATTTTCGTCTTGAAAATTCTTACTCGTTCAATCCAGATCGTAGCCAGAATCCTCCCATATTATAACCATCCTTGGTTCTAGAACAATTAATAAACACATAACACAGAATATTATTAATAAAAATTTCTTTTATTAATAACTAATTCTTTAAATCTTAAATTATGGACAATCCGATTTTCCGGGTGGTCACATATTTTGTGGTTGTGATACTAATGAGCTGAGTCTCAGTGATAAAATTTATGATAAACATAATCCTTTTTGGCTTACATGCAAAGATGGACATTTGATTGGTATGATTATGATCAGGGATTATTCGATATAATCATGACCATTGGTGAAAACATGAATATCCTTGGCCTGTAGTGCATGGATAATTCGTGGTTGTGATACTATTGAGCTGAGTCTCAACATTATTGGTTTACAGTTGTATGTTTTAGGCTCGTATTGCAAAGATGGACTGTTGATTTACCTGGCTATAAATATGAATTGTGAATTTAATTATAATCTGTGGTGGTTCAGGTGAAGACAAGTGATGAGAGTTATCTTTGTCTTGGTATAACAAAGAAATGTTGATGAGTATTACAGGAATGAAATATTAATGATGGAATTTTAATTTAGAAGAGACAGTAGGCATTATGTCTACTTGACTCTTTTAATGGATTGTTGATTCCGCTGCTATTATGGTTGAAAACTTTTATCTTCTACAATATGTTCTAAATATTTGATTTATTATGGATAAAGGCTTTTGATAATTTATTTATCTTAAGTCATGATATTCTTTATTGGGCTATTTGTGCTCACCTTTTTATTTCACAACCCCTTTCAGGAAATAAAAGTATAGATGGGACTAGTTGAGAGAACATGGGAATAAAGTAGTGTTTCAAAATCGTCAAAATTCTAATCAAATTATGAAATGGTGGGGCATAATAATTGTACTGAGAACATAAAATGTGTGTGACATATTTTATTCATCATTTAATAGTTATATTTGGTGAACCAAATAGGGGGATGCGAACTCGAATTTGAAAGCGTCAAAATGCACTCTATTAGAACGAGGAGAACATAAATCTTCTCGTGTTCCTTGAGGACTTGAAATATTTGCTATTGTATTTTATATGGCATTGTAATAATTTAAATATGAATATTGTTGTATTATATACGTTACAATATTTGTATTGAAACTCACAGTACATGTATCGTCGTATTTTACACGACAGTTGTATAAATGAAGTTTTTAGTGTATATATCTGGCGACCCAAGATGGGTGATATATACCTATTTTGGGGGCATCACAGTATGACTTCGACATTAAGAAAGGACGATGAACGTGAGGTTGATATAATGGATAACGAATGAGAGCAATTAAAACCTTAGGTAAAGGTTGAATGAGGGATTAAGAGATTAACAACATGAACGCAGAATACGTAAACGATCCTCGTGAATCGTATTCACATCGTGCGAACGTTCTAAGTATACATTGATTGTATGACTTAAACGTTGATGAAGATATTAAGAAAGATATGAATTATCAAGAAATCCGTAAAGAACGGTGAGAAGATTAATGAAAGTCCGAGTGTAAGTCAGATAGAGAATATTAAAATGAAATGTAAACGTTAAACACTTTAGCCAACGTGAGGGTTGAGTGTACGCGATTATTAAATGGGCAGAACCTACACACCATGTATGATTTGACTGTATGGAAATGAAGACTAATGATTAAACCTGCGAACGGTGAAGAAAATGAATTAATGACAATGACGTATAACGTTAAGAAGCCGAGTTAATAATTATAACTTGGATAACATTCCGAGTCGAATGAATCAGACATTATAAGATATAAATAAGGTAATGTAAAATGCTTAACACTATGAATGCATAGTATTAACATTGAATGATCGTTCTACGTGTACAAAAGATTGTATGACTTAGACGATAAGGAATAAATCCCGAGGTATGGCATTTAGTTGCCAGAAAGCTATAAGGAATGGGAAATCTACTTAATGAACATTATAACTTTAATGGTTTGGATAAGTTAAGTTTAGGTTGTGGTACAATCGTAATCTTTAATGGTTGACATATGGGAACTTGGCTAAACAATTCCTTCAGAGAATGGAGGTATATACGAATTAGCAACTGATCTAACTCACTGTGAAAGACAGTGTAGATGAGACGGGAAACTAGTTTGTTGGTTGTTCGTTGGAAATCAATCAGAGTACCATATGGAATACTAGTAGAGATTTGATTTATGCCGAGTCCTAGAAAAGTTAAAAGAAGAATATAAGAATGTAAATCATAAAAGATGATAATTGTATGAAATAAGATATCTCCGTATGTTATGACGCCATAAAACGGTAAAGAATAATGGTTACATGAACTTAAGTTATAAACACGAATCATAAGGAATAAAGTTAAGTTTAAACCAATGCGTAAGTCAAATATATGACTATTTGGTACATGTTATTCCTTATGTGATATATAGGGATTGCTGTAACATTCCAAAATTTTAATTGTACTTTTAAGTATTTTTTGAATTAAATAAATATTTTAATTGATGTATTTGTTGTTAAGTAAATATTTGTTTAATTGGATTATTTATTAGTTAAATAAATAATTTATGAGTTGAGGGAATTAATTTAATTAAGGTAAGATTTTAATTAAGTTGATAATTGGTATTTTGAAGTTAATTAAAATAAAAGAGTGATGAATTAATTATTAGGTGGTAATATTCTAATTTCGTTAATAATTAAATTAGAGAGTTGATAAGGATTAAATAAAGTGTTATAATATTGTTTTAATTTAATATAGTAATAAAAGTAATGTATTAATTTATTAAGTAAAATTATAATGGAAATTATAATTTTTGTTGTATGGTATTATGTGGTAAATTGATTTAATAAGTTGTTATTAGCTTTAATTTAATTAATTTTGAATATGGGAATTTAATTAAATAAAGTGGGACAATAAACTATATTATAAATGAGTTATAAAAATAAATTAAAAGAGTTTTAATTTGGTTTTATCACACAAAGCCTTAGAGCTTTTGAAATTCCTATTTTAATTTTGTTTTTGCCAAACAAGGCTTAAGGAATGATTAAGTCATTATTTATAATTGGTTTTGCCAAACAAGGCCTTATGGCTTTTGAATTTTAAAACTGATAAAAATTTATATCGCAGTTGTGTAACTGATGGTTAGTTAATTATGCGTATTATGTTTGTCGATTTTTTTCTTTTACATATTATTTTTGGTCTATCTATTTGCAAAGAAAGAACAAAAGCGATAAAGAACAGAAGAGAGAAAGAACATAGAAGAAAAGAGAGAGAAAAGAGAGAAGGAAGAAGAGAAGGGTTTTGTGAGTTTGAGATAATCAAAGGGGTTGCTATCATTTGTGTTTCTCAAATAAGAGATTTGAGGTAGTAATCTAACCTTTTTTTCTTGGTTCTTATGTTTTTTTTAGTTTTCATAAAAAATTCTTTATAAATTAGTTTTGAGCATAATTATTGAAAGAATGGTGTTATATGTGTTAATTGTTGTTGATAACATGTTTTATATCATTCATTCATGATTTAGAGCAGTCAATTTCATAAAAATATGTGTAGTATGGAAGAATTAAATTACAATGTTATATCTATATATGATATGGCTTATTTTAGAAGTAAAATTGGTGTTCAATTCATGTAATAAACTAACAATTGTTTGTTGATTGTGAAAATACGTGAACAAGCGAAAATAATATGAGTTAAACCAACTATTTTGGTTGAAAAATGAATTCACAGTGATGAATTTCGCTATGAATGTCAAAAGGTGAAGAAATAATAAAAACAGTGAAATTAAATGTTATAATTTTGTTGTTTATGTGAATTATATAGTTAAAACATGTTGAAAACCTTAAGTTATGTTTTTTTGAAGTATAGGTTATTTATATGTGTGAAATTTGTTGTTAGAAAGTAGCTTGTGGGCCAATTTGACTTTGTTTTGTGTTCTTCACGAACATTGTTTACTCGAATGGCTGTCTTGTGATGAACCTTGTTCCAATCTTTATAAGCGCCAGTTTAAGGCCTATATTGAGTCTTGAGTAGTGCTGCATCACTGCGTAGCAAAGACCGATCCTCCGTCTAATGGGATGACTGCGGTATGATTAGCGATTTGGCCCGTAAATTTGATTTTTAATATATAATTGTGTAATTGTTAGTATAATATAATGTTATGATTATAAAAATGTGATTTTGTCATAATGTGGTGTTATAGTACCAAATATGAAAAATATTATTAGCAATTAATGAATTATGTGATAAGTGAAGAGTTATGGCTTAACCAAGTAGTTGAACCTAAGACTACAAGTCGTACATGAAATAGATACTTAATTATGTACTGAGAATATGTAGTAACTAATTATGTCATGTATATAGGATATTGAGAATCAAGTTATACTGTATAGCTTACACACAAGGAAAGTTTCCAAACTCTAATCTCAATTTGAGTTTGTCCTATCTTACTTACTTTATGCAAGTTTCTTTACCCTATCTTGTTTACAATTGAGCAAGTTCATAATCTTACTCTTATGTATCCTAACTTGATTACGTTCATGCAAGTTACTTAACCTTCGCTACTTTATTATTCAGTAAGGTTTACTTTTCGCTATCATGTTATACTTTTAAGATTATGCAAGTTACTTAATCTCTTATTAAGCTCTTGAATCCTATTTATGTTGTATGATACAAACCTTATAGATGCATTGAGCACGTTCCTTACCTTATTTCAATTATGATTGCTCAAGTTTTATCTTATTGAATAAGTTCCATATTTCTATATTAAACAAAGTTCCTAAATTCTTTCCTTATTGACAACGAATGTAACATTAGCTTATTATCATTGTTCGAGCAAGGTTTATTTTACTTTTCAATGCTTTCCAGTTAATTCCTAAAGCATAATTTTGATGCGCGATGTTTAATCACTTATAACACATGGTTATTTCATACTACGTTGTTATCAAATCCTTGAATTGTTTTTATACTTTTGATTCAACTAATCCTTAGTTGATGTTCGTAGAACTCTAAATTACCCTTGAAGCTTATCCAAACCAAACTTACTTTGGTGCAGACTTGTATTCTAAAAACTGAGATGAACAACCCTATTATAGGGGATTATTTACGCGAAGCGTTTAGATGTTTGTTCACAATACATGGTACAAAGGGTTGGTCACCATAAGTATGGGGAGTCCCTACAGTCTTATGACTGTTTTGGTTTAAGTTGAAAGAATACTTTAACCTTGGACATAGTTCATGCTCTTGTGACCCTCAGATATATTTCAAATTCTGATTTTAGTTCTTGATTATTAATGATAGAAAATATTATTCAATTCTATTGAGCCTATTTATTGGAAGTTATTATGTAGTTATTATTCATTGTCATTTTAAGTGAGCATTTAATTTGCTCACTCTTGCATATATAACCATTACAGCTAAAATTAAGAAGGTTGATGAACCAACCACTAGCAAAGGGAAAGGAAAAATGAACAAGTGTTGAAGACTTGTAAATTTATTGACTTTTATGTTGTCAGACTTTGTTTTAGTTATTGTGATGTAATTATTTATATTTTTTCTCTCTTGATGTGTGTTTTAAAGGTTAGACAACCTGAGAGATTTATTGATTAAGTTATGTAACCCTTTAATGGGAAGAATTATTGCTTAAATTTTATTATGTTTGGGTAGTTAGAAATGTATGATTAGAAAGTGAACACCAAATCGTGTGGGAAAGAAGTACCCAAATTTGGGGGTATCACAATTGCAATGAGCAGTTCAGCGTAAACTGTAAGCTGTAGATGTGGGTAAGGCAAATTTTCTAACTTCATTCATGTTTAATATGAATGCTAGTTTCTTAAACTTCTTAAATGTTGAATATGAGAAGTTTTATCTATGTTTGTGTTGGGTAAAATCTATATACGCACAACACGCAAGTATATGTGGTCAACAAGTAATAAAGTGATGAGTAGAGTATCGTTCCCACGGAGACAAATTAGTAAGAGACTTAACCTCACAATTACCAATTTCTTATTAATCCTAATTTTATTAAACTATTTAATTCAATGATTATAATTATATAAATTAAGAAATACATAAACTACCACAAAACAATCACAAATATAAAAATCTGGAATTTCAACAATTAATGGAGAATTAAACTTCTGATTTCACCCTAAGCTTCACTACGACTTCTACACCTTTATTCCAATTCAACTTACTATCCCAGTTTATTAATCAAGAACACGAATGTAGTATTAGCCACCTCTCGATGCACTAATACCGTATTAACTTAAATCCACAAATTAGATAGAAATAAGTTAAACACCTTAATCAACTAACTCACTATATCTCTATGTGAATTATAATTAAAGAAAGTTTAAGGATTAAGTTCTCTATATGATCACATGCGATGTCAAGCATATCTCTACCTTAAACTTCATCACGATTCTGATATTCACAAAATTCATGAACACATGCTATATTAACTAAGTCTAGATTCGAATATTCTCTCTCGATTCCATACAAATCCACAAAGAATTGTTTATCAGGAAATTCATAAATTCAAGCTCAAATTAATATAGATAAACTGAATATAGCTTATTGAACTGGAAATCAAGGTTTACAAAATCATTGTTTCACTTAAGGATCCATCATAAGCCTAAAAAGTGAATTAGTTCATCATAAATGAAATAACTACTGAATAAATCAAAGATAGCATTCTTTCAATTACAAATAATAGTCTAAGGAGAAGAATAGTGAAAAACACCCTTCACGTAGCCTAGATTTGCAATTGTCTGGAAAGTCTCTTCAAAATCTTCCTCCAATGCTTTCTCTGAACAACTGGAAATCTCTTTTGTAATATACCTTGTGTGTTGTTTAATTCATTGTTAATGGAGTAATAGATGTCTAACACACAAGTCCCAGTCGAAATTCTTAACTAATTAGAGTCCATATGCTATTCAAATGCTCAAAATCGTATCCCAGCAAAGTTCCAAACACAACAGGAGACTTCAAATGGGTCAGGACCCCGCCTTGCAAGGGGTTTGTGCCTATATTGAGCCCGCCTTACGGGGTATAACAAAATAATAGGCACCGCTACGGGGTCTATCTCTATTGAAAGTGACTTTGTTTTCTTCATGAATTCTTTCCAGAAATGCTCCCAATTGACTCCAAATCTTGTTAAATGCCACATCAACCACCCTACACATAAAAGAACACAAAAAAAAATAAAATGAACATGAACACAAGAAAATAACAACAATAAAGCGTGAAATGGACAACGATTCGTCGATATGAAATCCACTTATCAAAATCCCCCAAACATAAACCGTATTAGTCCTCGAGCACAAAACAAACTACATGCTATGCAATGCAATGAGATGAAATGAATATGAGCTAATCTTTATGGTTACAAATCCAACAGTATCGCATAATCAAAATTATCTTCTCGGCCTCAGAGAAAACAAGCATCTCTACAATATTAATCACCCAAACCAATCCACAATTCTGTATTAATTCTTAAATCTTACACCATTATCACAGGTATATCGTGCGTGTGTGATCAACATCCATGATAACTGATACAGACTCAAATTCAATACATAACCAATTTCTTAAAAGGAATCATACAATGCAAACTTAAAAAATCCAAAAATAGACAAGTTCCAACTAAAACTAAGCAATTACTATTTCCAGGGGTTTACACAGTTACTTATACTTTATTTATAAATATATTTTTTTACTTTTCCTTCTCTTTTTTTTTCTTTCACGGGGGTTTTTTGCTTTTTCCCCCCTTTTTTAACTATGACTATGCAATGTCTCATTCCATTAGGCTAACAGTGCTACCCCTTAGCGAGCTTTCAACCAACGACTCCCAGACCATAAAAGACCTTAGGGCGCTAGGTGTAAAGACAATCCCCTCGAGCATACTTGCTCAAGTAACAAAGGCCCCGAAACAAAACTAACGACGATATTATTTTTTTATTATTTTTTTTCATAGTTTTTCCTTTTTTTACATAAAGCTTATGTACCCCACAGTTATTCTCCCAAACTTAGGTTCTTGCCCAATTCTTCATCTTTACTGCCTATCCATGTCATTTTCTCATTTTCTCTAGCATTATCCTTTAGAAACTATTTATGTATCAATTTGAACTGACCAGTCAACAAAGATGTTATTAGCGTGCTAACCTTTTTATACCAGTTTCAAACAAGTGCAAGATTCGATTCATAACAGAAATTATATCATAGTTCTAATAATCAATGATGTATTGGTTAACTTATTCTCAATCTCATCATTGGCCCACAAATAACATGAACTATAACACTGCTGGACATATGCAAACACAATATTTAACTAAAATATTACTTTACTTTTTTTTATAGATAAACTGGAAATACGATAATAACAGAATTAAAAATAATGCAATAACAGAAATAACCTAACTACATGTCAAAACCTATATGCAACATCATAATTCCTAAACTAATATGCAAACCTAGAATGCAATGACAAATGCAAACCTAACAAATGACATTATGCATGCAGACAAGAATTTAAATTCCCCAAACTTAAGTAATACAATGCCCTCATTAGATGAATAATCATAATTAAGTGTGTGAGGACTTCCATGCAAGTGCCTAAGTATAGGGGGGTGGTGGTTGATCTTCTTCTTCTGAATCACTTCGTGGAAACCTCAGCATTGGCATAGGCTGCTGATAAGGAAATTGTGCCACTGTATTGAAGCTCTAAAATGTCGTGTTAAGTGAGGCGAACGACGCATTCATAGAATCAAATATATGGCCTTGGCTCAATGCGAGTCGCCGCATCTCCCGCCGTGCTGCCTTATTATGCGCATCCATTTGACGTTGAAATTCAAGGAACTGAGGATTGGATAGTGCCTCGGTTTGTGATACCTGCTCGGTTCCTTGATCTCCCATAGCCTCATCCTCATCCTACGAGGTGTCTGCAGAATCAACTTTGTCGTCCGAAATCGATGGAAAAATAAAACCCAGTCCTCGAGGATGGGAATCGCCCCCGGCCCATACGAAATACCGTGATATCATTCTAGAGTCTATCAATGAAAGCGACATCTGTGTGGGCTCATCGTCAGACCATCTCACACCTACTTAGCGACACAACCTATATATGAGTGATGGGTGTGGCAAGCTGCCCGAAAAGTTTCCACGTAAGCACCGGTGGATGGAGAAATAAATAATGGCCCCGACGTCTATAATGAAGTCTTGGACAATCGTATATAGTAATAACGCCTTCTCTTTGGTCACGTCCAAGGTGTGATGGGACGGATACAGTTTAGCACATAGGAATGCGTACTAAATTTTATCATACCGACTGAGATCTCTGCTATGGAACACTGTGCCTCCCTTCCGACCTTTGATCCATGTTGTCCCTGGCTTAGTCATTTCCTTGAGTATTGCCTCATAGTCTGGATCAAAATCTCGTAGTTAGGCATATTGGCATTGTCGAGGCACCCGCAGCTGATAATAGGTGTTTATGGCATCAGCACTAAATGGGACTAAGTGACCCCGCACATACGCGTTGAATGGGGCTTTGTCTTCGGCGTTTGCATAAAATTCCTTAACTATGTTGACCACGACAGGTTCCGGCTCTTCGGTGAATTTATTCCACCCATTATGATAGATTTGTTGCATCATCTCCCCATCAATGGGATCTGGTGCCAACCCCCACTCCGGTGTAAGGGCCTTTGTTTGCATGTACTCATACCGGTCGACGGTGGTGGCACTCACAAATTTTTGGCGATCAAAGGTCCGGGTCGGTTGTGAGGGCGTTGAACTCTCTCCCATTTGGCATTTCGAAGTTGGTTGCGAAGCCATGTGCTCTCTATTTCTTTTATCACAGTACCTTGCCCCTCCAAACGTGGTTCACACACTTTATCGAACACTTGGTGTGGACAAATGATTATGCCGCAAACTTGGCAATTATGTGTGGCAATTATTGTGAGTGTAGTTGAAGAACTCAAAAATAATGTTATGCTTGACCCTCAATGCTGTCAAGTAGCCTCTATTTATGCCCTAATTAAAAAATAGTTGAATGTAGTGGAAGCGTTTTTTGAGTAATATTGGATAAGAAGTTGTAATTTATATAGAGGTGGTGTGATGGGGTGTATTGGTGGATTGAAGAGGTGGGGAGAAGTAGTGGAGTATGGAAAATGTTGAGTAGAAGTGGGTGTAATGGGGGTTGGTTGAAGTAGTGGAGAGGTGGTGGCATTGGGAAGGGCTACATAACTGCCGCATATGTCTATTAAGTTTTAGGATCCCCGCCCCATTGGGGGGTAATAGGCTTAGGAGGTCCGCCCCGGCAAGCATAGCTTCTATTAATTGAGGTAAGGGACCCCCACCCCGGTGGGGGATACAAGGAAAATAAGACACTACTTGTGAGGGTGTGAGGAAAATAGGCCCCTCAAGGGTGCCTTCTGCTAACTTCCCCTGTTTTTCAATTCTTGCTTCATGCTAAGCCACTCAATGTTCCTTTTCCCATCCTACAAGACATGAAACATAAACATTAGTGGATTATTGATAAAATAGAGTATTGTGGAGAGATTATCAAGACATTTATTATATAATACTACCTAATAACTTAATAAAAACTATATTCTACAATTATGGATGAAAATACGAGAAATAAATGAAAGATTGAGTTGCCTCCCAATTAGCGCTTGATTTTAAGTCGTTCAGCCTGACTACTCCCTGTTCATGGTTCGCCGGCCAATGTGATGGCGATGACATCGGTGTTGGACTCGGCACCCCAATAGTGCTTTAAACGTTGACCGTTGACTTTGAATGTTCTAACATATTGCGACTGTGAAGTTCAAAGGCACCATTAGAGAACACCCGCTTTATAATGAATGGTTTCGACCATCTCGACTTAAGCTTTCCTGGGAACAATCGCAGCCGTGAGTTGAACAAAAGGACTGATTGACCCAGGTCGAATGTTCGATGCATAATTTTCTGGTCGTGCCATCTCTTGATCTTTTCCTTGTATAACTTGGAGTTCTCGTAGGCGTGAAGGCGAAATTTGTCGAGCTCATTTAGTTGAAGTAATCTCTTTTCCCCTACAGCTTCTTGATCGAAATTGAGTTTCTGAATTCCCCAATAATCCTTATGATGTAGCTCAACTGGTAGGTGACAAGCCTTTTCGTACAGTAGTTGGTATGGTGACAACCCGATCGGTGTCTTGTATGCAGTTCGGTATGCCCATAATGCATCATCCAACCGGAGTGACCAATCCTTATGGTTCAGATTCACCACTTTCTCCAATATTTTCTTGACTTCCCTGTTCGACACTTCAGCCTGCCCACTGGTTTAGGGATGATAAGTCGTCGCTACCTTGTGGTTGACCCCATACCTTGCCAAGAGAGCTGTGAATGATTTGTTGCAAAAGTGACTACCTTCGTCAATTATAATTGCTCTAGGCGTGCCAAACCTCGTGAAAATTTTCTTTTGTAGGAAATTGAGGACCACCTTGGCATCGTTTAATGGTAGTACTGCAGCTTCAACCCACTTTGATACGTAATCCACTGCGAGTAGAATATACCGATTGTTCAGAGACGATGGGAATGGCCCCATGAAATTGATGTCCCATACATCAAAAATTTTAACTTCAAGAATTGTTTGTAGAGGCATCTCATTCCGTTTCAAAATGTTTCCCACCCTTTGACATCTATCACATATTTTGACGAAATGGTGGGCGTCCTTGAATAGTGTAGGCCAATAAAACCCAAATTACAGCACCTTTGCTGCTGTCCTCTCACTCCTATAATGTCCCCCATACGCAGATGAGTGGTACTCATGCAGAATATTCTTCACTTCACTGTAGGGCACGAACCTTCTAATCATTTTGTCGACACACTTCTTGAACAAATAAGGTTCGTCCCACATGTACCATTTTACGTGATGAAGAAACTTCTTTTTCTATTTTCTTGTGAGATCAGGTGGAAGAATGTTACTCACAATATAATTCGCATAATCCGCGTACCAAGGAAATTCTGCATTTATCACCAACAATTGCTCGTCCGAGAATGATTCATTGATTTTGCACTTATCCTCTTTCAATTTCTCTTAGTTTTCCAGTCTAGACAAGTGATTGGCTACTTGATTCTCCATCCCCTTTCTGTCCTTAATTTCTAAATCAAACTCTTGAAGTAGGAGAATCCATCAGATAAGGCGTGGCTTAGCATTTTTTTTCGCAAATAGGTACCGAATAGCCGAATGGTCCATGTAGACTATCACCTTAGTCCCAATCAAGTATGCCCAGAACTTGTCAAACGCATACACCACTGCAAGCAATTCCTTTTCCGTAGTTGTATAGTTCATTTGAGTTTTCGTGAGCGTTTTGCTTGCATAATATATGGCGCGATACACCTTATCTCTGTGTTAACCCAAAACAACTCCAACCGCATAGTCGCTTATATCACACATCAGCTCAAACGACATATTCCAATCTGGTGCGACGATTACGGGGGCTGTAGTTAACTTCTTATTCAACAACTGAAAGGCTAACTTACAATTTTCGTCAAAACTGAAAACAAAATCCTTCTCTAAAAGATTGCGTAAAGGTTTTTCAAATTTAAAGAAGTCCTTTATGAATCTCCTGTAGAACCCAGCATGTCCCAGAAAGCTTCTAATTCCCTTAACTGAGCTCGATGGAGGCAGTTTTTCGATTATTTCCAACTTCGCTTTGTCAACCTCCAATCCTTGAGCCGATACCTTGTGGCCAAAAATTATACCCTCCTCAACAATGAAATGGAATTTTTCCCAGTTGAGTACGAGGTTCGTATCCTTGCATCACTATAACACCATTACCAAATTCCCTAGGCAAGTATCAAAGTTGTCCCCATACACAGAAAAGTCTTCCATGAAGACTTCAACATTTTTCTCCACCATGTTTGAAAAAATGGCCATCATACACCGTTGAAAGGTTATAGGTGCATTACATAACCCAAATGACATTCTACTGAATTTGAATGTGCCGTAAGGGCACGTAAATGTCATCTTCTATTAATCCTCATGAGCGATGACGATCTGGTTATAGCCCGAGTATTCGTCCGATAAATAGTAGTACTCATATCCCGCCAATCTGTCCAACATTTGATCGATAAAGGGCAAGTGAAATGATCTTTTTGGGTTGCCTTATTCAACTTCCTATTATCCATGAAAACCCTCCAACCTGTCACTGTTCTTGTTGGTATTAACTCGTTATCTTCATTTTGAACCACAGTCATTCCTCCTTTTTTTGGCACATACTAGACCAGACTAACCCACTTGCTATCGGAGATCGGGTAGATGATATCGGCGTCCAACAATTTCAGAATTTCCTTCTTCATAACTTCCTTCATAATGGGATTGAGTCGACGTTGTTGCTCCACCGTCGGTTTTGCATCATCTTCCATCAAAATCTTGTGCATGCAAAACAAAGGGTTGATTCCCTTTATATCAGCTATTGTCTACCCTATTGCTAATTTATGTTCCCTAAGCACCCTCAGCAACTTTTCTTCCTACAAATCATTAAGTGCAGCAGAAATAATAATAGGTAAAGAATTTGAATTGCCTAAGTACGCATACCTGAGGTGTTTAGGGAGTGGCTTAAGTTCCAAAGTTGGTGGCTCCTCCGATGATAGTTTCAATTTTTCTGTGGCTATCTCCTCCGTGTGCAAAGGTTCAAATGGTGCTCTGAATTGGCTAATTTAGGGTAGTGAATCTAACATCTGTAAGTAGTCCTCAAATTCTGGGTCATCAAACTCTTCATCCGCCAATAATGTTATTTCTAATGGATCATTGACCAGACTCTTGCACATATCCTCACTGATAATCTGCTCAATTATATCCATCCGAAAACATTCTTCCTCATCCGTAGGGAATTTCATGGCCTTGAACACGTTAAATTTGATTTCTTGATCTTGGGCCCTCATAGTAAGTTCTCCTTTTTGTACATCTATGAGTGTCCTACCCGTGGCCAAGAAAAGTCTCCCTAGGATGATCGAGATGTTCTTGTCCTCCTCAAAATCCAGAATAATAAAGTCCGCCGGGAATATAAACTTATCCACCTTCACCAATATGTCCTCTACTATGCCTCTCGGATATGTGACTGACCTATCCACCAACTGCAATGAAATATTTATAGGCTTTGGCATGGGTAAACCCAATTCTGTGTATACTAAAAAAGGCATAAGGTTCACACTCGCCCTCAAATCACATAAACATTTGTTAAAAGACATGTTCCCGATCGTGCATGGGATAGTGAACTCCCCAGGTCTTTCAACTTGGGTGTCAACTTCTGCTGTAACACCGCACTACACTCCTCTGTTAATGTCACTATTTCAAATTCTTCCCATTTCTTTTTCCTTGACAGAATCCCTTTCATGAATTTTGCATAACTCGGCATCTGCTCTAGGGCTTCTACAAACGGGATGTTAATCTGGAGTTTCTTGAAAACTTCCAAAAACTTCGCGAACTACTTATCAATTTTTGTTTTTGGACCCTTTGCTAAAACGGTGGTGGAGGATATACAATTGGTTTGTCGTCTAAGTTTGTTTTCTCACTTTCCTTATCCTCACCCTTGTTTCCTTCTCCCACGTTACTGTCGTCAATTTTTTTTATCTGGTGTTGCTGAATTTTTTGGATCTTTACCAACGAGATGTTTTCCACTCCTCAATGTAATTGCCTGACCCTATTTGTGGTTTCCGTTTGGATGTCTCTTTGTATCGCTTGGTAGGGTCCCTTGTGGCCTGTAATATAATGTTAAGGCAATTTTCCCCATCTAATTTTCAAAGTTCTTGATGGCCATTGCTTGATTTTTCATTGTTGCCTCATTGCTAGTCATTGCTAGTTATGTACTTCGACAATAACTCCTCTAAATTTGATTTTCTTTCTTGATATTGAGCCGATTGTTGGTGATTCTGAAAACCTGGGGGATATGACGGTCGTGGAGCTTGATGTTGTTGATTATTGCTCCATAAGAAATTTGGGTGATTCTTATTCCCCTGATTATAAATGTTTTGGTACATATTCTACGGACCCCTGTTATAACTACCTACGACTTGCACAAACGCTGGATTGATTGCGCATTGATTTGTAGAATGGTCACCCGCGCACAATTCACATACGACCGCAACCTGGTGTACCTGAGCCCTTGTCATGGCATCCAACTTCTTGGACTGTGCAAAAATTTGTGCTTATATTGCTGTCACCCCATCTACTTCTAACACCCCAGCTGCCTTTGCCTGTGTCATTCTTATTGTGGGCCACTGGTAGTTGTTAGCCGCCTAGGTTTCAATCAAATTGTAGGCCTCCTTATAACTCTCAGCCATGAATGCTCCACCCGATGCTGCATCAATACTGGTCTTGAGATTCCCATGTAGTCCGTTATAAAAAATATTCATTTGCAGCCACTTGGGCAACTCATGATGTGGGCACTTTCTGAGAAACTCCTTGTATCTCTCCCATGCCTCATATAGTGACTCCCATGTTGCTGCTCAAACATTGTTATCTCATTCCTCATTTTTGCAGTTTTTGCCGGTGGGAAAAAGTTGGCGAGGAATTTTTGAGCTAAGTCTTCCCACGTAGTTATCGAACCTGGCGGTAGAGAGGGTAACCAACTCTTCGCCTTGTCTCGTAAGGTGAATGGGAATAAGCAAAGTCTCAACTCATCATCCGACTCCCCATTATACCTAAAGGTGTCACAAATCTCCAGAAAGCTAACTAGATGTTCATTCGGATCATCATTTGCCAATCCCCCAAACTGAACTGAATTCTGGATCATCTGAATTGTCACAGGCTTGATTTCGAATGTATTTGCAGCAATAGCTTGCCTGGTGATGCTCGACTGCAGTAAGTCACCTTGGGTGTGGCGAAGTCCCTTAACGCTTTCTGATCTTCAGCTGCCATTGCCTCTTCTTTTTCATAGTTTTCAAAGTCTTGCCTCATTTCCTTTATCCACTTACTTAACCTCTGGAACCATTTCTCAATGTCGTCCTCAAAAGGCAGCAAGTCTGGATTTTTTGACTGAGTTTGCATAAACCGCTTCACAAACCTGAAATAAGAGGAACAAAACAAAAATAAAAATGTTTAAGTAAAATTGGATTAATTAAACTGATATTGTAAAAAATATTAAGATCTATACTAAATTGTCCCCGGCAACAGCGCCAAAATCTTGTTGGGTAAAATCTATATACGTACAACACACAAGTATACGTGGTCAACAAGTAATAAAGTGATGAGTAGAGTATCGTTCCCACAGAGACAAATTAGTAAGAGACTTACCCTCACAATTACCAATTTCTTATTAATCCTAATTTTATTAAACTATTCCATTCAATGATTATAAATATAAAAACTAAATTAAGAAATAAATAAACTACCACAAAACAATCACAAATATCAAAATTTGGAATTTCAACAATTAATGGAGAATTAGACTTATGATTTCACTCTAAGTTTCACTACGATTTCTACACCTTTATTCCAATTCAACTTACTATCCCAGTTTATTAATCAAGAACACGAATGTAGTATTAGCCACCTCTCGATGCACTAATACCATATTAACTTAAATCCACAAATTAGATAGAAATAAGTTAAACACCTTAATCAACTAACTCACTATATCTCTATGTGAATTATAATTAAAGAAAGTTTAAGGATTAAGTTCTCTATCTGATCACATGCAATGTCAAGCATATCTCTACCTTAACATTCATCATGATTATGCTATTCACAAAATTCACGAACATATGCTATATTAACTAAGTCTAGATTCGAATATCCTCTCTCGATTCCATACAAATCCACAAAGAATTGTTGATCAGGCAATTTATAAATTCAAGCTCAAATTAATATAGATAAATGGGATATAGCTTATTGAACTGGAAATCAATGTTTACAAAATCATTGTTTCACTTAAGGATCCATTATAAGCCTAAAAAGTGAATTAGTTCATCATAAATGAAATAACTACTAAATAAATCAAAGATAACATTCTTTCAATTACAAATAATAGTCTAAGGAGAAGAATGGTGAAAAACACCCTTCACGTAGCCTAGATTTGCAATTGTCTGGAAAATCTCTTCAAAATCTTCCTCCAATGCTTGCTCTGAAAAACTAGAAATCTCTTTTGTAATATGCCTTGTGTGTTGTTTAATTCATTGTTAATGGAGTAATAGATGTCCAACACACAAGTCCCAGTCGAAATTCTCCACTAATTAGAGTCCATATGCTATTCAAATGCTCAAAATTGTTTCCCAGGAAAGTTCCAAGCACAACAGGAGATTTCATCAGTCGAGACCCCCACCCCGGCGGGGGTCTGTGCCTATATTGAGCCAGCCCCGACGGGCATCCATTCTGCTAAAGTCTTTTGAAGACCCCCCGCCTCGGCGGGGGTCTATTCTTCTAAGTGACTTTGCTTTCTTCATGAATTCTTCCAAATATGCTCCCAATTGACTCCAAATCTTGTTAAATTCCACATCAACCACCCTACACATAAAAGAACACAAAAACAAATAAAAATGAACATGAACATAAGAAAATAGTAACAATAAAGCGTGAAATGGACAACGATTCGTGGATATGAAATCCACTTATCAGTGTGCAAATGTGTGATATTTGTACAAGGTGGTAGAATTTAGGAGGCCTTATGCCACAATTTTAACACTTCGGTGTTTTTATAAGATGAACTGTTCTGTAATTGAACCATTCAATATGGAAAATGTTATATTTACTCATGAACCGTTATTGTTCAGTCTGTGCTAATGATTCTAGCCAGACATAATGTATATGAAAAAGGTAGAGGAATGAAATTATTTCAAAGTGAATGTGACTAATATTTTAAAATGATAGGAATCGAAGTGTATTCATATTATTCAAGCTGCTTCATAACCTTTGTTCGGTTATTGAAGTTTTAAAAGAATGTTTAAATTCTTGAAGATTTTTATTCAAATGCTATTACTTGTTGAGCAATTGAATGCTCACACTTTCTTTAAATAAAAAATATTTTTAGCGTACGAGTAGAAGAACTTAAGGATCCCGTAAAGATTAAGTTGATCGGTATCCAGACAAAATGTCATTCAGTATATGAATGGGCTTGAAGATCAAGCCAAGACTTGTAATGTAGAATAGTTTAATGAAATTTTTAGTATCCTTGGTGGCGGATGAAAGTCACTCTTGTACGATATAAAGAATAATATAATTATCATTATTTGTAATGAACGAGATTATAAGGTATTAGAACTTGGGATTTGAGAATGTATGTTGTTATATTTTGCTATATAATGATGTATATTTGGAATGAGATGTACTCGTGATGTACGAAATCTGAGTGTGAAGATAAACCGAATTTTAGGACGTTACATTTTCTAAACAAGACAAGTAAAGTATAGGCAAGGCCAGCAGGATAAATGAATTAGCACCAATTGGCATACATATAGTGGGTGAAACATTAATAAGTGAATGAACATTTTCATGAGTTTAAATGAGTTCTGCTTTCTTCTATGATTTTTGGATTTCAAAATTTTACTTCCTTATTATTGTATTATTTGATTTCAAGACATTAATACAAGACTATCTTTGTGATATTTGTTTGTGTTGTATATTGTTATTTGTTTGTCTTAAATATTTGTTTGTGTTTGATATTATAGGGTATGAATTGATTTGAAAACATAGGGAAAAAAGAAAACATTATTATTATTTTTATTTTTAAAAGGTTATTACCGACAGAAGTTTTCATAGGAAATAACTTATTTTTGACGGAATTTCTGTCAAAAATAACTATTTTCGACAGAATTCTCGACGAATTTATTCCAAGCGAGCTTTAATACGACTGAAATTATGACGGAATATTCCCTCGAAAATAAGCTAATTCCTACGGAATAAGCTTAATTCTGATAGAATATTCCGTCGGAATTAATCTTTTTTCTTATAGTGTAATATTGAAATAAATAGCTAATGTCCAATAGTAAGTTAATGCATTTATGAATCTGTTACTTAATTATGGTAATTGAAAACTTAGCCTTTCAAAATTAGATATTATTACAAAATATTTTAATCCTCATTTATTTTGAAAGCTCAATTAATTATTTCCATTATTAATTAATTACTTCCATGCAATGAAAACCCTATAGCCTTGATTAAGATATAATTAAAGTTAGGATCATACATTGATTTCTGATAAGTAGTTTTTATACCTACTTATCCAGCATCTATTACTTGAATTAGTTGCTTAAACCTATGTTTCATAGTTACTTTTCATGCATTTTGTGTTTATTTTGTAGATCTTATGCTTGGGAATTGTTTGAGCAACTATTGGTTTGAAAAAATAAGGAAATGCAATCCGGACATCGTTTGTGCTTTCATGTTCTTGGCTTGGAACTTGAAGTTTAATGTAGAGCTACTTCTTAGCTTTCTGAAACATCTTGAATCATCCCAATCAGAGTTCGGATGCGAGAGTTATGACCTTTGTACCAACGGATATGGAACCTCATAGTTTGGAGTTGCCATCTATTTGTATAACAGTCACTTCCAACCCAATTTTGACCTTCATCTGTAACAACCCCAAAATTTATACAATTCAACTCTCAGCATCGGTCGTTATCAATACTCCTTTATTCTAGCTTTACATCATTATTCGATGATATAATCACTAAAAATGCTGAATATTCTAAACTTTTCTATCTACTCTCTTAACTTCCCGGAATCACAACCTTTATCATTACATATTTTTTATTCAAATTTATTTCATGAATCGCTTCATCAAAGTTACTATATAAAATCTGACATCACAAATAAATATCCATTATACATCGGATAACTCAACTTTACAACTCAATAACTATGTTACAATAAAAAAACATCAAATGAATTTTCATCTAAAATAAATAATCTTCTTGAATTGCTATTGATCTCTATCATTCAATTAGCACGTATCATTACCTCGAAACCTTGACCTGCAAAAATGGTTATTTTGCAAGAATTAGCTCAACAGCTCAGCAAGAGCTAACAGTTTTCATGCATCATGTAGCACATAAATAACATGTTCGTCTTATACATCATAATCATTAGACTAACATATCATACATGCTTTAATTCACATAAAAAGTATAAAAGATCGAGTTCATTTTTCAATTAGTATTTTTTACTCAATTAATGTAGTCATAAATTGACTTTTACATTTTATACTCACAACATATGTAACATCTTTGCGATACAGATTAAAACAATTCATCATCAATTACGAATAGCAAATAGGAACTGAAAGACTTTTCTGGTTTGTAGATTACAAGAATCGATTAACATCTTATAGCTATCTGTACTTAATGAATCCTACATAACATATCATCATGCATATCAACTCTCAAACATATAACAATGCTGAGAAATTGTTTAAGTAACTCTACTTTACGATCTATGATCATCTTCTTTAAGTTTGATACCCAATGTTCAATTATGTGTTTTAAGTCCTGTTAGGGCTTCTCATTGTCCACTTAATTTATTTACGTTAAACTTTCTTTTCCTTTTCATTACGTTTCTCTTTAATTGACACTTAACATTTAATTAATTCTTAAACCTTTTATTTACATCACATTAGAGGTGTCACATTTAAATAATCATTCTTAGGTTCCCTTAGGTTCCTTTACAACTATCACTCAACATTTAGTTAAGTAATTAAAGTTTACCTTCACATTGCATTAGGTTAATCAACTAATTAAATTAACCGTAAACTCATTCTTTAAATTTTCATTTTATACTTTCAATGTTTTGTTTCAATTGATACTTAACAATCGGTAAAGTTCTTCACTTATGTCTCTACACCATCGTGGATGTTGAGTCTGTTTGGACATAATGGACTCATAATTCATAGAACTACTAGAAATTTAACATTTTCTAAGAACTAACAAAATATCAACTTTAACTAACAAACTAAATACAATATTTAAAATAATAAATTTACCAAAAAAATTAAATAAGAAACATACCCGAAAATATGAGTTCCACAAACTGGCTATGCACTCGATGCCAAAATTTAACTAATGAGGTCTTTATAAAAAGCCCCCCCACAACAAAGTCTTTCTCAAAATTGGAGGTCTTATTGTTGGTGAATGAAACAAAGGGTCAAGCCCTTCTATTTATAGGTTTAGAAAAGGGGTAAAGTTCTCAATTTAGTCAATGTGGGACTTGATTTATACTAATTCTAATTGGTTTATACAAATTTTTTCATATTTTTAACATGTTAAACATAATTATTCACCACGAATTTCTTTCTTAACCAATTCGATCCGTTAAAGTTGCACTATTTTTGTTTTATAGAGGAGAACAACAATCATCCACCAATTTAAAGTTTTCATCATGAATTCGTCATCAATTTTAGTCTCAAATTACACCAAAACACATATTACCATCAAAACCCAAAATCCTCTTCTTTAGCATAAATACATGACTTTGATTTCTAGAAAATTATTTCTAGATGACCATTATCAAATTATAAATATCTAATAACATATATAACATCATAACCCACAAACTCATTAACCAAAACTTCAATTTAAAAAAAAACTCAAGAACATATAAACTAGAAATAGAAACTAGATTATGTACCTTTAATTGCTTAAGAAATAAAATTGACCTTATCACCAAATTATAATTTCTATTCAACCATTATAATCATAACTTTATTTAACAAATTCTCACTCCTCTAATTTAATTATTTAATTAAATTAGAATATCACCATTATACTCGCATAATAAAATACGCATAAATTCCATCAATTTTATCACACTTAAATAAATTTTCCCATAATAATTTCCATCAAATATTTATGTAATACCATAAATATTCATTTTATTCCATAAAGTTTGCAACTAAAATATTTAATTTACTTAATAAATATTTTACTCAAGATTATACTAACATATTACATTTTCATGCAATATATTACCTTCTCACTTTATTAAATCAATTATACTTGTATTAATTCACTATTTTAATTAAGTGAATTATTCACATTATTTATTAAACTTAACTTATAATCATTTCTATTTCTCACAAGGCATAGCAATTAGAATTATATTATCTCATAATATAATTTTAACTTAATTAAATTAACTAATATTATTTAATTTCTTTAATAGTTTAATTAACTACTAAATCTCATTTTCTCTTTAATAGTTTAATTAAGCTGTTAAATCTTATTTTCTCCAACATATGAATATATAATTCTCTTCACACCAAATCACATACTTCATAATATATAATACATATATACATATATTCAAACTCAAAACATCTCATAATAAAAAATTTATTTATTAAATTCTTATTTTAATAATTACTGAAAATCCAAGTTGTCACATCATCCGTCCAGTATCTCTTAAATCTCTAAGAATGAAAGTTATAGATTGTCGATATATTCGATTTGATAGGTTGTAACTCCTCCGAGATCAAAAGTTATGACCGTTTTACAAAAGGACATTGCAACAAATTTTTCAGATCTGGTGTATGGTAGTAGCATTGCTCTAAATGGCTTATGGGCGCGTATGACTCACGCCCAAACCTGTCGACCGACTTTGACTTTCATTTTAATTGACCAATTAAGTTGTAGCTCGAAGTAGGGGTCAATTAGGGCTTATATATAAAGGGATATCAGTATGTAAACATATATTCCATCTTTTGGGATCATCGTCTTGTATATATCATCATAAGATATTCTACTCTTCCATTTAGATTAGGTTAGATTATAGTAGGTTGGATAAAACCCTAGATTAGATTAAAGTTGAAGATTGAAGCAATTGGAGAGCATTGGATATTCAGAACTGAAGCAAGAGAGATTAGATTTGCATTTCTCAATTCCTATTTTCTCTTACTTATAATTGTTATCTTTCAATGTATAAACAAGTGTGGATATTAGATTTCACTTCAATTATGAATTAAACTTCATTTTGATATTATAATGGATCTTGTTGTGTAGTTTACTTTGATATGCTTCCTTGTTAGTCTTGTTAATCATTATTAGATTGTTTATTATTGTTTGTATTCAATTGCTTAATTTCCCAGCTATCAATTACCGTGATAATCCATATGAAATTGAGAGACAAATTATGGGTTTAGATCTGATCATAATAGCATGTGTTTTGTGTCTTCTACATTGCGATGAAATTCATAATTCGTGCCTAGGATAGAGATATACTTATGCATTGTATGTAATCTATTGAGAACTTGTACTTCAACCCTCTTTAATTGTAATTCATATAGAGATACAATGTGTTAGTTAATTAGGGTGTTCACATTCATTATATCATCTGTGGATTTAGTGTGATATAGATATGGTACATCGAGAGATTGTCATATTTTACCTTCGTGTTGTTGATCAACAATCTGGTATAATTAATTTGACTTAATAGGAAATGTATTGATTTAAATGAAACAATGGGTGAAATTCTAGTCTCGAGTCTTCATTATCTAGTTTTATTCTAGGGATAATTAGTATTAGTTTAATTAATTACTTTAATTCAAAATACTAAATCAATCATTTAAATAAGATTAAGTTGGTTACGGGTTAGTGCTTGGTAATTCTTGTTAGACAATTCTCTGTGGGATCGATACTCTACTTACTCTTTATTACTTGTTGACCGTGTATACTTGCACACATATATTGATCGCAAAATACGACCAACAAATTTTTTGGACCGTTGCCGGGGAAATTAATTAAGCTATTTTTATTACTTTCATCATCAATTTAAATTAGATCAGTTTTAGTTAAACAATTTTTTCTTATTTTTCATTTTTAATTCTCTTCCTATATTTCTCTCTTTTTAGGTACCATGGATGATTTTCTTTTCAATGACAATATACGAGAATGACTCAACCTAGGGAAATAGGGGTTTATCCACTCAATGTACTTTCTGCATTGTCAGCACAAATTGAAACACTTTCGAAGAAGTTGGATGTTTTTGCACCCCAACATATTCGAAGTATAGCAGTACTTTGTAATTATTTTATTGGAAATCATCTGAGTCATCAATGCACCGTCAATTTTGGACCGGCACAGTATGGTGGTAACTACCTCAACTAGTATGTATATCCTAATAACTATCAAGGTTGGGGATATCACTAAGATTCCTCATGGAGCTATATTCAACAAGATCAATACTACGCTCCAAGTCTAACATATCCACCAGAATTTTCATGTGCACCTCCATATTGCACCAAGAAGAAAAGTCTAATTTGAAGGAATTCATGTCTAAGCTCTTAGAAAACCAAGAGGAGATGATGATGAGTCAGGAAATATCGAACCAAAATTTAAAGAATAAGATGGAACAACACAATAATACCTCAACTAATGGTCCTTAATACATGGTTTCCACGACTGAAATAGATAATTCAAGACTAGAGGATTTGTGGTTCAAGTTCATATCGTCAAATAAGGAGAAGTTGATTTAGCAAGAGATGTTAATTCAAAATGTTTAGAACTAGATAGATCAAATGTTCAAAACTTTGAACAACTGTCCCCAAAATAATTGGTGCTATGACATAGATTCTGAGAATGGTGGTGAGCCCGAGCCAAATCAGCAACTGGCTGACCTACAAAATATCAAAAATGGGAGACAAGTGAGGATAAGGAAAATGAGGCCGTCAAAGATCTATCTTTAAGTGATAGCGAAGATGTGCCGATTGTATCAGTTCCCCAAGTACCTTTTCTATGAAAGTTCAAAAATCCAGTCAGTTTTCCAAAACCATGCCCACTTGGTAGTCATGTCATCGGCAAGCTCTTTATGATATGAGAGCTAGCACAACTTCGAAGCCATGGTGGGCCGAGGAAGAGAAGATAGAAGAAGAGCCCATTGTGTTTGACATGCCCCAATGCCCCACTCTAATCATAGACACAATGAAGGAAGCACCTAGTTGTTCAATATTTGAAACTGGGAACTTATCTACAAAAAGCAAGCTAGGTGACTTTAATTCAATGGCTATCACAAATGAGAACCTACCAAAGCATACAGTGCTCCTGATGGATGGAGGGTTCCTCAATTATCGTAGAGGAATTGGATAACATTGACAAGAAAAAGTCTAGCTAAGGTACTATAAACTAAGTGCTCAATGGGAGGCACCCCCATCCAATCCAATTTTTCTCCCTCCTTGTTTAATTCTTATTTACATATCCAATCTCTTCTCCCTTTATGTTTAATTCTTGTTACTTTTTATTATTATTATTATTATTATTATTATTATTAATTAGGATTTTTGTAGTTGAAAGTTTTAATAAGTTTTCTTTTGTACTCATGTTCAGGCTCAATTCAATTGGTATGAGGATGAATTGTCATAATAGAAGTCAAAAGCTGCAGTTGTCAGGATACAGGGCAGCGCAGTTGTGCCCAATTTATAAAGGAAAGTTGCGCAGCTGTGCCCTATCTCACTCACAAAATCCCATCTCTCCTACACTGCGCAGCTGCGCCCATCCAATGCCAAATCTCAGCGCATTTGGGCCACTATCGAACCCCAGTTTTAAAATTTTAACCCAAACCTCCCTCCCTTTTTACTCCTTGTCCTATTTTCTGCAGTCTTAAGGCCTAACAAACGGACACTAAACTCTATTACTCTCATTCTACCATTACCAAATACTTTTCTAAAATAACTTTCATACACCTACAATTAGAGATTTGGGATACATTGAGGCAGTGAGTGGAACAAAGAAAGTCAAGGGAAACAGAGACTTCCACTACACTGAGATTGCATGAGTTGAAGCATAATAGTAAAATGGGTTGAAACAAAGTGCACTGCAAGTTTTTTTGGAATGGGCTAAAAGACTAAATTGAAATGCCAAACAATTTTGGGGGAATAGTAGGCCAAAATCCCAGGGCATTAGAGAAGTTTAAGTGCAGTTCCCAACGTTTGTACTTGCCCAGACTTTTCCACCGCCTGATACACCATCGGATCATTAGGAGGCGAGCGGAGATGACAATGCTTCTTAGTGGAGTATTCTTTCATTTTTCTTATAATTAGGACATTGTCATGTTTAAGTTTGGGGGTATTATTAGGTTCATATCATTGTTAATATAGTTTGAATCTAGTTTAGTTCATATAATTGTATTTTAGTATAATTGCATTCTAGATTAGTTTTATGTTTCATTTAGTCTAACTTGTTAGTTTATTTTGAGAATTAATAAATAATAAAATAAAATCACATAAAAATTTGCTTTATTTGTTGCATTTAGTGTAGATAGGTCATATTGCATGAATCCAAGTTTTCAATTCATTTGAAATTCATTTGGCCTGTGATAAAATTGGAATTACATGATTTTTGAACAGTTTTGATGATTTATGCATGATTATAATGTCATAACATGATGTGAATCTTAATCTGTTTGAAACCGATGTAACCGGATATAACTCTAGAGTAACCATTATGATTTGCTCAGTGTAAATGGTCACATAATTGTCTTCTGGTGAGAAATTTGTGTTTTAATAAAAGAGATTTAGTAAATAGTTAGTAATGTCTAGGATTGTGCAAAAGCTTATGTTTAGGAGAATTCAGTGTGTATGTGTTGGGTGTAATCTAATTAAGCACGACACACAAGTATACGTGATCAACAAGTAATATAATGATAAATAAAGTATCGTTCCCACAGAGACAAATATCAATTTTAATCTAACAATTACCAGCTTTGTATTATCTCAATTTTATTAAACTAAATGACTTAATGACGAAATTAATTAAAAACTACTAAACAAAATAAAATAAAAGCAACTAACTATCATAAATTTTAAATAGATAATGGAGAATTAAGCCTACAACTTTACTTTATGCTTTACTCAGATTATCACACTTCCTTTTAATTCAATTTAACTATTGTCAAGACAGCGGATATTGTCAAGAAGATACAAATGCGTCTTCTAGCAGCTCAAGACAGGCAGAAGAAGTTTACGGATCCGCATAGAGAGAATCGAGAGTTTGAAGTAGGTTCGTATGTATTCCTAAAAGTATCTCCCTGGAAAGGAAAGATATGTTTTGGAAAGAAGGGAAAGTTAAGTCCGAGGTTTATAGGACCTTTTGAGGTATTAAAACAGGTAGGTGACGTAGCTTATATGATAGCATTACCTCCAGACCTAGAATGAATACATAATGTATTTCACGTATCCGTGTTATGTCCTTATAAGCCAGATTATAAGCACATGATAGAATATGAGCCTATTCATATCGAGAAGGACTTAATGTACGAGGAAACACCGATTCAAATTGTCGATAGAAAAGAACAAGTTCTGTAGAACAAAGTCATACCTTCAGTAAAGGTGATATGGAAGAACTATAATGCAGAAGAAGCAATGTGGGAGTTAGAAGAAATGATAAAAAAGAATTACCCTCAATTATTTGTGTAATTTTTTTTATATAGCGAGATTTCTGGGGACATAATCCTTATAAGGGGGAGAGAGTGTAACGCCTTGGAAAATCGAACAATTGTAAATACTTTTAATAATGAATAAAATAATATTATTTATTACTATTACGTGTTGAGAAGATGAATGTCGTTGTATAACCTAGAAACGTTGGAATATCGTAGTATTTTTGAAAAACACTATTCATCAATTTCTGCTCTGGAATTATTTTTTAATTTCTGAGAAATACGTAACGTTATAATATTAAGGCGATATTGATTATGTAATAATAATCTAAGTATGGAAAACATAATATTTCGCATGTGGACCTAATTTGGAAACGTTAGGTTTATTAAGCATTAAGGAAATAAAGTTGTGATCATATAATGTGTATACATTATATGAAGTAATGGATGTAAGTATAATACAACGTATTGTACTATTATGTATGAAGAATGAAATAACGTATATTACGAATTAATATGCGAGTTAGTATATGAAGATTATACGTGGGGTATAAATGTTAAGTTATGTAAATTAAGGTAATGGACTTGTAGGATTAATAGCCTAATATAGAAGTCAAATATAATGTGACAATCAAGCCCAAGTGTTTGATGTATCATTAGTCCAAACTATGTAGCACAAGCCCATGAAGAAAGTAGTTAGATTAATTATCAAAGCCCAATGAAAAGCCTTGATCCATGGGTCAAACCTAGTAGGAAATGGGTAAGCTTGATGGGCAAACAAAAAGTGTGATGAGCAAGTATTGTGGCTAGCAAGTTACTTAATGGCTAGGTTATGAATAGTAAGGATGTGGAGGATGAGGAGGTGGAATGAGGAGGTGGAATAAGGAGGTGGGATGTTTTAAAGTCTAAAATACCCTAACCTTTGGTGGCCTATAAATACAAGCCTCATTTCAAATTTTGTTGGTTGTTATTTTCATCCAACTTTCCTCTCAAATATAAGCTACTTAATTGGTAGAGAGAATAAGTCACTTAAGACTTATAAGCCACTTCAACCTTTGCTAGTTTTCTAAAGTGAATTGAAGTTTTCAAGGGTAAGACTCATCTCTTTTATCTATAACTCTTCTATGATAGGATTTATAGAGAAGGGAGATTATATTCTAAGATCATGTAATAGGTTAACAAGGAATGAACTTAAGCTAAATAATTTGGATAAGCAACTTGAACATTAATAAGTTGCTAGAACCATGATGAACTTATCATATGTTGTCATATGATGATTAGTATATTGAATATAGTATGAGAACATTGATTGATGGACTTAAGTTTATAGTAAGTCATAAGCATGAAGAATTGTAGTTCATAAGTTGATTAAGTCATTGACTTATGAGAATAAGTCAAAACCTACTTTGATTATAAGTTGGTGTAATAAGTAACTTGTGATGATCATATGTTGGTTGAAATCCATTTAGAATCATTAAGAATGTAGTTTTGCCAGAATTCACTCGATTGGACGATTATCGTCGAATTCGTGAAATTCTCGGAATGGAAGTCGTATTTTGTGTTTGAAGTCAGAAATGTTGGTTTTCAATGGAGACAAGTCATATTTGGCATTATAGAGTTGCGGACACAAAAATGACCGAATTTCGACTTAGAACGAAGAAACGAGCGTTGAACATTCATGGACGTTTATCGTTTTCGTTAAAAATGAACTCGTAGGTGAAATTTTAGCAAACAAAGTCAAATAGATAAAATTCTTACATGAACGCATAGAGTATGAAATTTGTGAACCGTAGGCTATTGAACGGACCAATTCGGACTTATAACGAATAAGTTATGCGTCCGGGAAGTTCGTTAAATTTTCAAATCTGCAAAATTATCTCGAGGCACGAGTGCGCTTTGTGGCGTGACTCACGACCTTAAAAAAGTGGCAACAGCTGTAAGAAATTTGGAATCGTGCATATTGCTAACTTCGCGCGACACATGAATCTGAGAGTTAAGTGTGAAATGGCATATTTCAGATCCCCTAGAATTTTGATGGACAAGAATGTTTACAAGTGTAGAATGAAAAGAAACTTATTAGTAATGAACTGAGATATAAACATAACATTGTAAGGTACTTGTAAGACTCTAATGTATGATGATTAAGAGTTAATAATCAAGCAAAGATGAATGAAACATGAATGACGTAATGAAAGCCGGAAACCCATAATAGTAGATCTAAGTCAGGATTTACATTGAGATAAAGGGTAAGATATAATAGTCTATATACTTGATTATATATAACCTAATGTGGTATGTTATGTGATCATGTATTGTAGAAACGTAGAGACTTCAAATGTACGTGTGTTAATCAGCGAGATATTTGAAGGCAAGTATTCTAACCCTTGTTCCAGTTCAGTCTGGACAAGTTTTATAATTCATGTATTCTTTCGCATGAAGTTTTGAATGATGAAGTCTTAAGCCAATTCTTTCGGCTAGAATTATATATGATTACATCGAGCATGATTTATATTCTAGAGTTACATTGGTATGGTTTTCAATCGAAGACCAAGTATGCTAAAATATTTTTGTCGTTTAACGGCGGTAGCACGTGAGGTTGCCTGACTTAAACATATCGCATTTAATGAATGTAGTGTTGATCGACATAGAGTACTATGGGTGATCACCCGAAGTGCTTTCGTAAGCTATGTCGGACTTCTGAGTTAGTGCGGGTTTTCCTTTTCAAAAGAAATTATGAGCGCTCATAGTTAGGAGCCTTAGTTGATATTCTCTTGAATATTGTTGTTGGAAAGCGTTTTGAATGAAAAGAAGTGCTATTTTGAATTATCGATAGTACCGTAACTATTATTCGATTACTAAAGATATCTGAGTTCTATGTTTCAAGTATGTTGTTTATTTGAATTATAGTACTTCTTTGAGCTAGTCATACTCACTCTTGCTTGAACCATATGAACACGGCTAAGATTGAAGCGGGGCCAGAAAGGCTCGAAGCGAGAAACAAGGGCAAAGCGAAACACAAACCCTTAGATTACTTATGTAATAGTATAGGTGACGATTATAATATATTTGATATTATGACAAGAACAAACGAATGGGTTACAAAGAACCTGGGAATGTAATATTATTTTGGTTATATAGAAGTTATATTAGTCCTTTTGAGACTATTCAATTGAATGAGTGAATGAATGGTAGTACCGTGTAGCACCATCTGTCGGGTTGGAAGAGACCCGGATTTGGGGGTGTCACAGTATATCATTTTGAATCATTAGTAATGAGGTTTTGTGACGCCCTCAAATCCGGGTATCTTCCAACCCAACAGATGGTGCTACACGGTACTACCATTCACACATACATTCAATTGAAAAGTCTCAAAAGAACCAATATGTCTTCTATATATCCAAAATAATATTACATTTCCCAGGTTCTTTATAACCCATTCGTTTATTCTTGTCATAATATTCAATATATTACAGACATTCAACTATTCTATTACATAAGTAATCTAAGGGTTCGTTTTCGCCATGCCCTTGTTCTTGCCTGAGCCTTCGGTCCGCTCGATCTTGGCTGTGTGTATATGGTTCAAGCAAGAGTGAGCATGACTAGCTCAGCAAGTACTACAATTCTATTAAACAACATGCTTGAAACATAGAACTCGTATATCTTCAGTAACTGAACAATAGCTACGAAGTACTATCGATAATTTAAAATTGTGCCTCTTTTCATTCAAAACGTTTTCCAACAACAATATTCAGTAGAATATCAACTAAGGCTCAAGACTATGAGCAGTTCATAATTTCTTTTGAAAAGGACAACCCGACACTAAGTTCGTAAGTCCGGCATAGCTTACATGCACTTATGGGTGATCAGCCCATAGTACTCTATGTTAATCAACACTACATTCATTAAACGTGTATACGTTTAAGTTGTGGCAACCTCACGTGCCTGTCGTTAAATGACAAAAACATTTTAGCATACTTGGTCTTTGATTGAAAACCATACCAATATAACTCAGTAAACATTAATCATGCTTGACAGAATCATAATATAAGTCTAGCCGAAAGAATTGGCTTTAGACTTCATCGTTAAAACTTCATTGAAAAGAATACATGAATTACACAGCTTGTCCAGACTGAACTGGAACAAGGGTTAGAAAACTTGTCTTCAGTGTTTGATTACTAATTATCACACGTACACTTAGGTCAGTATATTATATACCACATTAGGTCTTATAACATGATCATATAACATACCACATTAGGTCTTATATAATCAGATAAGTATATTATTATATCTTACCCTTCATCTCAATCTAAATCCTGACCTAGATCTTTTATTATGGTTTCCGACTTTTCGTTACGTCATTCACATTACGTTAATCTTCAATTGATTATTAACCTTCAATTATCATACATTAAGTGTTTAACAATGCCTTAACAATGTTATGCTTAAACCTTAGTTCATTACTAATAAGTTTTCTTTCATTCTATACTTGAAATCTTTCTTCTCTGGCAAATTCTTTGGTCTGGCATCGCGGCGCCACATATCACTCTTCTTCTCGCGCCGCTGCGCGAGTTTGCAGTAAGCAAGCCTCGGAATCGGCGCTGCGACATCACTCATTGGCCTTGGGTTGGCGCCGCGGCGCCAACTCTGTGCCTCAGACTGTTTGCAATGTTTAAAAATTTTACGAAACTCCCGGACCCATAACTTCTTCATTATAAGTTCGAATTGGCTCGTTCAAAAGCCTATGATTCACACATTATGTACTCTATGCGTTCATGCAAGAATTTTATCTATTTGACTTCGTTTGCTAAAATTTCACCTATTAGTTCATTTTTAATGAAAACGATAAATGTTCGTGAATGTTCAACGCTCGTTTCTTCGTTCAAAGTCGAAATTCGGTCATTTTCGAGTTCAATGCCAAATATGACTTGTCTCCATCGAAAACCAACGTTTCCAACTTCAAACACAAAATACGACTTCCATTCAGAGAATTTTACGAATTCGACGATTATCGTCCAATCGTGTGAATTCCGACAAAACCTCATTACTAATGATTCAAAACGGATTTTAATCTTCACACGAACATTTCAAGTTACTTATTACACCAACTTATTGACAAAGTAGGTTTTGACTTATTCTCATAAGTCAATGACTTATTTAACTTATGAACTATAAATTCTCATGCTTATAACTTACTATGAACATAAGTCCATCAGTCAATGTTCTCTTACTATATTGAACATACTAATATCCTATGACAAACATATGACAAGTTCTTCACGATTCTATCAACTTATTAGAGTTCAAGTTGCTTATTCAACTTATTCGGCTAAAGTTCATTCATCAATAGCTTATTAAATGTTCTTAACAACAATCCCCCTTCTCTATCAATCCTATCATAGAAGAGATAAAGATAATAGGTATGAGTCTTACCCTGTAAGACTATTACTTCACTTCACTTTGGAAAATCTAGCAAAGGTTGAAGTGGCTTATAAGTGCTTATGTGGCTTATGCTCTCTACCAAATAAGTTATTTATCTTGAGAGGAGTTGGGAGAAATTTATCAAACAACAAATGAATTGTGAAGCTTGGTATTTATAGCCTTGGCTACGTTAGGGTAGAATGGTTATTAAGACATCCCACCTCCTTAACTAACCTCTTTAACTCCACCTCCTTACTATTCATCACTTTACAACTAAGTAAACTTGGCTAGCACAACATTTGATCACCACACAAAGTTCTTGCCCATCAAGTCTACCCACATTAACATGGTTTGCTCCATGGATCATAGCTTATCATTGGGCTTGCTAGTTAATCTAGATAATTCCATATTGGGCTTCCATTACAAAAGTTTGGACTTATGATTTAACAAACACTTGGGCTTGAGTATCACATTCTATTGGACTTCTATCATTAAGCTAATAATCCTATAAGTCCATTACTTTTAATTAACAACTTAACATATATACACCACGTATAATTATCGTATGCTAGCTCGTATATTAATTTGTAATATACGTTATTTCATTCTCCATTCTTAATACGTCGTATTATACTTACATTCATTCCCTCGTACAATGCATATACATCATACAATTACAACTTTCCTTCCTTAACGCTTAATAAACCTAACGTTCCCAAATTAGGTCCACATGCGAAATATTACGTTTTTCATACTTAGATTATTTTTACATAATCAATCTCACCTTGATATTATAACATTACGTATTTCTCGGAAATTCAAAAAAATAATTCCCGAGCAGAAATCGATGAATGGTGTTTTTCGAAAAATTTCTTGAAAAAGTTTTATTTTCGTTTTAGAAATTCAAACACTTTAATTCTCCCACGTAGTTAAAATACTACGATGTTTCGGGGTTTCTAAGTTATAGAACAACATTCATCTTACGAATAAAAAATAATAATAAATAATTTTATTTTATTCATTATTAAAAGTATTTACAAACTGTTCGATTTTCTGGGGCGTTACATCTCTATCCTAAACATAAATTATGATCTCCATCAAAACACAGAAATCACAAACACATGCTATTATGATTAAGTCTAAACCCATATTTCATCTCTCGAATTAATACAAGTTCAAAAAGAATCGGTGATCAAACAACTCATAGATTATGCACAAGTCATAAAAGATGAACTGAAAATAACATCATTTAATTAAACTTGAAACATGAAAATCCTCATTACACATAAAAATCCATCATAAGATAATTTAGTTCATGACTAATGAATTAAATACTGAAAAGATCAAAGAAATAAACATCCTGATTACAAATCTGAAATTGAATAATGAAAAATAGTAAATAAAACCACAATTTTCTTCAATTCAATCTGCAATCTTTGTGTTCCTCGCTTCTTGCTTCGATTCCTCCTAAATCTCCAAAAACTAGGGCTTTTTAGTTGTTGATGATGAACGATTATAAGAGTTGATAATCTTTGTGTTTCTTTCACTGAATATGTTGCTTCTCTAGTCCCAATCACATACAAAGTCCCAAAAGATACGCCATAACAGAATTGAAATTTCATCAGAACTCTTCTCACTTGGTCACTCACCCCTGCCCCGGCGGGCTATTCCTTCTCTATAACCCCTTCCACGACGGGGTATCAAATTTTTTGATGACATGTACCCCGCCCTGGCGGGGAACTTTACTGTAACGCCCCAGAAAAATTCGAATTTTATGAGAAGTAAATTTTTATTTGATTATGTGGATTAAATGAATTTAATTGATTATTTATGGGAGTCAGCTATTTGAAGGTCGTTCGATGATCTAGATATGTCAGAATGTCATAGTATTTTGGCTATAATAGAATTAAAGTGTTTGAATTTCCAAGACGAAAATAAAAGCTTTCCGAGAAATTTTCCGAAAAACACTATTCACGCATTTCTGCTCAGGAATTATTTTTGAACTTCCGAGAAATACGTAATGATAGAATATCGAGGTGAGATAGAATATCCAATAATATTTCAGTTATGGCAAACATAATTTTTTGCCTGCGGACTTAAAACCTAACGGTTAGGGAAAGTGAGTTCCGAGAAGATATTGGAATGTATACAATGAATTAAAGTGATGATCGTAAATACGTAGGTATTTTACAAAGTAATGAATATGAGTATGATACGAAATATTATATGAGTAGGTATGAATAATGGTATGTTGTATATGAATAAGTATACGAGGTGGAATACTAGAATTATACGTATAGTATATATTATAAGACTTTTAGTTAAATGGAATGGACTAGTAAGATTATGTAAACAATTGAATGGTCCAATACACATTAATTTGCAAGCCCAAGTGGTTGTGAATGTGAAGCCCAAAACAAATTAATGCAAGCCCACAAGAATGAGCAAAGTAATTAATCTAAGCCCAAGATATGATCCAATGGGTAAAGCTTGATCCATGGGCCAAACCATGGGTGAATTGGTGACAATGAACTTTGTGTGATGAGCAAGTAGACTTAATGACCAAGAAGACTTAATGGCTAAGAAATGTGATGAGCAAGCAAAGGATAAAAGTTATGCTAAGCAAGTATACTTAAGAGCTAAGTAAATGTGGAGGCCAAGTTAACTTAGTGCTTAAGCTTGGAATAGTAAGGAGGTGATTAAGGAGGTGGGTTGGATTAATGACCCTTATGCCCTAACTATAGAAATCCTATAAATAGCAAGCTTAGATTTAATTTATTGATTGTTTATTTCATCCAAACATTATAACTTATAAGGTGCTTATTGATTAGATAGAAAAAGCTACAAAAGCTAGAACAAGTTAGCCTTTGATAATTCAAGAAGCAAAAAGGAGATTAAAGATTAACCAAGTGATTATCAAGGGAAAGAACTTAAACCATGAATCTCTTTCTCTTATATTGTTAGAGAAGTGGGTAGTGGTAGAACATATATGCCAAGGAATGATAAGAATGATTAATCAATGGACGTAAGCCATATAAGTCACGAATAAGTAATTCAAATTTAATTTAAGTCATGAACTTATGAAGAGCTTATATGAACTACTCATATGTTTACCTTAATAAGATGGTATAATAAGGAGATGTGAGGATGGTGGTTAGAAAACATAAATCATTATAAGTCATGAGAAATGAAAGTGTAAGTAGTTTATACTTTTATAAGTTACAAACTCACAAGGAACAAGTAATAACTTATCATGTTTATAAGTTAATGAAGTATGTATGTCAAGATGTTAGTATGATGGATTGAATCTATTTGAAACGATGAACAAATCATAAGTAACGAAGTTTTGGCAGAATTCACGAGTTTGGACGATAATCGTCGAATTCGTGAAAATCTCGGAATGGAAGTCGAATTTTAATATTGAGCTTGGAAACATTAGTTTTCAATGGAGATAAGTCTTATTTGTCAAGATAGAGTTGCGAACTCGAGAATAACCAAATTCTGACTTAGAACAAAGAAACGAGCGTTGAACGTTCATGAACGTTTATCGTTTTCGTTAAAATGGACTAATAGGTTAATTTTTAGTTAACGAAGTCAAATAGATAAAATTATTGAATGAACACGTTGAGTATGTAATTTGTGAACCGTAGGCTTTCAAACAAGTCAATTAGGACTTATAACGAAGAAGTTATGAGCCCGAGAATATCACATAAAAATTTATCTGTCAATATTTTTTTCGGTGTTTGAGGATCGGGCGCCAGTAAGGCTTAGTCAAGGTTAAAAAGCCCAGCCCAGAAGCGCCAAGCTTTGCCGGGAAATGTTGTAACCTACTAGAGTTTCGTCTTAGAAAGCGCCGAGTCCAGTCTTTAGTTTCAGAGTAGTATTAACGCAACGCACCTTGGTGAAGTAAAGGGAGTTAAGGCGCATGACTCCTTCCTTAGGGTTTTGACAATGAAGAATGTTTGTAAGGAGAGCATGAATGGTAACTCATTAGTAATGAACTAAAGTTTAATTATAGCATTTTTAAGACATGTTTAAACCTTAAGTATTATCATTTAGGGTTGAAATAAGTCAATTGTATGTGAACGTAAGAACGTTAGTAAGCCGCGAGGAAGGATGATTGACTCAAAATGAGTTGTATTAATGAAGTAAATCAAAGTAAGACATAAAAGAGAAAAAAGTTAGTAATAATGATGTAAAAGAACGATGTCAAGCCGGAACCAATACAGGATTAGATAGAGAAGAAGGGTAAGATTCATTAGGAACCATGTATGTTCATTCATGACCTAATGTGGTATGTTATATGGTTATGTGTTGTACAGACTGTAAAGATTCAAAGGAAGAGTAATTCTATTGTAGCAGACGTTGAAGGCAAGTTTTCTAAACGCTTGTCTAACCTTCGTGTTAGCCAAGTTTGCAATGATTCATGTTATAAGACGCATGAATTATTTTATGAAAATGTCGATGCCAGTTTTACCTCGTCTAGACTAATCTTGAAGATTGATTGATTTATTTATAAGTCTTTCAATATAGAATTGATAACTTTATCCTACGTCAATTGTTTGGTACGGATTCAAGGTAAGCCAGAGTATGAATAAACAAATGTATTTTTCATCGATTATTCGACGGGCACGCGAGGTTGCCAAAACATAAATGTACATACATTTAAAGGATATAGTGTTGATCAACATAGAGTACTATGGGCTGATCACCCAGAAGAGCTCGTAAGATATGCCGGACTTACGATCTTAGTGCCGGGTTGTCCCTTTCAAAGAAATTATGAAATGCTCATGGTCTTGGACCAAAATTGACGTTTTACTGGTTATTGTCATTGTAAAACGTTTTGAAGGAAAAGAAGTGCTATTTTAAATTATCGATAGTACTTCATAACTATTATCCAGTTATTGAAGATATACGATTTTTATGTTTCAAGCATGTCGTTTAAAAGAAATTATTGTACTTGTTGAACTTGTTATGCTCACTCTTGCTTGAACAATATGAATGCAGCTAAGACCGAATGAACCAAGGGATCGGACAAGGATAAAGGCAAGACGAAGATGAATAATTAGTTTTCCTTATAATAAATTAGTAAGTTATATATATATTATAGTATGATGAACAAAGTATGTAATGGTTTTAGAACTTGGCAACGAGATGTAATATTAATAATGTAATAAGAATGTCGTTGATACACACATTTTGATGTCATTTCAATAGAATGAATGGACAGTTATGAGTACCGTGTAGCACCATCTGTCGGGTTGGAAGATACTCGAATTTGGTGGCGTCACAGGTTGGTATCAAAGCATTAGGTTATAAAACTTAAGGGGAAGAACCTTAGGCTAATAACCTCGTTAAGGAAGGAAAAGTCTGAAGGAAGTAAACTTGAGCTTTACTTAAGTTGAATGAGTCAATACGATATTGAGGAAACTCAGTATCGAAAGATTTAAAAGATGGAAAGTAACCCTAAATAAATTTAATGTGATTTGTGCTTATACTATTGTATGTTCTGTACTAATCAACATGTTATATGTTATGGTAGGATGTCAAATGATAACTTGATGTATAGAGATATACACACGATGAACGAAGAAACTATGAACAGAATAGAGCCTGTACCTATGCCAGTGGTAGAGGTACCAATAGTGATTCTAGAGGAGTCGGAGACAGAGGAGTACTTTTCTGAGGAGAACTACTTTGAGGGAGATATGGATATAACATCATATCTTAATATAATGAGCAATGATGAGGAAGTAATGGAGATAACATCGATTGGTACGGTGGTACCTACCTCAGAGTCATCGCCCCCAGATGCAATAAGAGCATTATATCTGGCAGTGCTTGACAGGAATGTGCAACTGAGTATAGTTGTGCATAATTAGAATAAAGAGATTAGTGCTCTTTATGTAGCGAAGGAGTCTGCAGAAGCAGATTTTGAGTCCGAGCATGATGATAAGGTGCTCATGATAAATAAGGCTAGAGATTTTAAGAAAGAGGCTGATGAGCTTCGTAAAGAATTAGGGGAGATAGACCGGAAGATAGCACGGATGTCTTACATCCATAAGAGTGCTCATAAGGATTTCAAGCTAAAAATTGCTTGTTATTCCACTGAGTCGGGACACACTCGACATACTATTAGTTGGGATACTATAGCAATGATTGCAAATGAGAAACACGAGGATGCTGTTATGCATTATTAGAAGTCAGGAGTTATAAATATGTGTGTAGTGATGTAAAACTCTCTTTTGTATAACAGGGTAGTCTTTTTGTAAATCCCAACTTTTGAGAAGTTCTATTGCGGGATAGAAATGTAATAGCTTTTGGCTATGTAAGTAAAGTGTAAATAGTTTTAGACTATGAAGAAGCATATGAATATAGTGAAGTTTTCATTTAATATGCTTTGTTATGGTATGAGTTTTTATGTGGCTAATAATAACGAAATAAGTAAATAGATAATAATGAAATTTTATTTATTTAACCAGAAAATTCCGTCAAGAAAAAGACAACGTAATCAGAAAGCGAAATCACGTAATGATAATCAAGGGGGGGTCAAAACAACTCTATGCAAAAGTTCGTTAATTTAATAACGGCTGTATTTAACTAAACCAGGGTTAGAGTACCTACGGAACCTAAGGTAGCCAGAACGAATACCTTTAAAGAATTTAAAAATGTAGGTCCGCCGGAGTTCAAAGAAACGATGGACCCATTAGAAGTCCAGACATGGGTAAAGGAAATAGAGAAGGCGTTTGTTATTACAAAACATAAGTGAGGCGCAAAATACTTCTTTTCTGACTTACATGATGAAAAGGGAAGCCAAATTTTGGTCGGAGGCTCACCAGGGTGGGGTTATAACAGATGCGGTAACGTGGGAACAATTCAAGAAGGTTTTCTTCGAGAATTATTTCCCTACAAGTATGCATGGGAGGAGGGAGATTAAGTTCTTAGAACTTAATCAAGGGGACAGGATGGTTCCCCAGTACGTGCCCAAATTCAATATATTGGCAAGGTTTGCTGCACATCACATGGACACTGGGGAGAGGAAGACTCGTAGGTTTGAGCAGGGCCTAAAACCCTGCCTCTATTATAGGATTTCAGTGTTCTAGAGTGTTTTTTATGGGACAATTCTGGAGATGGTGATTATAGCGGAGGGTGGTAGTGAGGCGTTAACTCAATACCATACAGAGATAAAAGATAAGGGAAAGAAATAAGGAGGAACTAAGGCAGAGAGTGCTAGTGGTAGTGGCAGTATGCCAAAAAGAGAGAATTTTAACTCCAGTACTACTAGAGTGGGACAAGGGAATCCTAAGCATAGGATTGAAGCATGTAAGACATGTGAAAAGACTCATTTAGGAGTCTGTCTGAAGGGAAAGTTAGTTTGTTATAACGGTGGACAGGAGGGTCATATATTACCTAATTGTCCTAATCCTAAGAAAAACCATGTCTATTTTGTATGTGGGTCGTTGGACCACATGGCAAGAAATTGCCCAAAGAAGGTGTCGGAGGAAAGTATAGATGTTAGTAGTGCTAAGTTAGCCATTACTGGACCATCATCGTCGGGAAGACCTATGGCCCATACTTTTATTATGACGGTACATGATGCGATTGCATCAGCGAATTTAGTAGCATGTATCATTCCAGTCAATACAATGGATGCTTAGGTGCTGTTTGATTGGAGTGTTAATTTTTTTATATCATGAGAGTGTGCTAAGTGATTAAGTTTATTCCCGAAAAGGGATTATAAATACCTTTATACGTTAAGGTAGAGAATGGGAAATAACTTTCGTTAATTATATTCGTGGAAATGGCTTCATGAATATGGAATGTAAACAAGTATCGGTAGATAAGTACCGATAAAGTTGAGAGAATTTGAAGTAATTCTCGGAATGGATGAGTTGATTAACCATAGAACTTTAATAAATTATTAGAATACAAGTATGAATCTTCGGTTTTCTAAAGAAACCCAAGGTAGTAATTTACGGTGATGAATCACCGAAACTTTCTTGTTGTCTAACCTTGATGCAATCTAGAAAGATGTTAAGATTAGTTTAGGTTGTGGTACAATCGTAACCTTTGATGGTTGACATATGGGAGCTAGGCTAAACAATTCCTTTAGAGAGCGAAGGTATATAAGAAACTGGCAACCGATCTAACTCACTGTGATGGCAGTGTAGATAAGACGTGAACTTGTTTGTTGGTTGTTTGTGGGAAACCACTCAGAATACCATATGGACTACTAGCAGAGAAGCGATGTGTGCTGAATCCTAGAGAAGTAATAAGAAGAAGATAAGAATGTAAATCATCGAAGATGATGAGTATATTAAGTAAGACATCTCCGTATGTCATGAAGTTGTAAGTTGGTAATGAAAGTAGGTCGGGTAAACTTAGGTCGAAAGAACGTTAACCCTAAGAAGTAAAGTTAAGTAAACCAATACATAATGTCAAATATATGACTATTTGGTTAGCAGTTAAGAATAAATACCCATTGCCCAGTATCGATGATCTATTTTGATCAGTTGAAAGGGGCAAATAAATTTTTTAAGATATATTTGTGTACGGGGTATCGTCAGTTGAAAGTAAGGAAGGATGAGGTACCTATGACGACGTTCAGAACTCGTTATGGTTATTACGAGTTTCTGGTTATGTCATATGGGTTGACTGATGTACTGAAGTTAGACTTTCCGTAAGGGGCACCGAGTAAGTCGGTGGCAAATTGATAGGTACCCTTGTGAGGTGCTATGGTTGAAAGTACCATTAGCGTCATAGGTTGGTTAAGTGAGGTACCTCTATTGTCTCTATCATATGATACGGGGAATTTTGTAGTGTATCTCGATGTTTTGAATAGATGACGAGATTGCATGCTCATGTAGCATGGCAAGGTCATTAGGTATGAATCACGCCAGTTAAAGGATTATGATAAGGTCTATCCTACTTATGATCTATAATTGGCAACTGTGGTTTTTGAATTAAAATTTTGAAGATAGTATTTATATGGGGAGAAAGGTGAGATATACACGGACTCTAAGAGTCTGAAATATATCTTCCCATAGAAGGAGTTGAATAAGAAGTGAAGAAGGTGATTAGAATTGATGAAAGATTACAACTGTGATATTTTATATCATATAAGGAAGGTGAACGTAGAAGCCGACGCGTTAAGCAGGAAGGGTAGGGAAAAGTTATAAATGTTAGCGACTCAAAATGAGTTAATAACGGAAATGGCGAGAACAAAGTTAGAAGTTAAATTACGGAATGAAGTAGTAGAAATATTATTCATAATGTAGACTCAATCCATGAAAACAGAACGAGTTAAGGAAATACAACTAGGTAACGAGGATTGCAAGTGAAGAGAAGATCAAGTATCATCTTGTTTTGAAGGGGAAATTTGAGATCCAAATAATTCTAAGTTAAAAGCTAATAAGAGGGTGATAACGTAATGTGTTAGTAAATGCTTAACTTCTAACTCAGAGTTTTGATAGGAATTGACAACTTATGAAAAATAAGATAATACCTTCGTTGAAGGTGAAATGAAAGAACAACAATGTCAAAGAAGCATTGTGGAAACTTGAGATTAAAACTAAAGAAAAATTTTCCTCAATGGTGCATGTATTATTAGCGAGATTCTGGGGACAGAATCCTTATAAGGGGGGAAGAGTGTAACGCCCTAGAAAAATTCGAATTTTATGAGAATTAAATTTTTATTTGATTATGTGGATTAAATGAATTTAATTGATTATTTATGGGAGTAAGCTATTTGAAGGTCGTTCGATGATCTAGATATGTCAGAACATCGTAGTATTTTTACTACTTAATTGAATTAAAGTATTTGAATTTCCAAGACGAAAATAAAAGCTTTTCGAGAAATTTTCTGAAAACACTATTCACGCATTTCTGCTCGGGAATTGTTTTTGAACTTCTGAGAAAAATACGTAATGATAGAATATCGAGGTGAGATAGAATATCCAATAATATTTCAGTTATGGCAAACACAGTTTTTTGCCTACGAACTTAAAACCTAACGGTTAGGGAAAGTGAGTTCCAAGAAGGAATTGGAATGCGTATAATGAATTAAAGTGATGATCGTAAATATGTAGGTATTTTACAAAGTAATGAATATGAGTATGATACGAAGTATTATACGAGTAGGCATGAATAATGGTATGTTGTATATGAATAAGTATACGGGGTGGAATACTAGAATTATACGTATAGTGTATATTATAAGACTTTTAGTTAAATGGAATGGACTAGTAAGATTGTGTAAACAATTGAATGATCCAATACACATTAAGGTGCAAGCCCAAGTGGTTGTGAATGTGAAGCCCAAAACAAATTAATGCAAGCCCACAAGAATGAGCAAAGTAATTCATCTAAGCCCAAGATATGATCCAATGGGTAAAGCTTGATCCATGGGGCAAACCATGGGTGAATTGGTGACAAAGAACTTTGTGTGATGAGCAAGTAGACTTAATGACCAAGTAGACTTAATGACTAAGAAATGTGATGAGAATGCAAAGGATAAAAGTTATGCTAAGCAAGTATACTTAAGAGCTAAGTAAATGTGGAGGCCAAGTTAACTTAGTGCTTAAGCTTGGAATAGTAAGGAGCTGATTAGGAGGTGGGTTGGATTAATGACCCTTATGCCCTAACTATAGAAATCCTATAAATAGCAAGATTAGATTTCATTTATTGATTATTTATTTCATTCAACACATTACAACTTATAAGGTTCTTATTGGTTAGAGAGAAAAATACTACAAAAGCTAGAACAAGTTAGCCTTTGATAATTCAAGAAGTAAGAAGAAGATTAAAGATTAATCAAGTGATTATCAAGGGTAAGAACTTAAACCATAAATCTCTTTCTCTTCCATTATTGGAGAAGTGGGTAGTGGTAGAACATGTATGCTAAGGAAGGATAAGAATGATTAATCAATGAACTTAAGCCGTATAAGTCATGAATAAGTAATTCAAACTTAATTAAGTTATGAACTTATGAAGAGCTTATATGAACTACTCATATGTTTAACTTAATAAGATGGTATAATAAGGAGATGTGAGGATGGTGGTTAGAAAACATAAATCATTATAAGTCATGAGAAATAAAAATGTAAGTAGTTTATACTTTTATAAGTTACAAACTCACAAAGAACAAGTAATAACTTATCATTTTTATAAGCTAATGAAGTATGTATGTCAAGATTTAGTATGATGGATTGAATCCATTTGAAATGATGAACAAATCATAAGTAACGAAGTTTTGGCAGAATTCACGAGTTTGGACGATAATCGTCGAATTCGTGAAAATCTCGGAATGGAAGTCGAATTTTGGTATTGAGCTTGGAAACATTATTTTTCAATGGAGACAAGTCTTATTTGGAATTATAGAGTTTCAGACTCGATAATGACCAAATTCTGACTTAGAACGAAGAAACAAGCATTGAACGTTCACGAACGTTTATCATTTTCGTTAAAATGGACTAATAGGTTAATTTTTAGTTAACAAAGTCAAATAGATAAAATTCTTGCATGAACACATAGAATATATAATTTGTGAACCATAGGCTTTCAAACGAGTCAATTCGGACTTATAACAAAGAAGTTATGAGCCCGGAAATCGCACATATAAATTTATTTGTCAATATTTTTCTGGTGCTGAGGACTAGCGCCGCAGCGCCAGTCAAGGCATAAAAGCCCAAGCCTGGGAAATGATGTAATCTACTAGAGTTTAGCACCGCAGCGCGGCCGTAACGAAGGGGACTCACGCCGTAACGCCGATTTCGGGTCTTTAGTTTATATAGTGTTGCGCTACAGTGAGGCTGAAGTAAAGGGAGCTGGCACCGCAACGCTAGCCTTAGGGTTTTAACATTGAAGAATGTTTGTCAGGAGAGCATGAACGATAACTCATTACTAATGAACTAAAGTTTAATTATAACATTGTTAAGACATGTTTAAACCTTAAGTACGATCATTTAGGGTTGAAGTAAGTCAATTGTATGTGAACGTAAGAACGTTAGTAATCCGTGAGAAAGGATAATTGAATCAAAACGAGTTGAATTAATGAAGTAAATCCAAGTAAGACATAGAAGAGAAAGAAGTTGGTAAGAATGATGTAAAAGAACGATGTCAAGCCGGAACCAATAATAACAAATATAATACAGGATTAGATTGAGAAGAAGGGTAAGATTCATTAGGAACCATGTATATTCATTCGTGACCTAATGTGGTATGTTATATGGTTATGTGTTGTAGAGACTATAAAGATTCAAAGGGAGAGTAATTCTATTGTAGCAGACACTGAAGGCAAGTTTTCTAAACGCTTGTCTAACCTTCACGATAGCCAGGTTTCCAATGATTCATATTATAAGACGCATGAATTATTTTACAAAAATGTTGATGCCAGTTTTACCTCGGCTAGACTAATCTTGAAGATTGATTTATTTATTTATAAGTCTTTCAATATAGAATTGATAACGCTATCCTACGCCAATTGTTTGGTACGGATTCAAGGTAAGCCAGAGTATGAATAAACAAATGTATTTTTTATCGATTATTAGATGGGTTGCAAAAACTTTAACGTACATACGTTTAAAGGATGTAGTGTTGATCAACATAGAGTACTATGGGCTGATCACCCAGAAGTGCTCGTAAGATATGCCGGACTTACGGACATAGTCCTTGGTTATACTTTTCAAAGAAATTATGAAATGCTCATGGTCTTGGACCAGAATTGACGTTTTACTGAATATTATCATTGTAAAACGTTTTGAAGGAAAAGTAGTGATATTTTAAATTATCGATAGTACTTTATAACTATTATCCAGTTATTAAAGATATATGATTCCTATGTTTCAAACATGTCGTTTAAAAGAAATTATTTTACTTGTTGAGCTTGTCATGCTCACTCTTGCTTGAACCATATGAATGCAGCTAAGACCGAACAAACCAAGGGATTCGATAAGGATAAAGGCAAGACGAAGATGAACAATTAGTTTACCATGTAATAAATTAGTAAGTTGTATATATATTATAGTATGATGAACAAAGAATGTAATGGTTTTAGAACCTGGGAACGGGATGTAATATTATTAATGTAAAAAGAATGTCGTTGATACACACATTTTGATGTCGTTTCAATAGAATGAATGGATAGTTATGAGTACCGTGTAGTACCATCTGTTGGGTTGGAAGATATCCGAATTTGGGGGAGTCACATTTACTCTATAAATGCCCGCCTCAGCAGGGTATGCTCTGCACCTCTACTCAACTTTGCTGCTTTGTCTGCTACTTTGTCACTCTTCTGTTCTTTTCTTTTTGTGTTCTCATGTTAGGTGAGATTTGTTTGAAAAACAAGTTATGAAAAGGTCCGACATGTATATATCGACGATTGGACTGTAAGAGTTGCTAGTTGGTATTTTTAAATGGTTGCACCAACTCAGCCGAGAAAAGGTTTGCACATTGTGTGACAACCCGGAAAATCGGATTGTCCAGAATTTAAGAGATAAAGAAGTAGTTATTAATAAAATGAATTTTTATTAATACTATTTTGTGCTATGTGTTTATTAATCGTTTTATAACCTAGAATGATTATTAATCGGGAAGATCCTAGCTACGAGCTAGACTGAACGAGTAGGAATTTTTAAGATGAAAATGAAATTTTTTCGTGAACAAAATATTTCTGGGGAAAAAGATGAAATAGGAACTATTCACCCGACGAAATCCTAAGGGTTAGGGTTTGAATAACCTAAGCCATTTCGAGAGTTCGGTATGTCGAAATGACATTCCGTCGAAAGATTTGATGATAATATATCGTGAAATGTTAAGTAAGTCGATAAAAGTTTTTCTCAAAAAATGTGCAGAAATCGGATAAAATAAAAATGACAAAAATTACTGTTATATACTTTTCAATCGTTTAGCTATGTTAAGGTAAAACGTGAAGGAAAACACTTAATGTCGAAAAGTGTTTTTTAGTTTTTCTGAAATTCGAAGAATATGTAATATTTAATCGGTAAAGGAAAGACGAAATATCCAAAAATATTTGGATTCCGAGAATAGCAGTTTTTAAAACTATCGGACGAATTGCGAAAGACAGAAGCACAAAGCTTCCAAGGGAAGCTACATAAGGAGGTGGGGCGGCCACTTGGCCACCAAGTAAACTTGGTGGCTAAGTTTGGAATAGTAAGGAGGTTAGGGGTAAAAAGACCAAAATGCCCCTTGGTTAGCCTTGGTTTTCTATAAATAGGAAGCTCATTTCATTATTTTGGAATTTTGAAAAATCCTACAACTATGAGAGATAGAGAGACAAGGTCGGATTGGAGAGGAAGAGGAAGAGAATGAGGAAAAGCTTGCACGAGTGCATGCCTTGTCCGACGGAACGAGATTAAAGGATGTACGGTAATCCGAACCCTAGTTTCTTCCAATTTTTCCTTAAGTTTAATGTGTTCAAAAACATAACTTAATGAAGATCTGTAGTATATGAAGTTAAGAATGAATTCATATGGTTGAAATCATGAGAAAACGAAGAAATAAGAAATAGAAATTTAGTTTATAAATTTCTTAAGGAAGTATAAGATTCGTAAGGATTTTGAGCGATCCGAATGAATCTTATGAATGAGTAGGTTGATTAAGTAAGGAATGATGTTCTATAACATCAAATTCCAAGAAAAGTAAAATCGTAATCCAAAATATTGATTAAAAATGAAGAACACGCGAAGAATGCGAAAAATGTTGTTGATGGACAAATTTAAAACCATCGTAGGATAATTGTTGTTGATGGACAAGTTTAAAACCATCGTGTTTAAATTAGTTTCTTATTGCTTGGTTAGGAACGTTAGAAACGTTCATGGAGAACGGATTAAAATTGAGCTATAACGAAGTTATGGCAAATTTTTTGTAAAAGAAGAACGAGAATTAGAAAGTTAGTAAATGAACCTGAACATATAGGGTTTCATAAGAATATAAGAGAACATAGAAGACGTGAGTCGTGGACTTAAGAACGAACGAGTTCCGAGTTCGGATGACCGAATTACGGACGAGTGACCGAAGAACATTAATAACGTAAAACGAACAAAGAGTGAAGATTAAGCCAATCAAAAGGCACGTTAATGGATTCAGAACAAAGTTCTATCTAAGGGTAATCTAAGTACATAAAATAAGGAAGAAAATGGCTTTGGAACGACCTCGTTCTGAGTTATAACGAATAAGATATGAGATTTCAAAGTTAGCGTCTCAAGCTTGTAAAACACTTAGAAAATTTTTCCATGTTTCATGTTTAGCGCCGCAGCGCGAGTCGTGCCTTGGAGGCCGGTGCCGCAGCGTGAGCCCGGGCCATTAGCTACTGCTAATTGGCGCCGTGGCGTGAGATTTTATGAAGGACTTGGCACCACAGCGCCAGACTCGACAGTTTGACACTGCAGAGTGGCGCTGCAGCGCGAGATTAATGAAGGGACACGGCGCCGCATCGCCAATGTAGGGCAATGCCCAAAAATGAGATTTTTACTGCTCAATTTCTGGGGGATGTGCAAGAAAAAAAATATGAACATATAGTTCAACTAATGTAACACTTAATCAAGTGTATTAAACCTTTAATGAAGGTTGAACAAAGAGATTATTCGAGATTAAAAGACTGTAGATACAGGTTACAGAACTGATATCCGGGACCGTAGTCGCTCGAATGTAATGGATTGCTATGATGGTAATTCCTTAGACGTTGATGGATGATAGTAATGTATAACATTTCGATGTTATGACATGATAATGAGAGATGAATATAAAGCGTATAGACACTGTGAACGCAACGCTGTTGCGATGAGCATTCGGTCTTAGCATACAATGAATCGTATGGCTTTGACATTAAGAATGAAACCAAAACCTTGGGTAAAGGTTGAATAAGAGATTAAGGGATGAACAACGTAAGCGTGGAATACGTAAACGATCCTCGTGAATCGTATTCACGTCGAGCGAACGTTCTAAGTATACAATGGTTGTATAACTTAGACGTTGACGAATGTAGTAAGTAAGATATGAATTATAAATAAAGCCGTAGTGAACGGTATTAATCTTAACGAAAGCCGAATATGAGTCAGATGAGAATGTTAGAATGTAATGTAAGAGTTGAACACTTGACCCGGTGTAAAGGTTAAGTGTACGCGAATATTAAACGGGTAGGACCTACACTCCGTGTATGGTTTGACCATAGAGTAATGAAGATCAGTGATTAAACTTGTGACTGATGAAGAACATGAGTTAAAGACAAGTGCGTATAACATAAAAGAAGCCGAGTTAATGTTTATAACTTGGATAACGTTCCGAGTCAAATGAATTGGACGTTGTAAGATAAGAATAAGGTAACGTAAAATGTTTAACGCTATAAATGCGTATAATGAATATTGAATGATCGTCCTGAGTATACAAAAGATTGTATGACTTAGACGATAAAGAATGAATCCTGAGGTATGGCATTTAGTTGCCAGAAAGCCATAAGGAATAAGAAATTGACTTAACGAACATTATAGTTTAATAGTTCGAATAAGTTTAGATGAATTTAGGTTATAGTACAATCGTAACCTTTAATGGTTGACATATGGGAGCTGGGCTAAACCATTCCTTCAGAGAGCGAAGGTATATACAAAACTGGCAACTGATCTAACCCATTGTTATGGGCAGTGTATATGAGACGGGAACTTGTTTGTTGGTTGTTTGTGGGAAACCACTCAGAGTACCATATGGACTACTAGCAGAGACACGATGTGTGCTGAGTCCTAGGAAAGTATAAGAAGAAGATAAGAATGAAAATCATCAAAGATGAAGAACGTTTTGAGTAAGACATCTCCGTATGTCATGAAGCCGTTAACCGGTAAAGGAAGTTGGCCGCGTAAACTTAGTTTGTAAGAATGCAAACCTTAAGAAATGAAGTTAAGTAAACTAATGCGTAAGTCAAGTATATGACTAATTAGTATATGTGTTATTTGCTTATGTGCTACATAGGAATTGGAATGAGAAGTTCAGCGTAAACTATAAGCTATAGCTGTGCGTAAGGCAAGTTTCCTAACTTCATTCATATTTTAAATGAATGCTAGTTTCTAAACTTCTCAGATGTTGAACTTGAAAAGTTCTGTTTATGTGCAAATGTGTGATATTTGTACAAGGTGTTAGAATATATGAGGCTTTGTGCCACAATGTGAACACTTCGGAGTTTCTATGATTGAAACTGTTCAATATGAGTATGTTTTGTTTATACATGAACCGTTATTGTTAAGTATGTGCTATTGATTCTAGCCAGAGAGAATGTGTATGAAAGAGAGTAGAGAATGAAAGTATTTCAAAGGGAAGGTAACTAATGTTTTAAAATGATAGGTTTCGAGATTAATCCTATTATTCAAGCTGCTTCATAACCTTTGTTCGGTTATTAAAGTCTTAAAAGAATGTTTAAATTCTTGAAGTTATTTGTTCAACTGCTTTGACTTGCTGAGCAATTGAATGCTCACACTTGCTTTAAATAAAAACATTTTCAGTTAACGATGTTAGAAAGAACTTAAGGATCCCATAAAGATCAAGTTGATCGGTATCCAGAAGAAGTGTCATTCATTATATGAATGTGCGTGATGATCAAGCGAAGACTTGTAATATAGAATTATAGAATTAAGCTATAGAATAGTTTAATGAATGATTATGTATCCTTGGTGGCAGATAAAAGTCACTTGTACAAGATGTAAAGAATAATGTAATTATCATTATTTGGAATGAAAGAGGTTTTAAGGTTTTAGAACCTGGGATTTGAGGATGTATGTTGTTATATTTAGCTATGTAATGATGTATGTTTAGAAGAAGATGGGATCGTGACGTACGAAATCCGGATGTGAAAATAGACCGGATTTTGTGGCGTTACACATTGACCCAGTGATGTGACACTGTTTAACAGGTCTGTGAAACTAAGATTCGTTAGGGTCCGGGGACTTGATTATGTGCAAGAAAGGTGTTAGGCACCCCCCGACATCCGTGTTACTATGGTGACATCCACTTTTCAATTAAACTGTTATATGAATGTGTATGTGTGTGTGTGGATCAATGTGCAATTATTTGGAAGTAGTTTTATGCCTCGTTCGCACCTATATACAAAGGGTTTGAATTTATGTAAAAAATCAATTTTAACAAAATATAGCAGTGATATTTTGTAAAAGAGGTTTTTCAAACCCTTATGCTCAATAGTAATTGAGGCCTTTGATACTTCCATTTTATTAAATGTTTGGCTAAATTGATTTTATTTTCGAGATGCGAGGCATCATCGAGAAAATAAGGTATATAGTAGTGCCAAACTCATTGTGGGCATGAAAGCCATATAAGAAAATTCGAACACCCTAAATAATGTACAAGCTAAATATAGCCAAAAATGTCCATCACAGGAACCGAATCTAGATTCAGGAGACTAAATCTGTGATCACATGATTCCTAAGCTCATATGATGTAGCAGTTTGTATGAAAGCTATAAACATATATATATATATATATATAGACGGTCAACCACCACGAAGCAAACTTCATGGGGGACTGGAAATGTAAATATATAAAAGTGGTACATATATATATAAAGACACGATCAACCACCAAGAAGCACCTCCATGGGGGATTGGAAATGTAAATAAAATATTAAAGATGATCAACCGCCACGAAGTAAACTCCAGGCGACACTAAATGTAAATAAAGTAGTAAAAAGCCACGAAGTAAATTCTTGGCCTGACAGAAATGTATATATATAGAAGTAGTAAACGTAGTAGATAAAAAATACAGGCCCATCGAACAACGTTCAATAATAGTTTTATATATATATATATAAATAAACGCTCTGGATGTAAATCCAGGCTCATCGAAAAAAGTTGGACAACAATTTATATATAAGTATATATATATATATAAAAGCAATAAACGCTCCAGACATGAGTCCAGGCTCCATCGAGGCACAACTTGATAATGTTAGTCCATATATATATATATATATATATATATATATATATATATATATATATACAAAATGAAAGAAAAAGCCATGGACCAAAGTTCGGGCATACACACGCAACACGACTCTCAACGTGAAGAACGGTGTGTGCAGAATGTGGAGAAAAAGCTTTAAGAAAGGTACAAAGGCTTATAGTGGACTACCAAAGAAGACTTCAATAGCTTTAAATGGATGAACACTCAGTTCCCACCTGTAAAAAATAGCAATATATGAGCTCACAAGTGTTTAAAATGAGAAAGCACTCAGTTTATAATGTATACAGAGCAAGTTGGACAGGGATTCTATGCCTTTTTCTCTTCCAAAATGGCCACGCCAAGCCCTCTATTTATAGAGGGGAAGTCAGAGGTGCACTGCTGCTGAGAATGCCTGTGGTGCCTCTTGGTCATGGGTCTTAAATCTCGGCACGTGTATGCATGCAATGTGTTATCCGCTCGAACTTTTAGAACTTCAATCCAGGCAACCTATTGAGGTGTATAAGACCTTTTTTGAAGTGCTATTGTTGAGAGAAACACAAATGACATGGGATTAGAGGTTGTGCGAAGTCAAGAAGATGGGACCATGCCCTTGGTCTTAAAGTCTTCAAATTCTATCCGGTGTGTTGTCTTGTGTAGTAGTCATTCGGGATTGGAGCTATTTGTTCTTGTAGGACATTGATGTATAGAGTGCATGTTGAAATGTGTTGAGACGACGGACATGTGGGATTGAGGTGGCAAAATGATAATTTTTCCCCTCACTGGGGTTATCTCCCGTTTGGGCTGATATAATAGTCGTTGCTAAGGGTTATTTTGAGAATAGGCTGCTGTAAATGCTAAATGTCCTTAAGGTTGTCTCTGAGGTGTGCCTGTCATTCCAGGGTTATCTTCGGGTTTGGAACATAATGCCTCGGGGTTATCTCCGAGGTTGAAGCTAGCCAAGGTTGAAATAAGATTTTTCGGGGTTATTTCTGAAACTGCAACTGCACTCATCGATGTTGTTTCCGAGTTTGGAATTGAAACTCCCAGTGTTGTTTTCGAGACTAGAACTGAGTATCTCGGGGTTATCTTCGAGATGGAACTGCCTTCTCTGGTGTTATTTCTAGAACTGGAACTTTATTTTTTGGGGTTATCTTCGAGGTTGAAACTGAAACTCCTAATGTTATTTCTAGGAATGGAGATGGATATCTCGGGGTCATCTCCAAGATGGAAAACTGAGGATTCTAGAGTTGTCTCCGGAATTGAATTTATTTGACTCCCTGGGTTATCTCTGGAAGACGATTCTTCCCTCTGGTCAGGTTAGTTACAGAAATGCAAAATTTTGAGTGTCTACAGATGCCCCTCTTTATAATATTAATGCAATGCAATGGCATAAATAGGATAAAGAATACAAGACACTTGAAATGTGATAAGATAATCATGATGCAATTACAACAACATGATTCAAATGTATGATGTATGTGGTTTGTAGGACCATTTTCCAACTTGATGTGATGACTGTTTGTTCTCCCAACTTCCGATGGGGGCTAGAGTTATCACAGAAGAATCTGATGAACTGTTGGACGTGGGATCCAAAGTTCTCAAGAACTTCCAGGATGTTGACATTGGGGTTATCACCAAAGTCCTTAATCCTTGTTAGAGACTTTTCACTTTGGATGTATCTCTCATGTACAAGAGATTCTGTGGGGATGTGTTTTGTCTGATGAAGTTGTGTATAACAGATTCCATCATCGGTCCTCCCCAATGAGGATGGTCCTTCCTGGTTTGTATCGGCAGGTCTCTCCACTTCTCTATTGGAGTTACTTCCAACAGTCTGTGTTGTCATGGTTACCTGACTCTCGCTGAAATGTACATCAATGGATTAGATCCCTGCTGGGACAAATGTCAAGGTTTCTTGACCTTTGTTGACATGTGCATTAATGAATGAAATCATTAGGAGGATGAAATTGTCAGATGGTTCCCGACGCTTCATCGGGTTAAACTGCTAACAGCTGATGATGTCAAGGCTGCTTGACATTCGTTGACATGTACATCAACGGATGAGGTTTCCACTAGGGAGAAGTGTATTGGAGTTATAACCCCGAACTGACGTCATTAACTACACTCGGACCCTCGTGAGGTATTGCCGAGTGTAGTCTGCAACAACTGTGATCATTGATATAGTGAACCCTATGTTTGGGAGAATACTAATGAGTGATATGTAGACCTGCAACTTGGTTTATGAAAACCAGGATTTTAGGCTATTCTGCTCAATCGCGTAGCATTTTTCTTACTAATTTGGCCTTTTCAGCTGACGAGACCTCCTTTATAACTCAAACTGGACCGAGCCAGAGGGGTGGGTCCCACCTAGGGGAGCCGCAAGTACACCTGCGGCCAACTATGGGTGGCCTTAAATGGCCTGTTACTTTCATATTTCATTTTCAAATTGCGCCTACGAGAGAATCGAGAGCTCTTCTTGAGATCTCTTGAGTTCGAGCATATTACGCAGAATTCGCCACCGTACAAGTGTTCTACTAATCGCCTACAGTAACGTATGCATGTCTTCTTTTCTAGTTTTTATACGTTGGAAAATGAATTATCAGATGAAATGCTTCTAAACACATAGTATTGAATATGCATGCTCATATGACTTGATAAAAAATATTCAACATAGTAAATGTTAGTATTTAACCATCTTGAACTTAATGATGTGAAAAAATTTAACTTTTGAAACAGTCAAATTGGCACCTTTTTCATGCTATTTCTTATCCTATTTGAGGACAAATGAACAAAGGTGGTAAGATAAAGTAATCCTGGTAATTAGGCTACCCTTACGGATTATGTCTTTGATATTGTAATGCATATATGATTTTCATGACTGTGGGCACGTGTGCTACTGAATGGCCACCTAGTTATGCCTATGTGCATGTGGATAGTCCTGTTGACAAAGGAGACTATGTCAAAAATTTTCCAAAATGTTGGCATTGGATAGTCATGCATTTTCAACTCTACTATAGGCGTATGTTAAAATAATACATGAATACATGTAGTCATAAAATGCATTTTGAAAAGCTCCAGGTTGGAATTCATCACACCATTTCTGAGGTGATTTGGAGAATTGTGTCCAAATATATGGATCTGGATCAGCCGAGTAGTTCCCACAGGACCATTTCAGGTGTGTGAAGGAGGGCTTCTGATGTGCCTCGACCCCGTTTAGTTAGACAACCTCATCGTCTGGCGGAGGCGGTGATTTGTCCTACCCGTGTTGATGTACCAGATGTTAAAGACGAGAAGGAGGATTGTACCAGTTGCAGACCCCACTCCTGCTATTTATGTTCCCCGTAGGGATCTTCCAGGCATTCAGGTGATGATCCCAGAGCTTCTGGGTGATTTGAGTCGACACTCCTCAGTTTACTTGCATGCAAATGAGGTACAGGTTGGATTTGATCTTCCCTTTTCCTATTGATGAGGAGCAAAGGTTCTGACTTTAATTTGCTATATGATGTAGGTTCCCGGCTTTACGCATCGTCGAGGGAATTGGTTCAACATACACTCTTTGTATCAGGCTCTGCATCCAGATGATCGAGAAATTGTGCATGGTTGGGGATTATAGGAGTTCTTTTCCATCCTCCCTCGTTGTTGTCCCTAAGGTTACCTCAGGGCGTTGTCTAAGTGCTGGTTTCACCAGTCATAGTTTCTCCATTTGTTAGACTGTGAGGTGATGATGACGCCAATGGATTGGCGGTTTATCACATGTATAGAGTTTGGAGGGGCGCCATTGTCATGTACGGTGAATATTACCCCGACTGCCATTAGATCCTTGTTAGGAGTCCCGACTAAGGCGCTGAAGGGCAGGACAGTCCGTACAGGCCCTTTGAACATAGATGCTATAAGGGGATGTTGAGTGAGCCCATACCCGATGATGTGAGAGTCAACGATCGCATTCTTTGGCGATTGTTCCTGATGATCATTAGGGGCTACTTCATAGTGGATAGCTATTCTATGGTATCATTTTCTTTGATCAGCGCTACACGAGATGTAGACCATATTTGAAAGTATGATTGGGGCCCCTATACCTTTACCTATTTCCTCAGGGGCATGTGCATGCCTTCAAGGGCTTAACGGAGGCTTGGTTAGGATTCTACCCATTTTTGCTGGTGAGTATTTCTCTTATGATTTGCCATATATAAGTTAAAAGTGTCGGCTGACAACAGATGTTTGCCTTTATGTTGGCAGTTCTGGGCCTACAAGAGGCTCGCATTTTACGTCTTGTAAGTGTGTTAGGTTTGGAGACCTATCCACGAGGACGGCGATGGCATCACTCCATACTAGCGGAGGTTCCTGTAGATGAGGGTTTCACCCATTGTCGTTTATAGTTGAAGTTGTTTACAGCTGATGCTATCACTTGGATTTACTATTCTAGGGAATATTTAATCGTTGGGTTTGAGGATGGGTTCCCAACTGGTGTCAAGTACGTGATATACACATGCCGGATTCCTCTCTTTACAGATAGAGGATGGGAGCTCTATTTAAGAGAGCGTGCTATTAGGAGCACTATAGGAGAGATTCGTGTGCCGATCTTGCCTCCTGCCAGGCGTTATTGGCCTATGTCAAAGTCACCCATCAGTAATATCCCATTGATGGGAATTGATGGCTTTACACTGTCAGAGGGTCTGTATACTCAGGATATGTTTCATCACTGGTGGTCCCCTCGTACCATCAAAGCCCAGACCTGTGCCACTTAGTTTATGGGGGATATGGTTCCTAGATCCGTGATCATGATGGATTGGATGGCTTGTGTCCGAGATCTGACTCATTTGACATAGATTAACAGTTTTACCCAGCAGTTGGACCGAACACATTTCTTAATACGACACTTGGGCAGAGATCCTTCAAAGGTTGGTACTTTTGATCCTTCCAGCTCTGGTGCTGGCCCCTCAAATGACCCATATGGCTTTGTCGGTGTATATCCTCCATTATATAGGCCTGACATCCCCGTTGATGGAGATCTAGTGACTCATGAGGAGTTACATCAGGTGGACAGGATTGATGATGTAGACATTGACACCATTGTCTTCTTATGATGTGTATTCTCATTATAACTTTTGATAGGCCTCTATTAGATACTGGGTGGTTGTGCCCCATTCTCGCTATATCTTTTGATAGGCCTCTGTTAGTTATTGGGCGTATGTGCCCCATTTCCCTGTATTTTTAGCTGTACAGAGATTATGTATTAAAATAATGTACTTAGGAATGTATGTACTACTTTCTATTCCCTACATCATATTGACATCTATTATTGATCATGCATGTATCATGTTATGCATATTTATGTATATCCAGAGATATTCAGCATTGACCCCTGGATGGTCTTATGATACTACCCACATAGATGTCTTATTCGACAGTTATCTGCATTGATCACACCCCACCAGTATTGGTAGCCTCCCGTTTGAGGTCGTGGTATAATATTTTGTCACCTCCAGACAGGGTGACCGTAAATCATTTATTACAGCATTCCATGACCCTCTTGATGTTCCAGGTTCCTATGGGCTTTGTGGATGATATTCTGGAGCATTGGGTACCAAAGAGGAAGGTTTTCAAATTCGGGACCCAGGAGTTGACTCCAACATTAGAGGAGTACGAGTGATTGACTGCTCTGCCCTTAGACAGACCTTGCGCTAGGATGGCCATTGGCAATATGAGGTGACAGTTCATGACCCTCACCGGGTTATGGCGTAGAGTAGTACATGATGAGATTACATCCGATCATGTGGTGTCCCAGAGTTTTTTGATAGATAAATTTGGCTCGCTAGACAGTTATGCACGACATTCTAGGGATTTCACCGCGCCAAAGGATCAGTGGCGTGTAGCCAGAGTAGACGTATTGCTGATGTGTTTATTATCATACGTATACATGCCATGGTATATGGTTGAGTTAGACATTTACGTGATCATGGCAGTGGGAGGGTCATACCATTGTGCATATGATCATGACAAAGACATTGAGATCAACCACATATTGTTGTACCTACCATGCAGTGGTATTCATAGGTAGCTCTGTCATGTTGTATGTGTTTTGTGTCACACCTGAGACCGATCGACACTTTCTGACGACATGGATATTGTTTTACCGATGAGATAGCCATGTCTTACTCCTTTCAGCCAGCAGAGTGCATAGATGTTATGTCATGGTCGGCGTTCTTAGCAGGGATAAGAGATCCATTTAGCATTTTACCGTATACAGGGCTCAGTCCACCCTACAGCTTCATTACTCATGCACCTGGCATGGATTATCTCCCTCTAGCTAGTTTGAGGGGCATGACCACTTACCACCCACTGGCTGTAATGTCGCAGTTCGACCAGTTTAGGATTTCCATCCTTTTAAGGGGGCATTAGGTCAGCACTTGGCTTCGCGCCACTTGTCAGCAGAGCACATATCCAGGGTATACGCCTGATGTGATCAGCATGAGCTAGCTGCATTTTCTATTAGCCATATGGGTTGTTTGACAGAGTATTCTGCGTGGATGATCGGCTGCGGTTGTATCAACATTACCGGGGATTAATTCTGATAGTGGAGAGCCCATGGAGGACACTGATTCTCTCATTGAGGAGGAGCTGTTTGTTGGGTTGCCAATAGCTGTAATAGATTCTTTGAGTACTTTTTTAGCTGTGACTCCCCCTTCAGAGCATTTAGTGCAGAGTTTGCATCTGATGACATTTGAGAGGGATCAGGCTAGGGCCTTGATGTTGACAGATCTTGATGGGAGAGATGTCGCTCTATTTGAGATAGATGATGCTCGAGCTCATAGGGACACCGCTATTTTTCTACGAGATGAGGCCAGGTCATCAAGAGATGCATTGATTGTTGAGCGGGATGCTACTATATCTACCTGGGATGTAGCCATTACAAATAGTACTACCGTGAGATCCCTTACTACTGGCATGATTGCTGAGATGAGTGTATATATTGATGAGCATCATATCACCACGTAGTTGGCTGTGCATCTGTTAGCTTGTGTAGATGCCCTTGGGCAAGAGATCACAGCATTACCTCCTTCCTCGGAGAGAGAGGCCATGTTGGACTTGATAGCTCATATATCCACAAGATTGTAGATAGGCTTATATTTTCTTGCACAGACTAGCTTAGCCATTTTGTTATGTACATTTCATATTATATATATCAAACAACATTATATATGGTAGGGAAATATATTGTGATTCACTTCCTTTTTAGTTGGGCCTTGCTACTTGCTTGATATATGTCCGCTTCTTCAGAGCTTGTGATTTTGATGTATTCTGAACTCATCCTTGATTGGTGGACATTGAGATATCTTAGGATTCTCTAGAATGGATTATTGATCTGTGTGTATCCCCTACCTTCTTTGGTGTCTTGGGACTGGTTTCTATATGTAGATATGGAGAGGACTGTGGCTTTCCTCTCTGAGATTGACCTCACCACGGATGGTTTTCGGTACTCCTATTGAAGTGGAGATCCCAAGTAGATCCATCTCTTATGGATTGGTGTTTCTCTTCGAGGACTCAACCGCAGCTTAGATGGTCACCAACTCTCCCATTTATGGGGAGGTTAGGTAGTTCCATCCCTTTGGTCTGAAGCCGATGAAATGTGGTGGATTGAAGTTTGATCCCAGTACCATGTGGCAAGTATTTATGTTTTGGCAGGGGTAAGACCAAACCATAAATGGCTTCCTATGTACTCCTATTGAAGAGGAGATCAGGTCTGCGTAGTTCGAACATGGTGTAAGAGGTATAACCCTGTTTGTGAAAAGTTGTAGAAGGGTGTAGAAGTGTATTTTTGTTTTTTGTTTTATTGCAACCAGGCCATTAAAAATGGTTGCCTACGTACTCCCAGATATCGGGGATATCTGGTCGACGTAGTTCACCCCATGTGTAGGATGATTTGCAACCAAAAAGTTTGATCCCATGTTTAGGACAAATTACAGGTGAAAATTTTGATCCCCTGTATAGGAGAAACTGCAGGTGTGAAAAGTCTTATCCCTAGCGGGAAAAAACTTCGGGTGTGAAAGGTTCAATCCCTCGTGGGATAACCTGAGAGGTTTAAAATGAAGGGGAGTGAAAGATATGATGATATGAAAACCAAGTTGTTGGTTTGAAGAGTGTGTTTGTCCCTGATGGGGCAGATGGGTATGAAGAAAGGGTTGTATGTAGAAAGGTGTTAGAAAATATGAAGGGACTGGCAATCTAGTGATCCAAAACCAGGATGTTTGCTTGATGGTAACCTCATACATAGTATCGTTTCATGGTGTTTGAGTTGATGAGCTGTGGAAATTCATTGCCGTCCATTTCCTGTAATCTGAGAGCACCTCCTGTCAATACCTCCTTGATAATAAACGAACCTTCCTAGTTTGGAGCTAAATTTCCCTTAGACTGATCTTGGTTGTCAATGATCTTTTTCAAACCAAGTCATGTTGTTTAAACTACCGTAGCCAGACTTTTCTGTTGTAGGATCTGGCTATCCTTTGTTGGTATAATTGACCATGGAAGATAACATCACTTCGCTTTTCGTCTATTAGAGACAATTAGTGATACTTCTCTTGTAACCATTGGTCTTCATCCAGCTGAGCGTCAATCAACACTCTGAGGGATTCCATTTCCACCTCTATGGGAAGTACTGCTTCCATCCCATAGGTTAATGAGTAGGGGGTTGCCCTAGTGGAAGTATGCATTGAAGTTCTGTAGGCTAATAGAGTCAGAGGCAAGAGGTCAGGCCATCCTTTGTGATTGGCGGACATCTTTTTCATGATCTTCTTGATGTTATTATTAGTCGCTTCAACAACACCATTCATCTTTGGATGGTAGATGACGGAGTTAAGGTGTTTGATGTGGAATTGTTTGCATAACTCCTCTATCATTTTGTTGTTGAGGTTCTTAGCATTGTCTGAAACAATTAACTCTGGTTGTCCATATCGACAAATGACATTGTTTCTGATGAAACCAATGATAACTTCTTTGGTAACCCTGGGGAATGAGGATGCTTCTACCCATTTGGTGAAGTAGTCGATCATGATAAAGATAAACTGATGCCCGTTACTAGCTTTGGGCTCAATGGGCCCGATCACTTCCATTCCCCACATTAAGAAGGGTTAAGGTGAACTCATATTGTGGAGCTCCCTTGGAGGGGCGTGGATAGCATTCCCATGAATTTGGCATTGATAGCACCTCTTGACGTGATCATCACAGTCAGCCTTGAGGGAGAGCCAGTAGTGCCCTGTTCTGAGAATCTACTTAACAAGTAGGGGGCCGCTCATGTGTGGGCCACATACTCCACCATTGATTTCATCCATGGGCCTCTGAGCTTGGCCTTTTTCTAGACATTGGAGGAGACCTAATCCTGCATCTCTTTTGTAGAGCACATCTCCGCTCAGGTAAAATTTCATAGCCAGTCGATGGATCCACCTTCTTTCAGCCGGGCTCGCCTCAGCGGGTGTAGATCCATCTCGCAAATACTCCCTGATATGCTGATACAAGGGGTCTTTGATGGGAGGTAGCTCATCCGATACTTCTCCAATGTAATTCCTATAGGCTAGAGCCTTTTGTAGGGTAAATGTGATGCTTGACATGTTTTCCTTATCAGGTATATTGATCAAGGATGCCAAAGTTGCTAGCGCATCTGCAAAGTAATTCCTATTCTGAGGAATGTGGAGGAAGTTTATTTCTTCAAACTCCAAAGCCATCTGTAAAACTTGCCGATGGTAAGGCAGCAAAAGTAATTCTTTAGTGTGATAGATTCTCGTGGTTAGTTTTAGCCCCATTATACAACCTTCATACTTAGCTGTGTTGTTGGTGCTGACAAACTGCAATTTGACAGTGACGGGATACTGCTCCCCTATACCGGATACTAGAACGGCTTCAGCCCCATAACCTTCCATATTAACAGGTCCATCAACATATATTTTATATGATTGGTGCGTATCGTACTGATGGTGTTGTTGCACTGTCATTACCCCTTCATCGGGGAAGTATGTTTCCTAGGGTTTGAAAGCCACTAAAGGTGTGACGGTCAGTTAATCCGCAATTCCTTGATCTTTGATAGACTTTTGTGTCATGTAGATGATGTCAAATTGTTGTAAGATCAACTACCATCTGGACAGCCGACATTTTAACATGGGTTTACTGAACACATACTTGAGAGGATCCACACGGTACTTGTGTTCACTTCTACTGAATCTTTTGCTGAGGTAGTAGATAGTTCGCTCTTAGCCTCTATCGTCTTTCTGTGCCAGCATGCAGTCCATGGCATTATCATTGATGGACAAGTACATGAATAGAGGAACGCCATCACTAGGTGGTACCAAAATAGGAGTTTTGACTAGCTGCTCTTTAATTATAAGTAAGGCTTTTTGACACTCATCATTCCATTTCATGGAGGAGTTCTTCCTTAACAACTTGAAGATAGGCTCACAAGTTGCTATGAGTTGGGAGATGAACCTGCTAATGAAGTTGATTATTCCCAAAAATCCTTGTATTTCCTTTTTTGTCTAAGGAATGGACAATTCTGTAATGGCTTGGATTTTGGTGGGATCCAACTCAATCCCTTTGTGGCTGACTAGGAAACCTAGCAACTTTCCTTATTTAACGCCAAAGGCGCACTTGGATGGATTCAACTTCATGTCAGAGTTCTTACGCTTAACAACTTGAAGATAGGGTCTTCTTTCCTTGGGAGATGAGACAATAATGTAATCCACGTTGATTCTTCCCAAAAATCTTTATTTCCTTTTTGTTAAGGAATGGACAATTCAGTAATGGCTTGGATTTTGGTGGGATCCAACTCAATCCTTTGTGGTGACTAGGTAGCAACTTTCCTTATTTGAGGTCACTTGGATGACAACCGCCATAGCAAAAGGTTCCCAAGGATTTGATGAATCTCTATCTCTTTGTGCATTAAGTCGTGAAAAGAGTCATCATGGCTCACGATCCTCTGGATTGAACTATAATTAGCAAAAGGTTGGTGACCCACGGTTTTCCAAATAATCATAATTTGATGGTAACCCACCAAATAATCAGCAAAGGAGTACATGTCGTATTGAGATGTAATGTCAATGAGAATGTGGATAAATGGCACGGGAAAGCTATCCTTAAGGCAAGCTTTATTCAGATCCTAGTAATCCATGCAAACTCGCACCTTTCCTCCCGGTTTAGGCATGGGGACTATGTTGAATAGCCATTCAGGGTATGTAGACGCCATGATGATACCTGCTCGAAATTATTTCACAATTTCTTCTTTAACCTTTTAACTCCACTCAGGTTTTAATCGCCTGAGCTTCTTCCTGACTGGCTTGAATCCCTCTTTAATGGGAAGGCGATGAATAACGATGTCAGTGGATAAACCGACCATGTCTTCATGAGACCATGCAAACACATCCTGGAATTGGGTTAATAGCGCAACTATGTTATTCCATTAGTTTGGAGTGAGGTCCATACCAATTTTTAGGTTAAGGTTTTCTAAGGTTCCGAGGTTAAATGAGGTAGTTTGATCAAGATTTGGTTTGGGTTTATCCTCGACACATTATTTGATCTCGTGAGGTATCTCAGTGTCCTCTTGTATTTCCATCAAGTCTAAGTTCAACTTTTCGTCAAAGTTACAGTCCTTATGGAGAAAAGGCACCACATCAACAAGTACATGCACATCTAAATTCAGAGTCCTGAAACAAAATATACTTTCACTTAATATATGAAACTGTTCAATCATATAAAGTGTTAGAATGTACAGACAAAACAACTGCTAATAATGTGCAAAAAAGTAAGTAGTTATTGCTATCTATAGGGCAGATGGAGTTTTTGCCCTTTTTACCCTTGTCGACAAATGCAAGGAGTGATGCTCCAATTGTCAAGGGTGAAATCCTGCTGGACGGAAGTAATGAAGGGGTCGTCATCGTCCTCTTTCTCCTGAATGATGACCATAATGTCTGGACAATCATCGTCTAGAGTGTATCTATTTGTGTGCTCATCATGGAAAATGATGCGTAGGTGAGACAATCTCCTGGTGATGTCTTGTTTACGTCTCTGTTCCCTTTCATCCACTTCGGGATCAAGAATCAAGACCTCTTTTTCTTTGACCGGTATCGGTTTGGGAAATAACATAGCCATTACATGGGCAGACACCTTTAACGGAGACCGTACATTCTCAGGATCTGTAGGTGGAGATAATCTCTGTGTGGCTGAAGATGAAGGAATTTATTTGTGCCTATGAGGATTCTTGTGACTAGAGCTAGTAGAATAGCCTAATCCGGCTGTCCCTGTTTGACTAGGAACTTGAATTGGGCGCTTAATGCCCTGATGATCTTTGCCCAACCCTTGTCCAGGTTGATGACCCAATGATATCATCTCTTGAGTTTTCGACATTACATCGGCAGAAATCTTGTGTGTGATAGGCGGCACCCCAATGGGATGGTAATGAGTGTTGCTCACCTCCAGGGCATGAAAACTCACAGGTTCAACTTTTGAATTGAAGTTAATGAGTGGTATGTTGTGATGCCCCCAAAATAGGTATACATCACCCATTCTGAGTCGCCAGATACATGGTACAGGATACAACTATAACTTAATTATATAGTTGTCATCTAAAATACGACAATACAAAGCTAAGAGTTTTTACACGAATATTATTTTCTAGACAATATCCACAGTCACTAGAGTGATCATGACAATTATTAACACAATATTTCATAGAATAGTGAGGACTACTATAGCCACTTATCCTGGACCATCATTGCATTCCCCAACTCGTCCCAGCTATATTCTCATTTCTGAAGAGAACAATGAAAGAAAAGGGTGAACTCAACTAGCCCAGTGAAAAATATTATGACTAAGATAAGGCAGAATAAATTATCCTTAACCTTCAATAGTATAACAACTGATAGAATACAATAGACAACAAGTTTTAGATCAACAACTTCAATGGAATAAGCAATCCATTAGAAGAGACAAGTAGAGCATGATATCTACTATCTTCTATGATTTAAAAGTTTACCATCAATTTTATCGCTGAGACTCAGCTTAATAAATAATCACATCACTAAATTATCCATGAACTATGGACCAAGAATATTCATTAGTATCACGACCACGAATTATCCATGCACTACGGGCCAAAGATATTCGTGTTTTCACCAATGGTCATGATCATGCTAAACAACAATTCATCTTTGCACCCTTGGCCGAAGAGAACGCATGGTTATGATCATACCAACAAATGTCCATCAATGCACTACCGGCCAATGAAGACTTTTACCACATCATTTGTAACATTATGGGTCATGATTATACCAAATAATCCCTGGTCATAATCATACCAATAAACATTCCATCTATGCACTACGGCCAAAGATGACTTTTATCACAATATAAACATGAGGATGATGACAATGATATAAGAATTCAATTAAAAGAAAGTAATGATAAATTTTAAAGATTTATAATTTAATTTATCCATAATTCAATAATATCCAAATTGTCAACATGATACTACTTGTGGAGTAAAATTCAAGAATAATATTGTATCAAAAATGATTTGGACCAAAAAGAAATCAATTTTTGTCATAAATAGTACTTTGGGTGAATAGTACCCCATGAATAGTACTTCATGAATAGTACTTTGTGAATAGTACTTTATGAATAGTACTTTGTGAATAGTACTTTGTGAATAATACCGCGCATATGAATAGTATCATGTAAATAAATAGTATCCGTGAATAGTACTTCGACATGAAAAGCTTAAAATTTAACAAAAATGTTCAAAAAAATATCCTTGTGAAATGATACTAGATGAAGCGCAAATTTCAAGAATATTCTACTAATTTCACGGAGTATAGAAGCAATACTTTAACAAAATGAGTGTAGAATTAGAAATACAAAACAAAATAATATTACTTATATACTACATAGTATGGAAGAAAATATTATTTCATACGATTATTGAACGAAATAATATTCATACTAATACAAAAAATAATATCTCTTCTAAATATAAAATAAATAATACCCCTTACCTTAGTAGAAGGCTGAATACTGCAATAGTGAAGTAGTAGAATACTCTTCTTCGTTCCCTCTATAGCTTCTCTCTCTAGAATTGCTCTTGTGAGTCTTAGTGAATTGGTGAGAACGAAAGAAGAATGAGCTTCTATTTATATGAAAACATAGTTTTGATAATTGCACGTTTTGGGTCTCGAATTATTACAGCATAGTACCTTCATCTTTTCCTCCATTTTTAATTTACTCCTACAAGTATTAATAAACTTGCACCACCTCCCCTAATAGTACATCATGTGAATCAATAGTTCCATTCATGTGAACAAATAGTTATATACGTGTATGGTGAATTCTTCTGTTATTCCATTCTTTATTATTCTGTTAGAATAACCTATCTACGTGGACTACCACATGCATGGTGAATTCTTATGTTATTCCATTCTTTATTATTCTGTTGGAATAACCTGTCTACACGGATTACCGTATGCATGGTGAATTCTTCTGTTATTCCATTCTTTATTATTCTGTTGGAATAGCCTGTCTACACGGACTACCGCATGCATGGTGAATTCTTCTGTTATTCCATTCTTTATTATTCTGTTGGAATAACCTGTCTACGCGGATTACCGCATGTATGGTGAATTCTTTTGTTATTCCATTCTTTATTATTCTGTTGGAATAACCTGTCTACGCGGACTACCGCATGCATGGTGAATGACCCTTCGTATTCATTCCTTATTAAATTGTGGAAATTATCTGTCTACGTGGATTACCGCATGGCGAGTGAAAATCCATTTCCAGTTTCATATATTCTATTGTACTCATTTGGTTAAAGTTTTGGCTTCTATACTCCATGAAATTAGTAGAATAACCTTGATATTTGCGCTTCATCCAGTATCTTTTCATGGAAATATTCTTCTGAGCATTCTTAAATTTTACTCCATAAAGTAGTATCATGTTGACAATTTGAACGTTATTGAATTCTAGATAAATTAAATTATAAATCTTTAAAATTTATCCTTGAACTTGATTTATTGAATTATTATGTTATTGTCATCATCCTCATGCTTATATTGTGATAAAAGTAATCTTTGGCTTACGTGCATAGATGGACTTGGTATGATTATGACCAGAGATTATTCGGTATAATCATGACCGTAATGTAACAAATGATGTGGTAAAAGTCCTTATTGGCTTGTAGTTCATTAATGGACAGTTGTTGGTATGATTATGACCAGGGATTATTCGATATAATTATGACCATTAATGATTACATGAATATCCTTCGGCATGGTGCAAGGATGATTTGATGATGTGGTTTATTTATTAAGCTGAGTCTCTGCGATAAAGTTGATGAAAATCTTTTTAAATCATAGAAGATAGTAGATTTTATGCTCTACTTGACTCTTCTAATGGATTGTTTATTCCGCTGCAGTTGTTAATCTAAAACTTGTTGTCTATTGTATTCTTTTAGTTGTTATACTATTAAAGGATAAGGATAATTTATTATACATTATCTTAGTCATAATATTTCTTACTGGGCTAGTTGAGCTCACCCTTTTCTTTCACTGCTCTTTTCAGGAAATGAGAATATAGCTGGGACTGGTCGGGAAATAGATTGACGGTCCAGATGGTTGTTTTAGTAGTCCTCACTATTCTGTGAAATAGTGTGATAATAATTGTAATGAGGACTTCATTGAGTGTGGATATTGTCTAGAAGACAATATTCGTTTTAAAAACTCAGCTATGTTTTGTCGTATTTTTACACGACAATTGTATTAAAGAAGTTTGTATTTGATTTCTGTACCATGTATTTGGTGACTCAAGATGGGTGATGTTTACCTATTTTGGGGGCGCCACAGTTGGTATCAAAGCTTGGGGACATGATCCTTGGCTAAGATGTGAGACAAGAACTAGGAGGGGAGAGACAGGGAATTCCTTCACTAGTATGACCTACCTAAGTTTACTTGTTATTTAATTGGTCGGTCAGAGTATAGGAATAATATGTGGCATTTCAATTAACTCTTGTTTTGTGGCAGTATTTGAAAATGGCATCCGAAAATGTTAAGATAGGCAATGAAGCACATGAAACCGTTGTGTCACCAATGATCAATATCCAGGATAATGTGCAACAGGAAGTTAATAATCCTTAGGTAAACAACAACACCGATCAGTTGATGAACGATGGGATGTTCAAAGGCTTTATGAAATTCATGCAACATCAAGCGAGAGAGACTCTTATTCAAAATGCAGGTGGAAACACTGGCAACTCTCGGATGGTCACTGCTAAGCAGTTTAAGAAGCTAGGACCACCAGAGTTTTTGGGAGAGCCAAAACCACTTAAGGCAAAGACGTGGATAAAGCAGATCACCAAGATATTTGATGTCTTGGGATGCTCCGAGGAGCAAAAGGTTCCCTTTGCCACCTTCATGTTGCGAGGAGAGGCAGATTACTGCTGGGAATCAGTAAAATGTACTCAACATGTCGCACTAAAGATGTCTTGGGAGAAGTTCCAAGAACTGCTAAACGATAAGTACTCTCTCAAAAGTATTCATCACATGAAGGAGGTAGAGTTCATCAAGATGGAGAAAAACAATATGACTGTGTCACAATACGAAGCTAAGTTTGCCGAGTTGTCTCGGTTTGCGTCCCACTTGGTTGATAATGAGGAGAGAATGACACGGATGTTTCTAAGAGGTTTGAAACCCGAAATACGTCAATACCTCATTTCTCACAAACTTTGTTTATATTCAGATGTTGTGAAAAGGGCTTAGTTATTGGAGTGCGATAATGAGTCAGCACAACCAAAAGGCAACGACCAACAACATGATAACAATCATAGCGGTGGAAACAGCAATCGGAACAATGATAACCATCGTGGGGGAAATTATCATTCCAAGAATGATAACCACTTCAGTGGTAATCATGGCCAAGATAATAGAAGTGAAAGTTTCAAGAAGAGGAGATTCAATAATAATGGAAAGACGTCAGCACCAACACCTGTTGTTAAGGAAGGAGAACGACCGCCGGTCATATGTTACAAATGCGGAGGGGAGGGACTTATCAGTCCAAATTGTACGCAGCAGTCCAAAGCGAATTTTAATTGCGAAAGAGAAGGTCATTTAGCTCGATTTTGTCGTGCATCAAAGTCAAGTCCAACTGGGACGGTGGCACCAATGGCGAATACGGACAAAACAAAGTCGGTGGTTTTAGTGAGAGCATTTTTCATGACTTCTCAAAAAGTGAGTAATCCGAACAAAGTTAGCACGGGTTAGTTAATTATAAATTCTTACGAAGTCTATACCTTATTAGATACCGGTTCTACCCACTCTTTTATCTCTCTTTCTTGCGCTCAACGTTTAAATTTAACTCTAGAGAAGTTAGACTTTGACTTATCGGTTGAAACTCTGTTAAGAGAAACCTTCGTTAGTTCCACTGTTTATAAATCTTGTTCGATTCAAATCGACACTTTCACGTTACCTGTCGATCTAATCTCTTTGAAAATACTTGCCTTTGTTGTGATTTTAGGAATTGTTTGGTTAACTACTCATCATGCTTTTTGTAAGGTTGTTAGCTTTCATATTCTTAACCAACCTATCCTGCGAATTCAAGCAACCAAACCCTAAAGTCAATCATTGTCATACCAAGCCACAAATAAACAGCCCCGAGACTTTCGCTGGTGACTTCCAAGTCTTGGAATACACCAAAACCAGATTATCCGTAGGGGACGTCGTAAATAATGGTGGCAAGTTGATAGGTATCAATGTGACGTGCTATCCAAGTCTTGGGATGAGAGTCACAGTTTTGAATGATATTTCTATCGTTAATAAATTTCCTGATGTATTCTCGAAGAACTTCCTGGCCTACCCTAGAGCATGAAATCAAATTGTGTATTGACCCCAGTACAAATCCCATTTCTAAAACCCTTAAATTTTTCTTCAACCAAAACGAACGTATAATGCGCCAAAGACGTTGGCTCGAGCTGTTGAAGATGACGACTATACCATTCAATATCATTGTGGAAGAGCGAATGTGGAACCTGACTAGTTGAGTAGAACATCGTATGCATTTACGAGTGCGATGTTGTTAACACAAAAACTCATTTCGTATAACTTACAAATGATGAAGATAGAGTTAAAGACTCTATGGACCCACGTGAAGATAAAAAATATACGATTAGAATCAACTTTAATCGATAAAGTTAAAGCCGCTCAAGCTACATACTCAGAGCTGATGAATGTGGAGAAGAAGGTTCAAGAGTGCGTTATTCTTGAAGCAAGAATCGACAAAGAGAGGAAATCTCAACCCTCGATTTAATTTGCCCATTTGAAATCCTCGATGGAGTAGGAACTGTGGCCTATAGACTCATTTTACCGCCAAGTATGTCGCGTGTTCATAACATTTTTAATGTATCGATGTTACGCAATTATGTGGATGACCTGAACCACATTATTGAATTAGAACTAGACGAGATAGCAGAAGATTTAACGTATGAAGAGATATGTGTTAAAATCTTTGATAAGAATGAATATATTCTACGCTCAAAGGTTACACCTCAAGAGTTAAAATCTGACGAGGTATCATCATCTCTTCGACATACCAGGTATGCACGTAAATTTTGAGGGAAAAATTTCATAAGGAGGGGAGATTGTAAGACCCCGAATTTTATGAAATGAAAGTATTCAATTTTCTTATAATTATTATTTTATTTCATAAAAGATTAAACTTAAGGGTGATATGTAAAAATTTTGCAAAGTATGCAAGTTGTTATAAAATATTCGTTTGGTCGGGAAATATTCTTTTTGTCGGGGAACATTCGTATGACGGAACAATCATTGGTGGACCCCACAATGGAAGTATTGTCGTAGTAAGAAAATGAGAGAATTATCCTTTTATAAAAATAAAGGCCAAAGTGTTACCGTTAAAACTGTTGAACTACTCGGTAGTAAAAGTACAGTAATACGCGTGGTTGCATAGTATCACACGATATTGATTATTGATGCTTACGTAAGAAGTCACTCAGTTATACTCAATTATTGCTACAGTAATTGCTGCATCATATCTCTCATATTATTGATTCAATTATTGTCACAGTATCATCTGTATAATATGTTATATTATTAAATCAATAATTGAGATGACAAAGTTATTCATATTATTATTTGCAATATTGACAATGTCTAGAAGTTCTGTCAATGAGAGGTTAGATAATCTAATTGCGCGCCAATAGGGAGAAATCCTTATCGGAAAGCCCCATCTTTCCTGGGAATGACCTGGTTGTTAAATATTGTGAGTTATAATATTAATGATGAATAAGTTCATGTTGATTAAAGATGAAATTGATAGTTCCATTGAGTGGGAATTATTAGTGTTAGTGAAAATCGACATTTATTTCGATAATAATTGATGTCTGGAGGTTATATTGACCAATTGTGTAATTCACCGGATAAATGAGAAATTAATGGCTATTAATTCACATGCTTATAACTATGTGTTCACATGTGTGTACTATTGATTTATATGATTTACTATTAGGGGAGTTGGTGCAAGATTGATAATACTTGCATGACTAAATTAAAAATAGAGGTATAGATGAAGGTACTATACTGTAATTAGTTTTTTCACATAATTATACTACTGAGTCACACGAATGAACTATTGATTCACATGATTTACTATTAGGGGAGGTGATGCAAGTTTGATAATACTTGCAGGACTAAATTAAAAATGAAGAAAAAGAGGCAGGTATTATATTGTAATATTTTGAGCCCCAAAACGTGCAATTATCGAAACTGTATTTTCCTATAAATAGAAGCTCATTCTTCCTGCATTCTCACCAATTCACTAAGTCTCACAAGAGTAGTTATAATAGAGAGAAATTATAGAGAGAAAGAAGAAGAGAAGTCTGCTACCTCACTATTCTAGTATCCAGATTTCTTCTAAGGTAAGGGGTATTATTTCTTTCGTATTCATGAAGAATGTTATTTTCTTTCAATACTCGTAAGAGCTGTTATTCCATTCTTTATTATTCTGTTGGAATAACATGTCTACGCAGACTACCGCATGCATGGTGAATTCTTCTGTTATTCCATTCTTTATTATTCTGTTGGAATAACCTGTCTACGCGGACTACCGCATGCATGGTGAATTCTTCTATTATTCCATTCTTTATTATTCTGTTAGAATAACCTGTCTACGCGGATTACCGTATGCATGGTGAATTCTTCTGTTATTCCATTTTTTATTATTCTATTGGTATAAGCTGTCTATGCGGACTACCGCATGCATGGTGAATGACCCTTCGTATTCATTCCTTATTAAATTATGGAAATGATCTGTCTACGTGGATTATCGCATGTCAGATGAAAATCCATTTGCAGTTTCATATATTCTATTGTACTCATTGGGTTAAAGTTTTGGCTTCTATACTCCATGAAATTAGTAGAATATCCTTGATATTTACGCTTCATCCAGTATCTTTTCATGGAAATATTCTTCTGAGCATTCTTGAATTTATTCCACAAAGCAGTATCATGTTGATAATTTGAACATTATTGAATCCTGGATAAATTAAACTATAAATCTTTAAAATTTATCCTTGAACTTGTTTTATTAAATTATTATTTCATTGTCATCATCCTCATGCTTATATTTTGATGAAAGTAATCTTTGGCTTATGTGCATAGATGGACTTGGTATGATTATGACCAAGGATTATTCGGTATAATTATGACCGTAATGTAACGAATGATGTGGAAAAAGTCCCCATTGGCCTGTGGTTCATTGATGGACAGTTGTTGGTATGATTATGACCAGGGATTAATTGGTATAATCATGACCATTGATGATTACATGAATATCCTTGGTCGTGGTGCAGGGATAATTCGATTATGTGATTTATTTATTAAGCTGAGTCTCAGCAATAAAGTTGATGAAAATCTTTTTAAATCATAGAAGATAGTAGATTTTATGCTCTACTTGACTCTTCTAATGGATTGTTTATTCCGCTACAGTTGTTGATCTAAAACTTGTTGTCTATTGTATTCTATCGGTTTTTATACTATTAAAGGCTAAGGATAATTTATTCTGCATTATCTTAGTCATAATATTTCTTACTGGGCTAGTTGAGCTCACCCTTTTCTTTTCTTTGTTCTCTTGAGAAATGAGAATATAGTTTGGGATGGTAGGGAGCGGATTGATGATCCGGATGGTTGTTTTAGTAGTCCTCAATATTCTTTGAAATAGTGTGATAATAATTGTAATGAGGACTTCATTGAGTGTGGATGTTGTCTAGAAGACAATATTAATTTTAATAACTCAGCTATGTTTTGTCGTATTTTTACACGAAAGTTGTATTAAAGAAGTTTGTATTTGATTTATGTACCATGTATTTGGCGACTCAAGATGGGTGATACGAAAAATATTTGTACCATAGTTTCCGTATCACCCATCTTGAGTCACCAAATACATGGTACAAAATTCAAATACAACTTAATAATACAATTGTCGTGTAAAATATGACAAAACATAAATTGAGATTTTAATACGGATATTATCTTTTAGACAATATTCAAACTCAAATGGAGTCCTCAATACATTTATTATCACACTATTTCATAGAATAGTGATGACTACTAATGCAAACATCTGGACCGTCATTCCATTCCCCGACTAGTCCCAACTATATTATCATTTTCTGAAGAGAACAACGAAAGCAAAGGGTAAGCTCAACTAGCTCAGTAAATAATATTATGACTACGATAATGCAGAATAATTTATCGTTAGCCTTCAACAGTGTTAAACTGATAAAATATAATAAACATCAAGTTTAACTGCAGCGAAACAGGTAATCCATTAGAAGAGTTAAGTAAAGCATGAAATCTACTATTTTCTATGATTTAAAAGGTTTATCATCAATTTTATCACTGAGACTCAGCTTAATAAATAATCCACATTATTGAATCACCCCTGCACTATGGCCAATGATATTCTTTAGTATCACGACCATAAATTATCCATGCACTACGGGCCAAAGATATTCGTGTTTTCACCAATGGTCATGATCATGCCAACAATTGTCCATCAATACACTACGAGCCAATGAGGACTTTTACCACATCATTTGTAACATTACGGTCATGATTATACCGAATAATCCCTGGTCATAATCATACCAAGTCCGTCTATGCACTACGGGCCAAAGATGACTTTCATAAGAATATAAACATGAGGATGATGACAATGATATAAGAATTCAATTAAATGAAAGAAAAGGATAAATTTTTAAAGATTTATAATTTAATTTATCCAGAATTCAATAATGCCCAAATTGTTAACATGATACTGCTTTGTGGAGTAAAATTCAAGAATAATATTGTATCAAAAATGATTTGGACCGAAAACGAATCAATTTTTATCATGAATAGTACTTGAGTGAATAGTATCCCCTGAATAGTAATTCGGGAATAGTACCCCGTGAATAGTACTCCGGCATGAAAAAGTTAAAACTTTTCAAGAATGTTCAGAATAATATTTTCATGAAAATATACTGGATGAAACACAAAATTTAAGGATATTCTACTAATTTCATGGAGTATAGAAGCCAAAACTTTAACAAAATAAGTGTAGAATTCGAAATCTGAAATGAAATAATATTACTTAAATACTACAGAGTATGGAAGAAAATATTATTCTATACGAATATTGAACAAAAATAACATCCCTTAACTTGAAAAGAAGAGTATTCTATCTAGTATAGCGGGGATATCTTGAAGAAAACTTTCATTGTTTCCTATGCTCAAAACTTTCTAAAACTCGAAAGAAATACGCTCAATATTATAGAAGAAGAATTCTCTGATTCTAGTGTGATTTTCAATTCTAACTAAGCATCCTATTTATAGGAGAATGGAAAGGATAATATTTGAATTTTAGAATCACGGACTCAACAGTAATATTTTTTTTTCTTCTCACAAACATTGAACCAAAACGTCTGATTTTTAATTTTGCTACTATGCAGGCACTATGCAAACACTATGCATAATAAAATATAATATATTCTATTTTTCATAAAAAACAAAACTTATTATAATATATTATATGTATATAAATACTCCCACCATATTTTCCTTCTTCATACCCGTGACAAACATAAAATCCCACCCCAAGAATTTCTTCCATAAATGGGCCCCAGCCGTGGGCCCCCCTTAAGATAACTTCTACCGATTATTTTGAAAAATGAGTAAATGAGGGTCCATATAATAAGCAAAATTTTCAAAAAATACTTCAGGCAAGAGGGAGCTTTCCGATAAGGATTTCCCCTATTGGCATGCAATTAGATGACCCAACCTCTCCTTGACAGAATTTCTAGACATTGTCAATATTGCAAATAGTAATATGAATAACTTTGTTGTCTTAATTATTGATTTGATAATATAAAATATTATGCAGATGATACTGTGACAATAATTGAATCAATAATATAAGAGATATGATGCAACAATTACTGTAGCAATAATTGAGTATAACTGAGTGACTTCTCACGTAAGCATCAATAATCAATATCGTGTGCTATTATGCAACCACGCGTATTACTGTACTTTTACTACCGGATATTTCAATAGTTAATGGTAAAACTTCGGTCGTTATTTTCATAAAAAGATATTTCTGTCATTTTCTAACTCCGACAATACTTCCGTTGTGGGGTTCACCGATGATTGTGCCGTCATACGAATAATCCTTGTTAAAACGAATATTCCCCAACCAATCGAATATTTTATAACAACTTACTTACTTTGCAAAATTTATAAATATTACCCACAACATTAATATTATAACAAATCAACACCATAATTATTCAAAATGATATTTATAGAAAAATTCATCTTTATTCATAAAAGTTGGGGTCTTACAAGTTTCTCCTCTAGATTGGCATGTTTTGACTGCCTTTTTGGCCTTGTAGTATCAAGGAAACATTCTCATCTTTCTTCTTATGGACCCTCCTGGGGTTGTTTGCATAACTTCCAGACTGGATGTGCTCAGCAACAGCTTTTAAAGTGGCTAGGTCTTGAATCTTTCCTGACTTCAATCCCATCTCTCCATGTTTAATCATTTCAGAAAATGGCTTGCCAATGCCAGCTAAGACTCTCTCATAGAATGGAGCTTCTTATATGTCTATGAAGGTCATAACCATTTCTGACTCAGTCATAGAGGGAGTAACTTGAGCAGCAAGGTGCCTCCACCTTTGAGCATACTCTCGAAAAGACTCGTTGGCTTGTTTCTTGATCTTGGTAATTTGGTACCGGTCTGGAGCCATCTGAGACTGGAAACTATACTGACTGAGGAAGGCATGAGCTAGCTCCTCCCATCTATGGATCTTAGAATTGTCTAATCTTATGTACCAAGATCGGGCTTCTCCAGTCAGACTTTTCTGGAACAACTTCATTATGAGCTTTTCGTCTTCTGCATAAGATCCGAGTTCTCCAATAAATATCTTTAAATGTGTGTAAGGATCTCCCAACCCATCATATTTTTCAAAGTCGTGAGTTTTGAACTTCTCTGGGTAATGAACACCAGGGAATATGCAAAGGTCAGCATATGAAACACTCCCGTGTTGTAATAAAAGTGAGTTTTCAAACTCCTTATTAAATAAATATGTAATTTAATTTTTAATGAGTTAGTTTTGTGATTCTATTTAAACCTTATGTGGCTATGTGAATTTATGAAATGATTAAAGGGAGTCACTAGTTTATTTAAATTAGTGGACTAACCCTAAGATTTTGATATCAAAGAATTGATAGGATTCTTAATAATTAAATATTCAATTTATTTGAATATAGTGGCAGGATTTGAACATAATGATTCTCTGACACCCCCAAATCCGGGTACTTCAATTCCACGGAATTTGGTGTTCACTGTACAAATATCATATATCTATCTACCCATAATAAATGCAAACCATGCAATAGAAAAAAAAAATCCTCTCCTTATGGGCTTACAACATCTGATTAATAAATACAATCCCAGGTCAACTAACCTTAAACATCTGTGTGGAAATATAAACAAATAATAAGTCTTAAACAACATCAAGTCTTGACAATAAAAATTCCTAAAATTAAATAGCAAGTCTTCATCACTTATTAGCTTTGCCCTTGCCTTTGCTAGTAACAGGCTCGTCGGACCATTCGTTCTTAACTGCAACGTTATTATTACGCAAGAGTGAGCACGATTGCCCACAAGTATAATAATACAACAATAAAATAATAACATGCGAGTGAGTCAACAACTTCTGTAACAAGAAAACTCGGCTTTTGAATCAAGAATGAATAACAAGAATCAAAAGAACTTTTAAGGGTTATAAGACCTTGAACTATGTCCTAGGTTGTTATGTGTTTATACTTGAAACCTTGAACATACATAATCATATACAAGTGTAAATTTATGGTACAACCTATGATTAACGCATTAAATTTGTGCGTAAGGGCCATATGTCCATATTGATATACTCTGTAATTTTGTAGCAATAATATACGACATATTTTTATGAAATTGATGTTATGGAACCATACCATATATAGTAAAACATGTTATGATGACATATTATAACATATATTCATATTATCGTCACCCTTTCCAACTATAGAGACTTTAACAGAAACTTGAAAGCCATTTTTTAAAAATGTAAACAACGTGAATTGAAATTAGGTTGAAGAGATTACCCAGAGTGTAGAGTGTAGATTAGTAGAGATGAAACCTTTCTCAATTACTTCTTCAATCACACAACTTAGAAATTCCCTCAACAATTTATCAATTTCTCTCTGAATTCTCTGAAATTCTCTAAGTTCTTACTAGAAATGAAAGTATGTAAAAAGGAAACTGATGAGGTGCACTTATAACTCCAGTAACGTTGAGGTCAGTTAACCGATACGTAGTTAACTGCTCTCAAATTCTCGTAAGGCCATGTTTGGGTACCACCTATTTATTACTTCTATTTATTTTAATTATTCTATAGTTTAATAATGTCACACCCACACACAATAATAAAACAAATATCTTATTTAATTTAATTTAAATAAAATATAATAATTTCTCATTAATTCACATAGTCATAAAAATTTAATTTCTCATTTATTAATTATGAAAAATTATTAAATCTCTAATTAATTATTAAATTAAATCTCTAATTAATTATTAAATTAATTACAATAACATTATACTTATTAAATATTTCATTTAATTCAATAAGCTCACATAAATACATAATTGAGTGATAAAAATTTCTCCATATTAATTTAATAAATATAACACATATAATTAAATTAATCTACCACAATTTTATCCATTAATTATTTAATCCAATAATTATATCATTGAAAAAATATTTATTTAATTTAATAAATATTCAAAAAAAATTACAAAATCTCATTCGTCACAGATTCATTTCAATTATGTGTGTATCACCACTATAGAAGTTAATTTATATCATGTAAAACTTGTGTGGTTATAGAATTTGGAACTGGCTTGAAGCTAAACCATTTTGGCACTGCCAAGGACCGGCGCAGTTGTGCCCTCCCAGTAGTACAAAATGGCACAGCTGAGCTAGTGTCCAATCTGGAAAGAAATTAGTTTTCTACTATAGAAATTAAATGGAACATTAATGTAAGGTGTGACATGAATAAAATCATATGATAAGAATATATTCTAATGATATGAAGTATCAAGTAGTGCAATAAAATCATAAGTGATTTTAATACAGAAATAATTAAATATTCGCGTATTCCAGAAATTGGGAAAGAAATTATGTGTGTACACTGGATAGATAATATTAAATAATGTGATAATGTGGTTATGTGAGTAGTAAAATATAATTATGGAGATACTCAGACAATAATACCTAACTGTGTTATTTTATTGCGTGTATTTAATTTACATGGATTATATGATGTGAGTACATAAATAATCCTTAAATTCCTAATATGGTAACAATTGTATATTAAGATTACATTTTGGGAATTAAAAGAACCAAACCAAGCCTTAAATAACTTGTTGCTGAGATTTTTTTCTTGTCCCAAATTGAGTGACATAATAGTACATGAGTAGTAACATGGAACTAGTTTACGTAACTTTCAGTGGCTAGTGATTGCTAGGCCAATGGCTATGGAGATGGCTGGTATGGGGTTGTTGAACCACTCCTTAACCATTATTTTCTTCCATTACACCATGAATTCAACCTCAGTGCAATATGATTGTCCAGTCTAAGTTTCCTTTATAAATAGAAGCTTTAGTTTCAATTTTTGTTGTTTATTAAGTATAAATTGAAAGTTCTAAGTTGCTGAGCAATTATAGAAGCATACTCAGTGTGTAAGGAGTCCAATCTAAGCTTAAGGAGGTATAAATTATAATTATGTTCTTGAGTTGGGTTTTGTTAAATGCTTGAAATTACTTGAAATTCCATGTCAATTGATGTGAATTAACATGTTATCATGTGTTTAGGAAGTAGGTTTACATGTATGAACTCTTTAATGGTAGATTGGAACATGTTTAAATTGAAAAGAATTAAAGTGAATTGTGGCTCTGCAAAAAGCAGTATGTTTCGCTACAGTGTGTACGGCATATGCCTTGATTCATACTATTTCAGATAAGTGCGGTAGTAATCTGCCGCACCGTAATCAATTTCTGATTTCTGGTTGTGGTATGTGTTGCTAACCTGATGTTATGACTTAGGTATATGCCTAACAAGGGGAATGACCTGAGATATAAGCACATGCATGTAGTATGAACAAGTATAACAATGTAAGCACATATGATTGACGCAACACTTAGGGTCTTGAAATGAAATGTGTAATTTCAAAAGTGAACTTTGCCCCGAACAACTCATGTGAGCATTCTGATTTTATGAACATAATAATAAGGTTTATATTGACATGAAATGCAAGTCTAAAGTGATTAAACATACTAGCATACACGATTGAAGTTAAGATAATTTCAAAGATAAGAAATTTAAGACTTTTCAAATGAACTTGACCAAGACTTTTATCTAGTAAGTTATGACCATGCAAGCATGTGTATTAGGACTCATTATGCCTATAGATATATTGACATGAACATCATTTGGTTAAGGTATGGTTTTCACTTATGCACACATAGTCATAAAAAGGAAATTTGTAAAATATGAACTATGTGAGTAAAGTATACATGTGTTGTTTATACATAAGCATGACTACTGAATATAGAATAACCAAGTTATGAAGCATGGTAGCCACATGACTTTTCTATTCCTGAACACCATGTAAATTATAAGCTAAAGCTATAAGACCCCAACTTTTATGAATAAAGTTGAATTTTTCTATAAATATCATTTTGAATAATTATGGTGTTGATTTGTTATAATATTAATGTTGAGGGTAATATTTATAAATTTTGCAAAGTAAGCAAGTTGTTATAAAATATTCGATTGGTTAGGGAACATTCGTTTTAACATGGAATATTAAATGACGACCAAGACAATCATTAGTGGACCCCACAATGGAAGTATTATCGGAGTTAGAAAAGCAGCGAAATATCTTTTTATAAAAAAATAAAGCGGAAGTTTTACCGTTAGCTTTGTTGAAATATCACGGTAGTAAAAAATCGAAGAATTGTAATGTCCATTTAATTTTAAACTCCTTATTAATTAAATATATGATTTAATTTTGAATGAGTTAGTTTTGTGAGTATATTTAAACCTTAAGTTGTTATGTGAATTTATGAATTGATTATAGGGAGTCACTAATAGTTATTTAAATTAGTGGACTAACCCTAAGGCTTTAATATCAAGAAATTAATAGGATTCTTAATGATTAAATATTCAATCTATTTGAATATAGTGGCGAGAGTTGAACATATTGAATTATGTCAAGTATGGGTATATCACCATTGAAGAAGTTAAACTATCCCATATGAAACTTATGTGGTGATAGGATTTGGAAACTGGCTTGAAGCTAACCTATTTTGGCCTTTGCCAGGACCCAATAGAGTTAAATTCGTCGTCAAAGAAGATAAAAAATAAAATGGCGCAATGATTCTTGTGATGTCGATCTTAGACATTTAAGTTCTATTATAGGAAATGAATTGGAACATTAGTGTAATGTGTGACATGCATAGAATCATATAATAAGAATATATTCTAATGATATGGAGTATCAAGTAGTGCAATAAAACCATAAGTGATTGTTAAACATAAATAAATGAATATATCTGTATCCCATAAATGGGGAAAAGAAATTATGTGTGTACACTTGATATATAATAATGTTATAATATACCTATGTTAGTAGTAGAGATGATTATGGAATTACTCGGACGATAATACTTAACTGTGTTATTTTACTACGTGTATTTAATGTACATGGGTTATATAATGTGAGTACATAAATAATACCCAAATTTCCTTATGTAGTAGCATTTACACATTTATATTACATTATGGGATTTATAGTGTCCAAACCAAGCCTTGGTTGATCAAGTATGCTGAGTTTTTCTTCCTTGTCCCAAAATGAGTGTCTCATTAGTACAGGAACAGTAGTAAGAAGCTAGTTTATGTAACTTCATTGGCTAGTAAATTCTAGGCCATTGGCTATGGAAGTGGCAGTTGGCCAACTTTCTCTTGTCTAATGTTTTTTTGATGTTTCCTTTGATTCAAACCTCAGTGTAAATTGAATGCCCAGTACAAGCTTCTTCTATAAATGGCAACTCCATTTCTCAGTTTTTACGTTGTTTGCATTTGTTGGTTGAAAATCTAATAATTTGAGTTTGTGAGTGTATTGTCTAAAGAAGAAGATTAGCAAGCTCAGAAGAATGAAACTAAGTTCTTTAAGCTTCAAGAGGTATAAAATCTTAACTTGTGTTCATTAAATTGGTTTTGTCAAATGATAGAAATTACTTGAAATTCTTTGTTAATCAAAGTAATTTGGCATGCCATGATGTGTTTAGGAAGTACCCTTACATGTTTTAACTCTTAAATGTTGGTATGAAGGATGTTTAATTCAAGGAGAATGGTTGAGGATTGATGCTCTGCAGAACAAAGCAAGTTACTGTCTCTGATGCAGGCATGGCGCAGCTACATCCTATTTGTACTTAGGTGTGCAGCAGTAACACGCCAGTAACCAAAATCGATTCTGTCTCAAAGACATATAACGCAATTGCGCCCTATTTGTACTTAGGATGCAAAGTTGTACTGCTAGTACACTCGAGAACCGATTCTTTGGTTTCGCTGTTTGTGTTATGTGTTATTAACTTGATGTTATGACCTAGATACATACCTATAGTGGAGTATAACATGATATGTAAAGCTTTCGTATGTGGTATGATGTAATCAACTTGAATTAGTAAGGAAGTTGTAGCTAAACATAAAGTTTTCAAAACTAACTTTGTGGAAAACTTGTGTTCACTAGTTTTGAACTTATGAGACTATATAAGCGACTGATGTGGGACCTAAGTGAGCATGATATATGATATATAGTGTCCTTATCATGATTTAACTTGTTAACTTTGTGTTAGAGAATGTTTTAAAGAAAAAGTTGTTATATTAAAGTAATATACATGAGTACTACATGATGTAGGTTCTGGTGTTTAAGGATGTTAATCATAACTTAATCACACATGATATGAGTTCTAAAGTTGTCTTGTATGTGTATATTGCATCATTCGTGCTAAAATGATTTCAAAGACAATTTTGGACATGATTTCAAATATAAGTTGAATATTATGTGAGTACTTAGATACTAAGGTAGTAAGATGTCATGTTATAGCTATATTACTCCTAAACATGATTCATATGTATTAAGCATGATGATTACATAACTTTTTATGATTAATGACATATAATTTGTAAGTTAAACTTGTGGTAATGAACTCAAGTATGATCATGTGGTATATGTGAAACTCTAGCATGTACGTATGTTAAAATATACGTGTAATTGGTATATTAGAGTTGATTTGAATTCGTAGGAGAGCAAAGAATAACCTTGAGTGCAGCGAGGGATGCCGCATTCTTGTAGTCCCTAAGCTTTTAGACCGAGGCCTTAATGTCTTGAATCTGTAGATCTTACCAAGTTTCTACTTTTAGTTCTGAAATTTAAGGCATGCTTACATGATCTCTTTATCTTGTAATATATGACCAATGTGCCATGTAATGTGTTAAGAAGCATGCTATGTGATGATTTGATTCTTTAAGTGTAGACTCATACTAGTTTACACATACTAAATGAAAAGATCGACTTGTTAATCTTAGGTCGTTTCGACATGAGTTAGTTAAAGTTAGTATTATATTGTAGCTGAGCAAACAGGCAAGTATCTAAACCTTACGCACTACCTTTATTTTGTTCAAACATGTATATGTTTATGCAAGTTCCTTGAACCCTGCTTTTATTGAGTAAGAATCCGAATTTATTGTGTTACAAGTTTCCAAACTTATACAACTTTGAGATTGTGAAAGTTTTCCTATCCTTCTCATATTACATTGAGCAGGATATTGTTGAATTTAAAGTTATTCATTTAAACTTGAAATCTATTTCCAAGCATGCTATTAAGTGGTTTAATTACTGTACAATTATCCCACATCGATATTATTGATATTCGTACTTAGTGCACTTGAGTTCGTACAGTCTTAGACTTGTACATCATTAAAGTTCAAAAATTCTTGAACTGTGTAAGATAGAGTTTGAACCTTTGTTCGGTCAGACAAACATCTGAAGTTTTATAAAAGTTATCCAAGACAATTAATGGTAAGGATTCTTAGACTGAAAGAACACCCCTCTTATAATAGGGGACTACCCCGGGTATTTAATATAAGATACAACAGAGCAGATTTAAATGTTATGCATATACATAGAGTACGTGACGCTGATCCCCTCAAGTACTTATTCTGTAACCAGTAACCAAAGGGTCAATTAGCTATTGATTACATTGGAGTGTTATAGTTTAAAGTCTATTTGACTAGTAGTTATTCTAAAAGCAATCATTATCTTTGTTTGCGATATTCATATTGTTGAATCCTTCAGATATTCATATTGTTGAATCCATTGCCAGATATTTTTCCATTCATCATGATATATCCTCATTGTTGTATTTAAACTTGTTGAGCAAACTTGTTGCTCATCCTTGCTATATCATGAATATATTGCAGCTAAGCCCGAGACCTCAGGGAAGGACAAGGGTAAAGGAAAGATGTAGACTAGTGGCAAGGAGAAGATTTTACCTTGTGCTTAGTTTAAATTACTGTTATGTAATATGAACCCTAATGATTATTTTAGGATATGTTTGTATGAACTTATTAAAGTTATCGAATCTTGGGACTAGTAACAACTTTTGAATGAACGACGTACTTTTATTATATTCCGCATTTTAGTTATCGTATGTTGTTTAGAGGTGGATGTTTGTATTTTATCGTGATGACCGAACTGGGGTCAGAGGACCCGGATTCGGCGGTGGCGTCACAGTAATACGCGTGGTTACATAGTAGCACACGGTAATATGCGGTTCTACCAATTCTTTGTTCTTTTGTTGTTGAAACTCTGTTAGAGAAACCTTCATTACATCCACTATTTATAAGTCTTGTTTGGTTCAAATCGGTACCCTCACATTACCTGTCGATCTTATTTCTTTAAAAATACTTGCATTTGATGTGATTTTAGGGATTGATTGGTTAACTACTCATCATGCAAAAATTGATTTTTTCGTAAGGTTGTTATCTTTCATATTCTAACCAACCTATTATTCGAATTCAAGCAACCAAACCACTAAAGTCAATCACTGTCATATCAAGCCATAAAGCTATTCGTTTATTGAAAAATAGATGTCAAGCTTTCTTAGCCCATGTCACAGATTTAAACAAAAATACGTCAGATTTGAATGATATCTCTATTGTTAATAAATTTCCTGATGTATTCCCTGAAGAACTTACTGGCCTACCCCTAGAGCGTGAAATTGAATTTTGTATCGACCTTGAACCTGGTACAAAACCCATTTCCAAAGCCCCATATCGAATGGCTCCTGTTGAAGTTCAGGAGTTAAAGACCCAACTGCAGGAATTGTTAGACATCGGTTTCATTTGTCCTAGTACGTCTCCTTGGGATGCTCCTGTTCTATTCATAAAGAAGAAAGATGGGAGTATGCCACTTTGTATTGACTATCAGGAGTTGAATCATGTCACCGTCAAAAATAGGTTCCCATTGCCATGTATTGATGACCTGTTTGACCAGTTGCAAGGCGCCAAATTCTTTTCAAAGATCGATCTTCGTTCTAGATATCATCAGTTAAAGATTAAAACCAATGACATTCCAAAGACGGCTATAAGAACTCGGTACGGGCCTTATGAATTCCTAGTCATGTCCTTTGGATTGACTAATGCTCCTGCTGCCTTCATGGGTATGATGAACCGAGTATTCAAGGAATATTTGGATCATTTTTTGGTTGTCTTTATTTATGACATTCTCATATATTCCAAAAGCCGTGAAGAGCATGAGCAACACTTGAGGCTGATACTCCAAAAGCTGCATGAAAACAAGCTTTATGCCAAGTTGAAGAAATGCGAGTTCTAGCTTGAGGAAGTAGCATTCCTTGGGCATGTGATATCAAATCACGTAATATCTGTTGACCTAGCGAAGATTAAAGCAATTCAAAGCTTGGAGCAACCTAAGTCAGTGACCGAAGTACGTAGCTTTCTGGGCTTAGCTGGTTATTATCGGAGATTCGTGGAAGGATTTTCTCGAATCGCTACTCCATTAACTCAACTGACTCAAAAAGATACAAAATTCAGTTGGAGCGAGGAATGTGAGAAGAGTTTTTAAGAACTCAAGAGGAGACTCATTTTAGCACCTGTTCTGACAATACCATCTGGCTCGGAGGGATTTGTCATCTACAGTAATGCTTCAGGCAAAGGTTTAGGATGTGTTCTCATGCAACACGGGAAAGTCATAGCCTACGCCTCACGATAACTCAAAGAATATGAGAGGAATTATCCTACTCATGATCTTGAATTGGCAGTAGTTGTTTTTGCACTAAAGATCTGGAGGCATTACCTGTATGGAGAGAAGGTGGAGATCTATACGGATCATAAAAGCCGAAAATATTTCTTCTCTCAAAAGGAACTCAACATGCGGCAACAACGTTGGCTCGAGTTGTTGAAAAATTACGATCATACCATTCAATACCATCCTGGAAAAGCGAACGTAGTAGCTGACGCATTGAGTAGAAGATCATATGCAGGTACGAGTGCGATAATGTGAACACAAAGGCCCATTTTGTATGACTTACAAAGGATGGAGATAGAGTTAAAGACTCTAGGGACCCATGTGATGATGGCAAATATACGAGTAGAACTGACTTTAATCGATAAAGTTAATGTTGCTCAAGCTACAGACCTGGAACTGATGCGTATGAGGAAGAAAGTACAAGAAGGTGCTATTCCGGAAGCAAGAATCGATGAAGAAGGAATACTTCGAGTTAACTCCATACTTTGTGTTCCTAGCGATTCTGACTTGAAGTATAAAATCATGATGGAGGCGCACAACACACCTTTTGCAATCCAACTTGGGAGTACCAAAATGTATCGTGATCTTTGACATACATTTTGGTGGAACTATATGAAGAGAGAGATGGTGGGGTTTATCTCAAGGTGTCTAACTTGTCAACGAGTCAAGGCAGATCATCAAGTGCCAAAAGTTCTATTGCAACTACTTAAAATTCCAGAATGAAAGTGGGAGCACGTTACCATAGATTTCGTTACTGGTCTTCCCAAGGTTTCTCAAGGCATAGATGCAATTTGGGTCATTATTGATAGATTGACCAAGTCTGCTCATTTCTAACCGATACGAGAAACTTGTACACTTGAACGTCTTGTTCATATGTACATAAACGAGATTGAAAGATTGCATGGTATGCCAATATCCATAGTTTCTGATCGAGACTCAAGATTCACTTCAAGATTTTGGGTTAGTTTGCAAAAAGCTATGGGAACAGATTTACGATTTAGTTTGGCATATCATCCTTAAACGGACGGGAAGTCAGAGAGAACTATTCAAACTCTTGAAGATCTATTAAGACTCTGTGTCCTTGACTTCAAGGGAAGTTGGGACAAGTTCTTACCATTGGTGGAGTTTTCTTACAACAACAGTTATCAAGCAAGTATTGGCATGGCTCCATTTGAGGTGTTGTATAAAAGAAAGTGTCGTTCTCCAGTATGCTGGGATGAGGTAGGTGAAGCAACGTTGTTGGGACCAGAGTTGGTACGTATGACTATGAAAAAGATTCAAACGATCCAAAAACGGATAAAAACCTCACAAGATAGAGAAAAGAGTTCTGCTGATCTTTATCGAAAGGACGTGGAATTCAATATTGGAGATCATGTGTTGTTACGTGTTGCTCCATTGAAAGGAGTTATGAGATTTGTAAAGAGAGGAAAGCTCAATCCTCGATTCATTGGCCAATTTTTAATCCTCAATCAAGTAGGAACTGTGGCTTATAAACTCGCCTTACCGCCAAGTATGTCTCGTGTTTAAAACATTTTTCACATATCTATGTTACGTAAATATGTGAAAGACCCGAACCACATTATTGAATTAGAACCAGATGAGATAGCGGAAGATTTAACGTATGAAGAGTTACCTGTTAAAATCTTGGATAAGAAGGAACATATTCTACGCTCCAAGGTTATACCCCAGGTCAAAGTTTTATGGAGAAACCATGATGTTGAGGAAATGAACTGGGAGTTAGAATCTGAAATGAAATCAAGATATCCTAACCTATTCGTCATACCAGGTATGTACCCTAATTTCGAGGGAGAAATTTCATAAGAAGGGGAGGTTGTAAGACCCTAACTTTTATGAATAAAGATGAATTTTCTATAAATATCATTTTGAATAATAATGGTGTTGATTTGTTATAATATTAAAGTTGTGGGTAATATTTATAAATTTTGAAAAGTAAGCAAGTTGTTATAAAATATTCGACTGGTCGGGGAATATTCGTTTTAACAAGGAATATTCGTACGACGGCACAATCATTGGTGGACCCCACAACGAAAGTATTGTCAGAGTTAAAAAATGACAAAAATATTTTTTTATGAAAATAACGGCGGAAGTTTTACCGTTAACTGTTAAAATATCCGGTGGTAAAAGTACATTAATACACGTGGTTGCATACTAGCACACAATATTGATTATTGATGCTTACGTGAGAAGTCACTTAGTTATACTCAATTATTGCTATAGTAATTGCTGCATCATATCTCTTATATTATTGATTCAATTATTGTCACAATATCATCTGCATAATATTTCATGTTATTAAATCAATAATTAAGACAACAAAGTTATTAATATTATTATTTGCAATATTGACAATGTCTAGAAGTTCTGTCAAGGAGAGGTTAGGTCATCTAATTGCGTGCCAATAGGGAGAAATCCTTATCGGAAAGCCCCCTCTTTCCTGGGAACGACCTGGTTGTTAATATTACGAGTTATAATAATATGAATAAAGGTTGGTAAAAATATTGAGGGGATTTTTATAAAGTATTTGTCGTAAATTTTGCTTATAATAAAGACCCCCATTTACCCATTTTTCAAAATAATCGGTAGAAGTTATTTTATGGGGGACCATGGGTGGGGCCCACTTCTGGAGGAAAGTCTTGGGGTGGGATGTTATGTTTTGTCACGGGTATGAAGAAGGAAAATATGATGGGAGTATTTATATATATATATATATATATATATAATATTATAATATGTTTTATTTTTTATGAAAAATAGAATATATTATATTTTATTATGCATAGTCTTTGCATAGTTCCTGCATAGTAGCAAAATTAAAAATCAGACATTTTGGTTCAGCGCCCTTGAGAAGAAAAAAAACATTACTGTTCAGTCCGTGATTCTAAAATTCAAAAAGTATCCTTTCCATTCTCCTATAAACAGGATGCTTAGATAAAATTAAAAATCACACCAGAATCAGAGAATTCTTTTTTCTATAATATTGAGCGTATTTCTTTCGAGTTTTAGAAAGCTTTGAGCATAGAAAACAGTAAAAGTTTTCTTCAAGAATATCTACGCTATACCAGTTGGAATACTCTTCTTTTCAAGGTAAGGGATGTTATTTTTGTTCAATATTCGTATAAAATAATATTTTCTTCCATACTCTGTAGTATATAAGTAATATTATTTCATTTCAAATTTCGAATTCTACACTCATTTTGTTAAAGTTTTGACTTCTATACTCCATGAAATTAGTAGAGTATCCTTAAATTTTGTGTTTCATCCAGTATCTTTTCGTGGTAATGTTATTCTGAACATTCTTGACAAGTTTTAACCTTTTTCATGCCAGAGTACTATTCTTGGGGTACTATTCTCAAATTACTATTCACGGGATACTATTCACTCGAGTACTATTCATTTGGGGTACTATTCATGATAAAAATTGATTTATTTTCGGTCTAAATCATTTTTGATACAATATTATTCTTGAATTTTACTCCACAAAGCAGTATCATGTTGACAATTTGGGCATTATTGAATTTTGGATAAATTAAATTATAAATCTTTAAAAATTTATCCTTTGCTTTCATTTAATTGAATTCTTATATCATTGTCATCATCCTCGTGTTTATATTATTATAAAAGTCATTTTTGGCTCGTAGTGCATAGATGGACTTGGTATGATTATGACCATGGATTATTAGGTATAATCATGACACCCCCAAATCCAGGTACTCCATTCCCACAGGATTTGGTGTTCACTATCCAAAATATTACATCTAACTACCCATAATCAAAGGATAAAGATATAATTTAAATAACTTAAACAATAATCTTTCTCATTAAAGGGTTACATCATAATCTCGAAATAAATCCCAGGTAATCTAACCTTAAAATTATTACATAAGTTTGCGGAATACATCACATATTAAAACAAGTCTAATACAGTAAAACATTTAACTACATTCAATAAATCCTTAGCACTTGGACTTCTTGCCCTTTCCTTTGCTAGTAGACTGCTCATCGACTTTCTCAACTTTAGCTACAGTGTTAAATGCAAGAGTGAGCAAACAATTGCTCACTAATATAGGAAGAAGTCATGATAACAACATGAGAGTGAACAACGAATGCTGAACAATAATGAACTTGCTCTACGAATCAAAAATAGAAAACAAGTTCGAAATCAATGTCTGAGGGTCTTAAGACCACGAACTATGTCTCCGGTATATAGGTATTGTTACCTTAGCCTTAACATTCATTAGACTATACAGACCCTTCTTAGCGTACTTAGGGGGATCAGCCCTTTGTACCATGTATTGTACACAAACATCTAAACGTTACACGTACAAAAATCCCCTATGTTAGGGTTGTTCATCTACGTTTGAATTTAGAATTTCGCACTAAAGAAAGTTTAGCTCGGAACTAACTTATCAGTGGTTCTAGAATTTTAGAACACTATTCCATAATAGACTAGTTCAATCAATAAGAGTTTGCTTATTACTTGGAGGTTTAATATAATCAATATAGAATTGAACAAGGTTATCAAGATCAGAGATCGAATAACAACAATATATAGTTGAGTAAACATGATATTCATGCAAAGTGCTATATTCAAAAGAGTTAGAACAATCTCCTTTGAATCGATGTACTAAAACAACATATACTTTGAATAACATTAAGGAAAATGAAACTTGCTCGATGTAACGAATTGGGTTACAAGAGCTTGTACAGTCATATACAAGATAGATTAGTTTTGCTCAACTTTAATATAGAATTTTAGAAACTTGTACAAGGATAATTTAGGAATAAAAGCTTGCATTCTTATAAAGAGAATGAAATTAGGAACTTGCTCAATGAAAGTTTAGGGTAAGAAACTTGCCTTGTATGTAAGCTACACAAGAAATAATATTCGCCAATTACCCTACATATATCATTGAAATCGCAACAACAATTAGTTACATTAACATCCATTTCATTAGTTTAATTTTCATTTTTAATCAAGTCTATAATCCTTAACTTAGGACTTGATTATCCTACTCATTCACGTAACACAAAACTGAATTCTCAACTATATCATAGTATACGACATGGTGATTGTAAAATGATTCCAATTCAAATGACATCACATTACGAACTTTCACAACTTACTAATTCATAATCTATAATTTTGGCGTTGTGATTACAATACACTACTATGCCTTGTAACATGTTTTAGGTCCTTTACAAATCATTAAAATATGTTAAGTTAACAATTACCAAGCTATGTTGTTAATAGCTCAGCACTAGGTCTCGACGACCACTAAGCGGCCACCGCACTGGGCTTTTTACAGGTTATAAGCGCGCATGGCGCTACGATCTGACATGTCATGTGCCAATGACGAAGAGTGTGCTGGCGCATGATGATACAAATAGCGTCCACATGATGCATCGATTCCATTTTGTAGAAACTCAAAATTAGACTCTGTTATAGGCCAAAAATCCCAATTCTACAGAATTTCACCACACTTCAACATCTAGAACTTTGTACTAACATAGCTACACATGTTATTCATCACTCTATATATGAAAACATCACATATACATGAATTTGAAGAATCAAAACTATAATTTTCAAAATTTCTTCATTTTTACACTTTTAACGAATTTGATCGCCACGAACTCGTTTCTTAAACAATTGACATGATTTAAACTACGTTGTTTTCGTTTCTTAACATATTACCACAATCCCACATCAAATTGCAGATTACATCAAATGTTGGACAAGAAATTTTATACTTTCTTAAGCCCTTTTTCATGTATAAACACTATTATTATAATTTATTTCCCACCAAGCCAATTTTTACGAATTTGATAACTAATATACAATTACAGATGATAACCAACCAATTTATCAAGAGTATACATATACATAATCAACATATGAAACAACAATTCCACAAAAATCCATTATAGAGCACTTTAAGTTTCAAACTCCAACTTGAAAATTTAGGAATAAGTTATACCTTGAATTTCCTACTAGCAAGATGATAGAATCCTTCCTCAACCCTTAACAATTCGCAAAGACTACACTCAAATTAACCCTCTGTGTTTCTCCTCTCTATATTTCTATGTTATCAAGCTTTAGGGAAAAATAAGACGCGTAATATAACTAGCCTCCCACTAACCCACATAACTTCAGTTATAAAACCCAAACAGGTAGCGTCAGTTGAATAAGCCAAAGGCCACAAGGCCTTGTATTGCTAAGCACATACTCCCAACATGATTATTTTTATATTACTTATATTATATAGTTTCATGTCACACTCTAGTTAATTAAATAACTTTAGCTCAATTAATTTAAATAACTTGTAATGGAGATTAAAATAATTTCTATTATAATTACATTTATGAATAATAAATAATTATATATCTAATTTATTTAATAAATTAAAAAACATCACTTTATTTAATTTATTTTTTTCCTTTAAATTAAACAATTAATTTACTTTAATTATCTTCTTAAATATTAAGCAATTGATTTAATTTAATTATTTCCTTAAATTAAATCTTTCAAATAAAATTATCATTATTCAATTCAATTACCAAACTAATTCACCACAATTCATCAATTATTAATTTTTATCAATAAATAAATTATTTAAAATATTTATTTAATTTAATAAATATATCAAATTACAAATTTTTAGATCGTTACATGATTCCCTCCTTAAAAGGATTCTGTCCCCATAATCACAACTCAAAAAATTTATTCGTTACATTTTTCCCTCCTTAACCAGATTTTGTCCCCAGAATCGCTATACAAAATCAAGCAACAACTGAGGATAATTCTTCATCATAATGCTTTCAAGTTCCCACGTAGCTTCTTCAACAGTGGTTCCTCCAGACTACCTTAACAGAAGGTATCACCTTATTCCTCATTACTTGCTCTTTTCTGTCAACAATTTGAACATGGACTTCTTCATATGACAAATCCTTCTCAAATTGTAAGGGCTCATATTCTATAATATGCTTATAATCAGGTTTATATGGTCTCAATACCGAGACATGGAAAACATTATGAATATGCTCCAACTTCGGAGATAAATCTACATCGTATGCCACTTCACCAACTCGTCGAAGCACTTTAAAATGTCTTATAAATCTAGGGCTCAATTTCCCCTTCTGCCAAATCGAATTTTTCCCTTTCAGGGAGATACTTTCAGGAAAACATAACTACCGACATCAAATTCTCTAGTTTGTCGATGTTGATCGGCATATTTCTTCTATCAATCTTGTGCAGCTATCAATCTTGCTTGAATCACTTTGATGATCTTGACAGTCTGTTATACCAACTCTAGACCCAATAGCTGACGTTCACCTACCTCGTCCCACCATAACGGAGTTCTTCATTTTATGCCGTATAACGCTTCGTAAGGCGGCATGCCAATACTCGCATAATAACTATTATTATAAGTAAATTCTACCAACGGTAAATGGTCATCCCAATTTCCCTTGAAATCCATGATACATGCTCTAAGCATATCTTCTAGTGTTTGGATGGTTCTCTCGCTTTGTCCATCGGTCTGAGGATGGTACGCTGTGCTCATTCTCAGCTGTGTCCCCAAGCACCGTTGTAATCGTCTCCAGAAATTAGATGTGAAACGTGGATCTCTTTCTGATACAATGGACACTGGTACACCGTATCTTGACACAATTTCCTTCACTTATAGTTTTGCTAACCGATCTAGGGTAAATCGAAGCTTGATTGACAAAAAGTGTGCCGATTTCGTCAGTCGATCGACAATCACCCAAATGGCATCGTAACCTTGTTGGGTCGTTGGAAGACCTATCACAAAATCCATTGTGATATGCTCCCATTTCCATTCTAGTATCTCCAACGGTTGTAATAATCTGCTTGGCCTTTGATGTTTAGCTTTGACTTTCTGTCACGTTAAACATTTTGCCACGCATTCAGCCACATCCCTCTTCATATTTGGCCACCAAAAATGATGTCTAGGATCCTGGTACATAATTGTACTCCCAGGGTGAATCGAATATCTTGAGTTATGAGCTTCACTTAGAATTTCTTCTTTAACTTCTAGTACTGGCGGAACCCAAATTCTCCCTTCTAATCGAAGTAACCCATCCGAATAGATTTTGAATTTGTTTTCCTCACCTTCAGATACTTTCTATTTTATCTTTTCACAGTCTTCATCTTGAAGTTGCACATTTTTCACCTTATCTACCAACATTGAACTATTACCTATCCGGAACAACTTTTCATTAGATTCTATCAGATATTTAATTTCCAACTCCATCTTAGCCATATCCGACACCAGCTTCTCCTAAGAAGTTAACATCATTAACTTTTCCCATCCCTTTCTACTTAAGGCATCAGCAACAACATTCGTCTTTCCAAGATGATAGAAAATCTCGCAGTCATATTCTTTGATCAGCTCCAACCATCTTCTTTGTCGCATGTTCAAGCCTTTTTGTGTAAAGATATACTTCAGACTTTTATGGTCGGTATATATCTCACACCTCTCTCCATAAAGATAATGTCTCCAAATTTTCAGGGCAAACACCACCGCCGCCAACTCTGAATCATGAGTTGGATACCCTTTCTCGTAATCTTTTAACTGACATGATGCATACGCAATAACTCTGTCATTTTGTATAAGCACATAACCTAGTCCTTTATGCGATGCGTCACTATACACCACAAAATTTCCTGTATCATCAAGCAAAGACAACATAGGTGCTGAACTTAACCTCTTTTTTAACTCTCGAAAACTTACCTCACACTTCTCTGTCCAAACAAACTTAACCGCTTTTCTAGTTAAATTCGTCAATGGAGTCGCGATCTTGGAAAAGTCTTGAATAAAACATCTGTAATAACCTAGAAATCCGAAGAAACTCATTACTTGTGACGGTGTCTTCGACTGATCCCAGTTTATTACAGCTTCCACTTTCGATGGATGTACCGAAATTCCTTCCTTATCAATAACGTGCCCTAGAAACTATACATGTTCCAACCAAAATTCACATTTTGAGAACTTAGCGTACAACTTCTCTTTTCTCAATGTCTCCAACGTCACTCTTAAATGATCCACATGTTCCTCCTTTATCTTGGAATATACCAATATATCATCAATAAACACCACCATAAATTTGTCTAAGAATGGTTTAAACACCCTGTTCATCAAGTTCATGAACGTTGCAGGTGCTTTGGTTAAACCAAAAGACATAACCAGAAACTCGTAATGACTATACCGAGTTCTGAACGCTATTTTTGGTACATCCTCCAGCCTTACCTTCAACTAATGATAACCACTTCTCAAGTCTATCTTAGAGAAATACCTCGCTCCCTTCAACTGATCGAACAGGTCATCAATTCTAGGTAATGGATACTTATTTTTAATCGTGACCTTATTTAATTCTCTGTAATCAATGCAAAGCCGCATCGATCCGTCTTTCTTCTTAACAAATAACACCGGTGCTCCCCATGGTGACATACTCGGCTGAATATACTTCTTATCAAGCAATTCTTGCAATTGCACCATCAACTATTTCATCTCTACCAGAGCCATTCTATATGGTGCTTTAGATATCGGGGTCGTTCTTGGTAGTAAATGAATTACGAACTCGATTTGTCGATCCGACGGAAGACCCGACAAATCCTCTGGAAATACGTCTACAAAATCTTTTATGATCAGTATTTCTTCTAACTTCGCACTCTTCTTCTGTGTATCTACTATGTAGGCTAAGTATCCTACACATCCTTGTCTCAACAACTTCTTGGCTTGCATCATTGTCAGATAACTTTCTTGTCGAGGTGACTTGCTGCCAAAGAACACAACCTTTGACGAAGTCATAAGGTTAACACACTTCCTTTGGCAATCAATTACTGCTCCGTAATTAAATAACCAATCCATTCCCAATATAACATCAAACTCACCAAGTCTAATTGGTATCAAATCTACCATCATCTCGTGACCTTTTATAACCACTCTACAATTCCTATAAACAAATCTAACAGGAATCACTTCTCTATTCACAATCTCTATGCTTAAGGGAAATTCTAATTCTTCCTGAGGCAAATCTAAATTCTGAGCAAATTCATCGGATATAAATGAACAAGTAGCACCCGAATCAAATAGTACATAAGCATTAATACTATTAATCAGAATGATACCTGACACCACATCCTTAGACTACACAGCATCCTGCACGGTTATATTGAAAGTCTTTGCAGTAGGTCGGCTTGACTGAGTTGGTCCAGTGATAGTCAATGCACCACCACCGTTGTTGTTTCTCTTTCTGCCACTTGCACTTCCCGCTGGCTTCTTAGGGCAATCACGAGCCATGTGATCTTTTGAGCAGCAGGTAAAACATGCTCCTTTCTTCGGACTAAAATTGTTTGGTGCAATGTGTCCCTCCTGACAACAGTTGAAACACACCCTCTTTCCCTTCAAACATACCCCAGTATGGTTCTTTCCACACGTTGCGCAAGCCTCAAACTTTTTCTTCTACTGATTTCCCTGATGTCCTCCCGCAGTCGAATTCTCACTCCACTTCCTCTTCTGACTATTATTTCCAACATTACCACCACCAGCCTTATTCTCATTCTCATTCTTCCTCTTCTTCTGTTCTTGGTTATACTTGGTCAAGGCATCGCTTCCACCTTCCGCGATAATTGCCTTCTCCAGTACAGCCGCAAATGTATCCAGCTAGAACATTGAAACCTTGCTATACAGCCAGGGCTTCAATCCTTATTCAAACCATCTCACTTTACGCTCATCAGTATTGACTTGATATGTGGCAAACCTTGCCAACTCATTAAACTTCGCTTCAAGATATTCTCATGCCGTCATAGTTCCTTGCTTGACTCGTAAATTGTTCTTCCAACTGATTCCAAGAACTCGCTGGAAATTACATTTTAAAGAACATCTCCTTAAATCTTTCCCACGTTATCACTCCTTGTCCTCTACGAACCTTATTTGCCTTCCACCAGTAGCTAGCTTCAGACTTCAGCATGAATGTAGCGAACGCAACTTTCTGATCTTCGTTAACTCTAGCAACGTCAAACACCTTCTCCATTTCCATGATCCAGGTTTGAGCTTCCACTGGATTCATAGACCCTTAAAACTCTGGCGGTCCAACCATTTTAAACACCTTAAAGGTCGTGACTTGAGCTTGCGGTTAATTCGCAAGTGCACTCGTCAATAGAGTTACCAACTGCTGAACCAGATTAGCATTGACCTTGTTGTTATTATTAGTAGACCCCTCAGGAGGTGCTTGATGACGTGGTTGTCTTCTTCTAGGAGGCATTTTGTGTTAAAATATACGCTTATTAGATCATCACTCAACTTCTTGGGTATTTGAAGTTTAACTTATGCATTTAAAGATATAACACATAATATTTCAAATAAACCTTGATATTTTATTTATTCATAAAGTTTTAGAACATACTAAAATAGCATAACCGCTATTAACATTCACTTTCTTGAACTAGACAAGTTTCAGGATTACATACTCATACTATCCCTTTATTTATCTCAAAATAAGGGATTCACAGTTTATTTATTCACAGAATTATCCACATATTATTATCACTCTTATTCTATCTAGGCATATTAAGACGTCGTAAGGCTTCTCAATGTTCCTCCTCCATAATACGATACACTGTTCTACGATCCATCACGAACCACGACGAATCTTCAAACTGAGGTGGGTAATAATAGACTCGATCCTGGGCCCTATCAATCGCAGAATTAAAAGCATAATACATCTCCTTCATCTTGGCTTTCTTCACTTGGACCTTAGCCTCAGCACGGTTTGCACGTTAAGTTACCTTCATCCAAGCGTCCTCTGCTCTTGTACGCTTAGCTGATTCCTCTTTGAAGTTATCTTTTAATTTCTCCATGTCAGTCTTCATCTTCTCGTTTACTGCCAACAGGTCTTCATGTTGACCCTTTGTATAAACCAGATCCCACTCTGTGTTTCCAAGTTTTGAGTCGAGTTCGTGAATCTCCACATCCTTCTGCTCCATCGTAGCATGATGCATCTCGATTAACTCTTTCATCTCCCCAACCTCGTCCTGTAATTCTACATTACTGTCGTATAGAGCGTCATACATCTCAGTTGATATGGAGTTCGGTGGAAATTCCTCAGGATCCTTTTCCTCATCCTCCTCCTCTATCTCCTCAGAACTATCCTCCTCGGGATCGGTCACAGGCACATCCTCTTGGATCAAATGTCCCCGCACAACATGAATATCTCGGGGTTCGTCATTTCTAGGTACCAGAGGTATCACTTCTCTAGCTGGACTGGATCCTCACGGGGTACTATTCCCAAATTACTATTCACGGGATACTATTCACTCAGGGTACTATTCATGATAAAAATTTATTCGTTTTCGGTCCAAATCATTTTTGATACAATATTATTCTTGAATTTTACTCCACAAAGCAGTATCATGTTTACAATTTGGGCATTATTGAATTATGGATAAATTGAATTATAAATCTTTAAAAATTTATCCTTTACTTTCATTTAATTGAATTCTTATATCATTGTCATCATCCTTATGTTTATATTATTATAAAAGTCATCTTTGGCTCGTAGTGCATAGATGGACTTGGTATGATTATGACCAGGGATTATTCAGTATAATTATGACCGTAATGTTACGAATGATGTGGTAAAAGTCCTCATTGGCCCTGTGACACCCCCAAATCTAGGTACTCTATTCCCATAGGATTTGGTGTTCACTATCCATAACATTACATCTAACTACCCATAATCAAAGGATAAAGATATAATTTAAATAACTTAAACAATAATCTTTCCCATTAAAGGGTTACATCATAATCTCGAAATAAATCCCAGGTAATCTAACATTAAAATTATTACCTAAGTTTGCGGAATACATCACATATTAAAACAAGTCTCATAAAGTAAAACATTTAACTACATTCAATAAATCCTTAGCACTTGGACATCTTGCCCTTTCCTTTGCTAGTAGACGGCTCATCGACTTTCTTAACTTTAGCTGCAGTGTTAAATGCAAGATTGAGTAAACAATTGCTTACTAATATAGTAAGTAGTAATGATAACAACATAAGAGTGAACAACGAATGCTGAACAATAATGAACTTGCTCTACGAATTAAGAATAGAAAACAAGTTCGAAATCAATGTCTGAGGGTCTTAAGACCACGAACTATGTCTCTGGTATATATGTATTATTACCTTAACCTTAACATTCATTAGACTATATAGACCCTTCTTAGCGTACTAAGGGGGATCAGCCCTTTGTACCATGTACTGTGCACAAACATCTAAACGTTACACGTACAAAAATCCCCTATGTTAGGGTTGTTCATCTCAGTTTGAATTTAGAATTTCCGCACTAAAGAAAGTTTAGCTCCGAACTAACTTATCAGTGGTTCTAGAATTTTAGAACACTATTCCATAATAGACTAGTTCAATCAATAAGAGTTTTCTTATTACTTGGAGGTTTAATATAATTAATATAGAATTGAATAAGGTTATCAAGATCAGAGATCGAATAACAACAATATATAATTGAGTAAACATGATATTCATGCAAAGTGCTATATTCAAAAGAGTTAGAACAATCTCCTTTGAATCGATGTACTAAAATAACATTAAGGAAAGTGAAACTTGGTCGATGTAACAAATTGGGTTACAAGAGCTTGTATAGTCATATACAAGATAGATTAGTTTTGCTCATCTTTAACATTGAATTTTAGAAACTTGTACAAGGATAATTTAGGAATAGAAAGCTTGCTTTCTTATAAAGAGAATGAAATTATGAACTTGCTCAATGAAAGTTTAGGGTGAGAAACTTGCCTTGTATGTAAGCTACATAAGAAATAATATTCGCCAATTACCCTACATATATCATTGAAATCGCAACAACAATTAGTTACATTAACATCTATTTCATTAGTTTAGTTTTCATTTTTAATCAAGTCTATACTCCTTAACGTAGAACTTGATTATCCTACTCATTCACGTAACACGAAACTGAATTCTCAACTATATCATAGTATACGACATGGTGATTGTAAAACAATTCCAATTCAAATGACATCACATTACGAACTTTCACAACTTACTAATTCATTAATCTATAATTTTGGTGTTGTTATTACAATACAAAACTATGCCTTATAACACGTTTTAGGTCCTTTACAAATCATTAAAATATGTCAAGTTAATAATTTCCAAGATATGTTGTTAACAACTCATCATCGGGTCTCGACCGACCACTAGCCTGGCGTATAAGTTTTTACACTTGTTATGGCGCTTTTCGCGCCATGACGATACAACAAGCCTGGTAATAATAACGGTGCACCAGCATAAAGCAATAGCCAATACCATACGCCGCGATACAAACAGTGTGCCACACGACATCGGTCGCGCTGCATAACGCTACCAAGACGATGCATCAGTTCCAGTTTTGTAGAAACTCGAAATCAGACTAAGTTATAGGCCAAAAATCCTAATTCTACAGAATTTCACCGCACTTCAACATCTAGAACTTCGTACTAACATAGCTACACATGCTATTCATCACTCTATATATGAAAACATCACATATACAAGAATTTGAAGAATCAAAACTATAATTTTCCAAATTTCTTCATTTTTACACTTTTAACAAATTTGATCGCCACGAAATCGTTTCTTAAACAATTGACATGATTTAAACTACGTTGTTTTCGTTTCCTAACATATTACCACAATCCTACATCAAATTGCAGATTACATCACATGTTTGACAAGTAATTTTATACTTTCTTAAGCTCTTTTTTCAAGTATAAACACTATTATTATAATTTCTTTCCCACCTAGCCAATTTTTACGAATTTGATAACTAATATACAATTAAAGATGATAACCAACCAATTTATCAAGAGTATACATATACATAATCAACATATGAAACAACAATTCCACAAAAATCCATTATAGAGCACTTTAAGTTTAGAACTCCAACTTGAAAATTTAGGAATAAGTTATACCTTGAATTTTGTAGTAGCAAGATGATAGAATCCTTCCTCAACCCCTAACAGTTCGCAGAGACTACACTCAAATTAACCCTCTGTGTTTCTCCTCTCTATATTTCTATGTTATCAAGCTTTAGGAAAAATAAGACGCATAATATAACTGGCCTCCCACTAACCCGCGTAACTTCAGTTATAAAACCCAAACAGGTAGCGTCAGTTGAATAAGCCAAAGGACACAAGGCCTTGTTTGGCTAAGCACATACTCCCAACTTGATTATTTTTATATTACTTATATTATATAGTTTCATGTCACATTCTAGTTAATTAAATAACTTTAGCTTAATTACTTTAAATAACTTGTAATGGTAATTAAAATAATTTCTATTATAATTACATTTATGAAAAATAAATAATTATATATCTAATTTATTTAATAAATTAGAAACATCAATTTATTTAATTTATTTACTTCGTTTAAATTAAACAATTTATTTACTTTAATTTTCTTCTTAAATATTAAGCAATTGATTTAATTTAATTATTTCCTTAAATTAAATCCTTCAAATAAAATTATCATTATTCAATTCAATTACCAAACTAATTCACCACAATTTATCAACTATTTATTTGTCTCAATAAATAAATTATTTAAAATATTTATTTAATTTAATAATTATATCAAATTACAAATTTCTCAATCGTTACCCTTCCCTCCTTAAAAGGATTCTCTCCCCAGAATCACAACTCAAAAAATTTATTCGTTACAGGCCCGTAATGCATTGATGGACAGTTGTTGGCATGATCAAGAGCATTGGTGAAAACACTAATATCTTTGGCCCGTAGTGCATGGATAATTTGTGGTTGTGATACTAAAGAATATCATTGATCATAGTGCAGGGGTGATTCGATGATGTGGATTATTTATTAAGCTGAGTCTCAGCAATAAAATTGATGATAAACCTTTTAAATCATAGAAGATGATAGATTTCATGCTCTACTTGACTCTTCTAATGGATTGCTTGTTCCACTGCAGTTAAACTTGATGTTTATTATATTTTATCAGTTTAACACTATTGAAGGCTAACGATAAATTATTCTGCATTATTGTAGTCATAATATTTCTTATTGGGCTAGTTGAGCTCACCCTTTGCTTTCATTGTTCTTTTCAGGAAATGAGAATATAGCTGGGACTAGTCGGGGAACTGAGTGACGATCCAAATGTTTGCATTAGTAGTCCACACTATTCTATGAAATAGTGTGATAATAAATGTATTGAGGACTCCATTTGAGTTTGAATACTGTCTAGAAGACAATATTCGTATTAAAACTCTCAGTTTATGTTTTGTCGTATTTTACACAATAATTGTATTATTAAGTTATATTTGAATTTTATACCATGTATTTGGGGACTCAAGATGGGTGATGTATACCTATTTTGGGGGCGTCACAAAAGTTTACAAAGGTAAACTCAAGTATGGTCATGTGCTATGTGAGATCCTTTAGCATGTATGTATGTTAATGTATAAGTGTAGGGGTAGGTTAGAGTTGGATTGAAATCAGGAGAGCAAAGCCCAACCCTGGTGTGTCCAGGGGACAGCACAGCTGAGCCATCCCTAAGCCTAGACCAATATGCCATCCTGAAATCTTGTCAAAATTCTGTTTTTGATCTGAAGTTTAAGGCTTGCTTATATGATTTCTTTACCTTGTAATATATGACCAATATGCCATGTAATGTGTGAAGAAGCATACTATATGATGACTTGATTCTTGTAAGTGTAGACTCATATTAGTTTACACATACTAATTGAAAAGACCGACTTGTTAACGTTAGGTCGTTTCAACGCAAGTTAATTAAAGGTAGAATTAAATTGTAGCTAAGCAAGCAGGCAAGTTCCCTAACCTTACTCAAATTTATATTGGGCAAGTCTCCGAACTTCACTTTTTAGTTGTGCAAGTTCCTTAATTCTTACTCTTTTACTTGAGCAAGTATCCGAACACTAATTTTATTGTGTTTCAAGTTTCCTAACTTACACAACTTTAGATTGTGTGCAAGTTTCCTATCCTTCTCATATTGTATTGAGCAGGTTAGTGTTGAAATGAAAGTTGTTCATTTAAGCTTGAACTTTATTTCCAACCACGCTATTATGTGGTTCAATTACTTTACAATTATTCCACATCGATATTATTGATATTCGCACTTAGTGCACTTGAGTTCGTACAGTCTTAAACTTGTGCATCAATTAAAGTTCTATAATTCTTGATCTGTGTCAGATAGAGTCTGAACCTTTGTTCGGTCAAAAAAAGTGTATGAAGTGTTATAAAAGCTATCCAAACTAATTGATGGTAAGTATTTTTAGACTGAAAGAACAACCCTTTTATGATAGGGGAGTACCCCAAGTATCTAAAATAAGATACAAAAAGCAGATTTAAATGTTATGCATATATATGGTGTACGCGAGGCTGATCCCCTCAAGTACTTATTCTGTAGCCAGTAACCAAAGGGTAAATCAGCTATTGATTCCATTGGAGTTTTATAGTTCAAAGTCAACTTGACTATCAGTTATTCTAAAAAGAAATCATTATCTTTGCTTCCAATATTCATATTGTTGAATCCTTCAGATATTCATATTGTTGAATTCATTGTCGGATATTTTCCATTCATCATGATATATCCTTATTGTTGTATTTAAATTTGCTGATCAAACTTGTTGCTCATCCTTGATATATCATGAATTATATTGCAGCTAAGCCTGAGACCTCAGGAAAGGACAAGGGTAAAGGAAAGATGTAGAATAATTACGAGGAGCAGTCTTTACTTTATGCCTAGTTTAAATTATTGTTATATATTATGTACCCTAATAACTATTATAGGGTATGTTTGTAAGATTGTATTAAGGTTATCGAATCTTGGGACTAGTAACACCTTTTGAATGAACAATGCACATTTATTATATTCCGCATTTTAGTTATTGTACGTTGTTTAGAGGAGGATGTTTGTATTTTATCGTGATGACGAGACTGCGGTCAGAGGACCCAGATTCGGGGGTGTCACAGGTTGGTATTAGAGATGTAGGTTATAAACTTTAGGAATGCGAAACCTAGGTTATAACCTTAGTAGAAAACTCAAATAGAGTATGTAAGTGATGGGTTGAGGAAATCCATTGAGTTTTATTGTGATACTGAAGTTGTTTATTTAAATAAAAAATGATTGATAGACGTCTTAAACTTCTTAATAACAACATGTATAGCATATCACATAAAGCCTAATAGTTTTCTTCTTTTCCTCAGATTATGCCGCCTAAGAGACTATCGCGGAACTAGAGGGAGGAAGGATCTGTTAAAAATGGTGGAGGAGAAAATGTCGATCCAATGCAGAACTTCGTTAACCTGTTAACTGAGACAATGCAAAATAGACCCCTGCCAGCAGTAGGGCAGCTAGGACAACACTTGGCTAGCTTTAAGGACTTTAAATTGGTAGGACCACCGGAGTTCCGGGGAACCTTGGACCCAATTAAAGCCCAGACATGGATAGAAGAAATAGAGAAGGTGTTTGATGTCGCATGAGTGGCAGAAGCACAAAAGACGAGTTTTGCCACTTTCATGATGAAGGGCGAAGCTAACTATTAGTGGAAAGCCAATAAGGGACGAATAGACGAAGGAGTTATTCCTTGGGATAGATTTAAGGAGCTATTCCTCGAGAATTACTTCTCGGAGAATACGCAACAGGACATGGAAGTTAATTTTCTAGAACTGAAGCAAGGAAATATGATTGTGATGCCCCCAAAACAGGTATACATCACCCATCTTGAGTCGCCAAATACATGGTACATAATACAATATAGAAAATTAATTATACAACATTAGCTGAGAGTTTTTACACGAATATTTTCTTCTAGACAATATCAAAACTCAAATGGAGTCCTCATTACAATTATTATCACATTATTTCATAGAATAGTGAGGACTATTATGACACCATCTCAGACCATCACTCCGATCCCCGACTAGTCCCGGCTACGTTTTCATTTCCTGGAGAGAATAATGAAAGCAAAAGGGTGAGCTCAACTAGCCCAGTAAAAAATATTATGACTAAGATAATGCAGAATAAATTATCGTTAGCCTTCAACAGTATAACAACTGATAGAATACAATAGACAACAAGTTTTAGATCAACAATTGCAGCGGAATAAGCAATCCATTAGAAGAGTCAAATAGAACATAATGTCTACTATCTCCTCTAGATTAAAAGTCCATTGTTAATATTTCATTCCTGTAATACTCATAAACAGTTCTTTGTTATACCCAAGAAAAAAAGAACTCTCATCACCTGTCTTCACCTGAACCACCAAAGATTATATTTAAATTCATATTTCATATTTATAATCATGTAAATCAACAGTTTCTCCTTGCCACAAAGGCTTAATAGAACGATTACTCAATATCCTTACCCCAAAGGCTAAAGATATTCAAATGTAATAATAATGATCATACCAATCAGTTGTCTACCTTTGCACTACGGGCCAAAAATATTCAACTATAAAACAAATGGTCATGATCATACCAATCAATTGTCTATCAGTGCACTACGGCCAAAGACATTCAACTGTTAACTAATGGTCATGATCTTGCCAATCACATCATCGAATTATCCATGCACTATGGACCAAAGATATTCGTTATTATCACCAGTGGTCAAGATCATGTCATACACCTGTCCATTGTTTCACTACAGGCCAAAGCTATCAATCAACAGTTCGTCTTTGCACATAAGCCAAAGATATACAACTGTAAAACCAATAATCAACAGTCCATCTTTGCACGTAAGCCAAAGATGATTTTTCATCACAATATAAGCATGAGAATGATGACAATGATATAAGTATTAATCAAACGAAATAAAGGATAAATATTAAAGACTTTAAATTTATCCAGAGTTTAAAAATATCCAAATTGTCAACATGATACTGCTTTGTGGAGTAAAGTTCAAGAATAATATTCATGTATCAAAAATAATTTGGACAGAAAAGAAATATATTTTTTGGGTGAATAGTATCCTGTGAATAGTACCCTGTGAATAGTACTTCAGGAATTGTACCTCGTGAATATTACCCCGGCATGAAAAGTGCCCCAAATACCCGAGTGAATAATATTCGAGTGAATAATAATCAGGTGAATAATAACTTATGAATAGTAACTCGTGAATAGTACTCCGGCATAAAAAGTGCCCCAAATACCCGAGTGAATAATATTCGAGTGAATAGTAACCGGGTGAATAGTAACTCGTGAATAGTACTCTGGCATGAAAAGTGCCTCGAATACCCGAGTGAATAATATTTGAGTGAATAGTAATCAGGTGAATAGTAACCCGTAAATAGTAACTCATAAATAATATTCCGGTATAAAAAGATCAATAATTATCAAGAAAGCTCAGAATAATATTTTCATGAAAAATTACTGGATGAAACACAAATATTAAAGATATTCTACTAATTTCACGGAGTATAGAAGCAATACTTTAACAAAATGAGTGCAGAATTAGGAATACGAAATGAAATAAAATTACTCACATACTACAGAGTATGGAAGAAAATATTATTTCTACAAATACTGAAAAAATAATATCCCTTACGAATACAAAAGAAATAATACCCCTTACGACTGTTGAACGAAAATAATATTCCTACGAATATTGAACGAAGATGATATTCTTTACGAATATTGAACGAAAATAATATTCATACAAATACAAAAAATAATATCTCTTCAGAATATGAAATAAATAATACCTCTTACTTCAGAAGAAGACTGGATATTAGAATAGTGAAGTAGCAGACTTATCTTCTTCTTTCTCTCTATAGCTTCTCTCTCTATAATTGCTCTTGTGAATCTTAGCGAATTGGTCAGAATGTAGGAAGAATGAGCTTTTATTTATAGGAAAACATAGTTTCGATAATTGCACGTTTTGGGGCTCGAAATATTATAGTATAATACCTTCATCTTTTCCATCATTTTTAATTTAGTACTGCAAGTATTATCAAACTTGCACCAAATCCCCTAATAGTACATCATGTGAATCAATAGTACAATCATGTGAATCAATAGTTCTATACATGTGAAAAAAATAATTATAGTATAGTACCTTCATCTATACCTCCATTTTTAATTTAGTCATGCAAGTATTATCAATCTTGCACCACATCCCCTAATAGTACATGCATGTGAATCAATAGTACACACAGATGAACAAATACTTATAAGCATGTTAATTAATAGCAATTAATTGCTCATTTATCCGATTAATTACCCGATTAGTCAATATAACCTCCAGACATCAATTATTATCGGAATAGATGTCGATTTCCACTAACACTAATAATCCCAACACAATGGAAATATCAATTTCATCTTTAATCAACACAAACTTATTCATCATTAATATTATAACTCAAAATATTTAACAACCAGATCATTCCCAGGAAATAGGGGGCTTTCCGATAAGGATTTCTCCCTATTGGCGCGCAATTAGGTGACCAAACCTCTCCTTAACAGAACTTCTAGACACTCTCAATATTACAAATAATAATATGAATAACTTTATCGTATCAATTATTGATTTAATAATATAAAATATTAATACTGTGATAATAATTGAATCAATAATATGAGAGTTGATGTAGCAAATACTATAGCAATAATTGAGTATAACTGAGTGACTTCTTACGTAAGCATCAATAATCAATACCGTGTGCTACTATGCAACCACGCATATTACTGTACTTTTTGTAACGCCTCCAAATTCGGGTATCTTCCAACCCGACATATGCTGCTATACGGTACTACCATTAATACATTCATTCAATTGAAAAGCCTCAACAGAACAAATATGTCTTCTATATATTTTAAGAATTATTTATATTTCCAAGGTTTTATACCCATTACAAAAGTTCTTTATCATAATATCAATTACATTATAACATTAAACCTATATTATTACATAGACAGCTTAACGGTCTACCTTAGCCTTTCCTTTATCCTTATTCGATCCTTAAGGACGTTCAGTCTTAGCTGCATTCATATGGTTCAAGCAAGAGTGAGCATAACTAGCTCAACAAGTATGACAATTTCATTAAACAACATGCTTGACAAATAGGAATCGTATATCTTCAGTAACTGAACAATAGTTATGAAGTACTATTGATAATTCAAAATAGCACTTCACCTTTCGTTAAAAATGTTTTACAATGACAATATTCAGTAAAACATCAATTCCGGTACAAGTCCTTGAGCATTTCATTTTTTCTTAAAAAAGGATAACCCGACACTAAGTCTGTAAGTCCTGGCATTACTTATGAGCACTTCTAGGTGATTAGCCTATAGTACTCTATGTTGATCAACACTACATTCATTAAACGTATGTACATTTAAGTTTTGGCAACCTCACGTGCCTGTCGTTTGATGACAAAACATTTGTTTAGCGTACTCAGTCTTCTTTTGAAAACCATATCAAGTAGTTGACAAAAGATAACAACATTTGATAAGAGTTGCATAGATTATCAATAATCCACCAAATACATTAGTCTAGCCGAAAGAATTGGCTATAACTCCATCATACATTAATTCATGCGTAAGGATACATGAATTATAAAGCTTGTTCAGATTGAACTGAGACAAGGGTGAGAACACTTGCCTTCAGCGTCTGCTATGGTATAATTACTTTATGTTCGAGTCTTTAAACTATCTGCAATACATGATCACATAACGCACCACATTAGGTCATATATAATAAAGTATGTAAACGACTATATCTTACCCTTCTTCTCAATTTAATCATGTAATAGATTTGTTTACTAATGGTTCCGGCTTGTCATTATACTTACATTCATAATTGGATAGGTTATCATCAACCTTTACATACCATCCTTAAGGTTTAACAATGTTTTAACAATGTTACTTCAAGTTCTTTAAGGTAAGTTCACTTTGAATTAATCACCTTACCTTCCTTTATACTTATAACCATTCTTCACAATCTTTGATCTAGGGTTGGTGCATGCGCCAAACTTATTCTCTTTAGTCGAGAAATTGCAGCTGCATGAGAATATAGTAGGTAAGTCCCGAACTTGGCCTTGCGGTAGCATGAGTCCTTGCTTTCGATTGGCCATTGCTGCCTTTTCACTCCTCAGTATGTCAAGTATTATTCATGACGCTGCGGCACGATAAATTGGCCTTGAAATTGGCATAGCGGCCAAATTTCTCTGCCAGAGATAGTTTTGATAGTTTCTCGACTTTGCGAAATTCCCGGGCTCATAACTTCTTCGTTATAAGTCCTAATTGGCTCGTTCAAAAGCCTACGGTTCACAAATTACATACTCTACGTGTTCATGCAAGAATTTTATATTTTCAACTTCGTTTGCTCAAAATTCACCTTTTGGTTCATTTTTAACGAAAACGATACGTTCGTGAACGTTCAATGCTAGTTTCGTCGTTCTAAGTCGGAATTCGGTCATTTTCTAGTCCGCAACTCTATAATGCAAAATATGACTTGTCTCCTTTGAAAACCAACATTTTTGAGTTCAATCAAAAAATTCAACTATATTTTGAGAATTTCACGAATTCAACGATTATCGTCCAACCGTGCAATTTCTGGCATAACTTATGATTTGTTCATTGTTTTAAATGAATTCAATTCATCATATGAACATCTCAACATACTTATTATAACAACTTATTTCATGTTGGATTTTGACTTATTCTTTCATGAGCTTATAACTTATTAAGGTATAAACTACTTATAGCTTCATTGCTCATGACTTATGATAATTAAAGTCTTTTAATCATCATCCTTATATGTTCTCAACATATAAAGTTCATTCATGTATATATGTTACAATTCTTACAAATTCTTTGTTTTCATACAAACTTCTTAAGGTAAGCCTATAACAAGTTCATATAGATTCTTCATAAGTTCATAACTTATGGAAGTTTAAATTACTTATTTTCGACTTATGCGGCTTAAGTCCATTAATCAATCATTCTTATTACTTCTTAACATACATATTCATTAATCCACACTTCTCTTATCAACCTATCATGGTAGAGATGGAAGATTAATGGACAAGAAGTCTTACCATTGATGTTCTTTGGAATAAGTCTTCTTCTTCTTCTTACAAATGAAAGTAGCTTATTCTCTCTAACACTTAAGCACTTTATAAGTTGTTGGATGATTTGAACAAGTAGCAAATGACTAGCAAACTCCTTCTATTTATAGAATTTCCAAAGTTAGGGTGGTTTGGTCATTATATCATTCCACCTCCTTAAGCCACCTCCTTACTATTCATTACTTGTTAAGCACAACACTTATCTCCTAGCAAATATCGATGAATAGTGTTTTTCGGAAAATTTCTCGGAAAATTTTTATTTTCGTCTTGGAAATTTAAACACTTTAATTATTTCATGTAGCTAAAATACTACGATATTCCAACATTATTAGGTTATAAAATGACAACCATCTTGATAACACATATAATATAATTTTATTCATTATTTAATTCAATAAAATTATTTTACAATAAAATCCAAATTTCTCAGTCGTTACATCCTTCCCCCTTTATAAGGATTCTGTCCCCAGAATCTCATCTTACTTTAAACAAATAATTGAGGAAAAATTTCCCTCATCTTTTCTTCTAACTCCCACGTTGCTTCTTCAGCATCGTGGTTCTTCCATAACACCTTAACCGAAGGTATAACTTTGTTCCGTAGAATTGTCTCTTTTTCTATCGATGATTTGAATCTGCATTTCTTCGTACGTTAAGTCTTTCTCGATATGAATCGGCTCATACTCGATTGTGTGCTTATAATCTGGCTTATGAGGATGAAATACAAATATGTGAAACACGTTATGTATCCGTTCTAGGTCTGGAGGTAATGCTATCACATAAGCTACCTCTCCCACCCGTTTTAATACCTCAAAAGGTCCTATAAACCTTGGACTTAACTTTCCCTTCTTTCCAAAGCGTATCTTTCCTTTCCAAGGAGATACCTTTAGAAACACATACGAGCCTACTTCAAACTCTCAATTTATTCGATGCGAGTCTGCATACTTCTTCTGTCTGTCTTATTCTGTGACAAGACGCATCTATATTAACTTCACTACATCCGTTGTCTGCTGCACCAATTCTGGTCCTAGCATTCGGCGTACTCCCACTTCATCCCAATACAATGGCGTTCTATACTTCCTTCCATATAATGCTTCGTAAGGCGGCATGCCTATGTTTGCATGATAACTATTGTTATACGCAAACTCTACTAGTGGTAGGTGATCATCCCAACTACCCTTGAAATCCATGACGCAAGATCTCAACATATCTTCTAACGTCTGAATTGTCCTATCGCCCTGTCCATCAGTTTGTGGATGATACGCTGTACTTAACTTCAGCTGCGTTCCCAACTGTTCTTGCAAATTCCTCTAAAAGTTCAATGTGAATCGTGGATCACGATCTGACACAATTGATACTGGTACTCCATGTCTGGAAATAATTTCCTTAACATAAAGTTTAGCTACCTGGTCTAAGTTATACTTGACCCTAATTGGCAAAAAGTGAGCCAACTTTGTCAATCCACTATTACCCAAATCGCATCGTACCCTTTTACCGTAATCGGAAGTCCCACCACAAAGTCCATCATGATATGCTCCCACTTTCATTCTGGAATCTCCAATTACTGTAACAAGCTACTTGGTCATTGGTGTTCGGCCTTAACTCTTTGACAAGTCAAGCACCTACTCACATACTCAGCTATTTCTCTCTTCATGTTCGGCCACCAAAAACTCTGTTGATGGTCTTAATACATCTTAGTGCTACCAGGATGAATCGAGTACCTTGAACTATGAGCTTCTTGTAACACTTGTTCCTTTAATTTCATCTAATTCGGAACCCAAATTCTTCCTTCAAATCTTAATAATCTCTCATTATCAAGACTATACTTAATATCTTTTTCATCGGCTAACCTCTTCTTCATTTGGTCACACTCATCCATTTTGAATCTCTATTGTAAACAGTCTTTATCCCAATTCACTTGGAAACTTAACTTCTATTTCCATTCTAGCCATATCTGTTATTAACTTATCTTGAGCCATTAACACAAACATCTTTTCCCGACCCTTCCTACTTAAGGCGTCGGCGACTACATTGGCTTTTCTAGGGTGATAAAGGATTTCGCAGTCGTAATCCTTTATCAACTCTAGCCATCTCCTCTTCCTCATATTCAACTCCTTCTGTGTGAAGATATATTTTAGACTCTTATGGTCCGTGTATATCTCACATTTCTCCCCATAAAGATAATGTCTCCATATCTTTAAGGCAAATACTACCGCGGCCAGTTCCAGATCATGAGTAGGGTAAACTTTCTCATAATCCTTCAACTACCTTGATGCATACTCAATGACCTTGCCATGCTGCATGAACACGCAACCAAGTCCTCTATGCGAAGCAACACTATACACTACGAAATTTCATGTGTCATCGTGTAATGACAAAACAGGCGCTTCACTCAACCTCTTCTTCAGTTCTTGAAATCTGTCTTCGCATTTATCTGACCATACGTATTTCACCGTCTTCCTTGTCAAGTTAGTCAATGGAGTAGCTATCTTCAAAAAATCTTGAATAAATCTTCGATAGTATCCCGCTAATCATAAAAAACTCCGCACCTCAGTCGGCATTTTTGGTTATTCCCAGTTCATCACTGCTTCTACCTTCACTGGATCCACTGAAATCCCTTCTTGGTCAATAACATGACCTAAAAACTGCACTTTCTCTAGCCAAAATTCACACTTAGTGAATTTCGCATATAACTTCTCCTTTCTTAGTGTCTCCAACACTAATCTTAGGTGTTCAGCATGATCTTCTGGCGTCTTAGAATAGACTAGAATATCATCGATAAAAATAACGACGAACTTGTTAAAATATTATTTGAACACTCTGTTCATCATATCCATAAATGCAGCTGGTGCATTAGTCAACCCAAACGACATTACCAGAAACTCATAATGACCATAACGAGTCCTAAAGTCTGTCTTTGATACATCCTCCTTCCTAACCTTCAATTGGTGATACCCCGCCCGCAAATCTATCTTAGAAAAATACTTTGCCTCTTTCAACTGATCAAAAAGATCATCGATTCTGGGCAATGGGTATTTATTCTTTATCATTAACTTGTTCAACTCTTGGTAGTCGATACAAAGCCTTAATGATTCGTCTTTCTTCTTGACAAACAATACCGGTGCCCCCACGAGGAAACAATTGGTTGAATGTACTTTCTGTCCAATAGTTCCTGTAACTGAACCATTATCTCTTTCATTTCCACAGGCGCCATACGATACGGTGCCCTTGAGATTGGTGCCGCTCCTGGCACAATGTCTATTACAAATTATGTCTCCCTATCTGGCGGTAGACCAGGTAATTAACTTGGAAATACATCCATGAATTTGTTTACTGTAGGTATTTGTTCCATGGTCGCTCCCACTCGCTGGGTATCGACAACATAACACAGATAAACTACGCATCCCTTCCTTAAAAGTTTTCTAGTTTGTGTCATCGTAAGACAACATGAACGTCCCAGCGATTTATTACCGTAAAATATTACAGGAGGTTGTCTCAACATCCTAATGTTTACACATTTCTTCTGACAATCTATAATTGCACCATGGTTAAACAACCAATCCATTCCGAGAATTACATCGAATTCTCCTAACTTTATCAGTATCAAATCTACCGATAATTTATAACCTCGTATATCTATGCAACAACTCCTATGAATATCTTCAACAGGAATTATCTCTTCGTTTGCTACCTTAATATTCAAAGGTATAAGCAACTTTTCAGGAAGTAATCATAATCATCTAGAAAAATCGCATGCTATAAACGAACAAGTAGCACCCGAATCAAACAGCATGTAAGCATTTATGTCGTTGATTAGAATAATACCTGGGACTACATCCCCTGATGTCACCGCATCTGGGAGCGTCACATTAAAGGTGCAGACCATTGGCCTTCCCGGCTACGCTGAACCACAAATAGCTAACTTACCACTATTACTGCCCTTATTCCCATCTGTCCCCTTCTTCGGGAAATTCTTTGCTACGTGGTTAGTTGATTCACATACAAAGCATCCGTGATTCTTCTTCAGACTTGGACAGTTAGGCGAAATGTGCCCTTCCTGTCCACAGTTGTAACATATTTCCTTCCCCTTGAGACAGACTCCTAAGTGAGTGTTCCCATAGGTTTTGCAAGCCTCCATCCTCCTCTTAGGATCCCCTTGTTTTACTCCGGTATTCCCAGAGTTAAACCTCTTCCTCTTTTAACCGTCACCACTACCGCTGGCTCCCTCGGTCTACATTCCACCATCGACTTTACCCTTATTTTTCTTATCTTTGTGGTACTGGCTAAGAGCCTCATTCCCACCCTCGGCAATTATTGCCTTTTCCAGTATGGTCCCAAAGGAAGTACTGTGGAACACAAAAATTCGGTTATAGAGCTAGGGTTTCAAGTCCTGCTCAACCCGTCTACCCTTTCTTACCTCCGTATCCTCTTGATGTGGAGCAAACCTTGCCAGTTCATTAAACTTTGCAGCATACTAGGGAACCGTCATGCCCCCTTGTTTCAAGTCAAGAAATCGCATCTTCATCTTTCCCTACATAATCGTGGGAAAGTAGTTCTCGAAGAATATCTCCTTAAACCTTACCCATGTTAAATTTTCTATATCGGCCCTAGCCTGGTTTGCCTCGCACCAGAAATTGGCCACACCGTTCATCATATAGGTTGCAAAGGCAACCTTCTGGCCTTCGTCAACATTTGCTATAAAAAATGCTTTCTCAATCTCTTTCACCCAAGTCTGGGCTTCTATAGGGTCCGTAGTTACTTTGAACTCCGGCGGACTGACAATTTTGAAATCCTTAAAAGTAGTAGCTCGTACTACCCCGAGATTTATGGGTACATTAGCCCCAGTTCTATGAAACGAGGCCTTTAAAAGATTAACGAACTCTTGCATCAGATTAACCGGACCTCCCTCCGGTTGATTAACATTAACATCTTGATTTCGTTGTCTCATTCTTGGCGGCATTTTGCTGTTAAGAAAATAACATGTCATTATTACTTTCTTCTTATTATTTAGTTATTATTCGTTATTACACAATAACTTCAACTCATTACACAATATGTCCATAAAAGGCTTATATTGATTCATTACTTATAGTATAATACTACCTTGTTTACATTATATAGCCTAAGCTGATTACAACACTATCCCGCAACTGCTCTCCAAAAATTAGGATTTACAAAAGACTACCCTTTGATATACAAAAGAGGGTTTTACGTCACTACTAGATATATAATATTTACATATCTAAACTATTATAGCTATTGCAAGATTACATCTGTCCTATGGCATTCTCAAAATCATTCTTGGCAAGACCGGCAGTAACATCACGACTGATAGTATGTCGAGTCTGCCATTCTTCTATCGGGTACCCAGCTACTTGTTACTAGAAGTCCGAATGAGAACTCCTATGTATATAGGACATCCTTTCTATCTTTTATTTCCTAGTCTTTAGTTCCTGCTTGATCTCAAAGACTTCGTGTTTCAGCTCGTGGACCTTGTCCTTGGCCAAAACTCGATCATCATGCTCCTCTTCCCATATACCCTTCATACTAGTCTTGTCTTCCCAGAGAGCTTGAAGGTCCTCTTTTAACTCCTTTATCTCCTTACAATACTGGATGTTTCTATCCAACACTGACATGAATAATGCCCTAATTAACTCCCCCAGAATCAACTTTGTTGTAGGTGCTACCGGGTCAAAGGACATCATATCCACCTCTTCCTCTATTATGCCATCAAACACATACATGTAGTCTAAGTTGTCCGAGTCTCCAGACTCGATTGTCACCACTTTCGGTTCTACTGCTATAGGATTTGGTAGGATCTCTACTTGATTCACTGAATCCTCACTTACTATATGTATATCTCTATACATTTCATTTTCTCGTGACATCTACAATAAAACAATATAGTTTGATTAGTACACATAAGTAGAGTAATAAAAACACATAACCTAATTATAATGCATTTTTATAGGGTTACTTTCCATCTTTTACTTCTTTGACTTTTCTTAAGGTTATGACTTAAGGTTCTAATTTCCCCCTTAAGTTTTATAACCTGGGCTTTGATACCAACCTGTAACGTCCCCAAATCTGGGTATCTTCCAACCCGATATATGGTGCTATACGGTACTACAATTCATACATTCACTTAATTGAAAAGCCTCAACATAACGAATATATCTTCTATATATTCAAAGAAATATTTACATTTCCCAGGTTCTATACCCATTACAAAAGTTCTTTGTCATAATATCAATTACATTACAACATTAAACCTATACTATTACATAGACAGCTTAACGGTCTGCCTTAGCCTTTCCTTTATCCTTATTCGATCCTTCAGGACGTTCAGTCTTAGCTGCATTCATATGGTTCAAGCAAGAGTGAGCATAACTAGCTCAACAAGTATGACAATTTCATTAAACAACATGCTTGACACATAGGAATCGTATATCGTCAGTAACTAAACAATAGCTATGAAGTACTATTGATAATTCAAAATAGCACTTCACCTTTCTTTAAAAATGTTTTACAATGATAATATTCAGTAAAACATCAATTCTGGTACAAGACCTTGATCATTTAATTCTTTCTTTAAAAAGGACAACCCGACACTAAGTCTATAAGTCTAGCATTACTTACAAGCACTTTTAGGTGATCAGCCTATAGTACTCTATGTTAATCAACACTATATTCATTAAACGTATGTACGTTTAAGTTGTAGCAACCTCATGTGCCTATCGTTTGATAGCAAAACATTTGTTTAGCATACTCAGTCTTCTTTTGAAAACAAATCAAGTAGTTGACAAAAGAAAACAACATTTGATAAGAGTTGGATAGATTATCAATAATCCACCAGATACATTAAGTCTGACCGAAAGAATTTGCTTTAACTCCATCATACATCAATTCATGCGTAAGGATACATGAATTACAAAGCTTGTTCAGATTGAACTGAGACAAGGGTTAGAACACTTGCCTTCAGTGTCTGCTACGGTATAATTACTTTATGTTTGAGTCTTTAAAGTCTCTACAATACATGATAACATAACGCACCACATTAGGTCATATATAATCAAGTATGAATACGACTATATCTTACCCTTCTTCTCAATTTAATCATGTAATAGATTTGTTTACTATTCGTTACGGCTTGTCATTATACTTCCATTCATAATTGGATAGGTTAAAATCAACCTTTACATACCATCCTTAAGGTTTAACAATGTTACTTCAAGTTCCTTAAGGTAAGTTCACTTTGAATTAATCACCTTACCTTCCTTTATACTTATAACCATTCATCACTATCTTTGATCTAGAATCAGTGCCATGGCAACTGTTTTTTCTATAAGCGTTGCTATACATGAGAATATAGTAGGTAAGTCCGGACTTGGGCTGCTAAGTCTGAGTCCTTGCTCGTTGGTCGTGTCATTGGCGCGCCACTCCTCAATATGTCGAGTAGTACTATGCGGTATAACTGCACGACAAATTAGTGCCGACCTCATGCACCAGATAGTTTTGACAATTTCTCAACTTTGCGAAATTCTCGGGCTCATAACTTCTTCGTTATAAGTCCGAATTGTCTCGTTCAAAAGCCTACGGTTCACAAATTATATACTCTACGTGTTCATTCAAGATTTTTATATTTTCGACTTCGTTTTCTCAAAATTCACCTTTTGGTTAATTTTTAACGAAAACGATAAACATTCGTGAACGTTCTATGCTCGTTTCTTCGTTCTAAGTCAGAATTCGGTCATTTTTGAGTCCGTAACTCTATATCGTCAAATATGACTTGTGTCCATCGAAAACCAACATTTCTGAGTTTAATCACAAAATTTGACTTCTATTCCCAGAATTTCACGGATTCGACGATTATCGTCCAACTGTGCGATTTTCGGCACAATTTCATTACTTATGATTTGTTCATTGTTTCAAATAAATTCAATTCATCATATGAACATCTCAACATACTTATTAGAACAACTTATTTTCATGTTAGATTTTGACTTATTCTTTCATGAGCTTATAACTTATTAAGGTACAAACTACTTATAACTTCATTGCTCATGACTTATGATAATTAAAGTCTTTTAATCATCATCCTTATATGTTCTCAACATATAAAGTAATTCATGTATATATGTTACAATTCTTACAAATTCTTTGTTTTCATACAAACTTCTTAAGGTAAACCTATAACAAGTTCGTATAGATTCTTCATAAGTTCGTAACTTATGCAAGTTTAAATTATTTATTTCAGACTTATGCGGCTTAAGTCCATTAATCAATCATTCTTATTACTTCTTAACATACATGTTCATTAATCCAGACTTCTCTTATCAACCTACCATGGTAGAGATTGAAGATTAATGGACGAGAAGTCTTACCCTTGAGGTTCTTTGGAATAAGTCTTATTCTTCTTCTCACAAATGAAAGTAGCTTATTCTCTCTAACACTTAAGCACTTTATAAGTTGTTGGATGATTTGAACAAGTAGCAAATGACTAGCAAACTCCTTCTATTTATAGAATTTACAAAGTTAGGGTAGTTTGGTCATTATATCATTCCACCTCTTTAAGCCACCTGCTTACTATTCATTACTTGTTAAGCATAACACTTATCTCTTGCTTGGCCATTACACTTAAATCTTGGTCATCACTCAAAATTCTTGGTCACCAAGATTAACCATATTAACATGGTTTACCCCATGGGTCACTACAACCCAATGGATCCTAGCTTGAGCTTGGATTAACTTACTTAACTTTTGGGCTTGCATTAACAAATATTAATTTGTTCATTAATTAACATTTGGGCCTTACCATAAATTCACTCGGGCTTGTACAAAATCCTAACAAATCCTACAAGTCCAATACTATTACTCAATACATATACGTATTGTTTACTTATTATTCTCGTATTCTAACTCATATATAATTTCATCATATACGATATTCCATCATTCATACAAACTCGTATAATACTTCGTATTATACTCGTATTCATTACCTCGTACAATACTTACATATCATATGATTTTTACTTAACTCATTAATACTTCACTTTCATTAACGTTCTCAATTTAAGTCCGCAAGCGAAATATTGTTTTTTCCATACTTAGATTATTATTACATAATCCGTCTTATCTTGATATTCTATCATTACATATTTATCGGAAGTTCAAAAATAATTCTCTAGCAAATATCGATGAATAGTGTTTTTCGGAAAATTTCTCGGAAAATTTTTATTTTCGTCTTGGAAATTTAAACACTTTAATTATTTCATGTAGCTAAAATACTACGATATTCCAACATTATTAGGTTATAAAATGACAACCATCTTGATAACACATATAATATAATTTTATTTATTATTTAATTCAATAAATTATTTTTCAATAAAATCTGATTTTCTCGGTCGTTACACTTTTACTACCGGGTAATTCAACAGTTTAACGGTAAAACTTTCGCTGTTATTTTTATAAAAAGATATTTTTGTCATTTTCTAACTTCGACAATACTTCCATTGTGGGGTCCACCAATGATTGCGCCGTTGTACGAATATTCCCTGTTAAAATGAATATTCCCCGACACAACCAATATTTTATATCAACTTGCTTACTTTTCAAAATTTTCAAATATCACCCTTAACTTTAAACTTTTATCAATTTAACTATTTACCAAAATGGAAAAATTGAATACTTTTATTTCATAAAATTCGGGATCTCACAATGTCTGTCGCAGAGTACGCGGTGAAATTTAACAAGTTGGCCCGATTCGCTTCTCATCAGGTTGACACGGAGGCTAGGACGACAAGGGATTTCGAATTAGGACTGAAACCATGGGTGTAGAAAGTAGTGGGTGTATTAAAGATTAAGACTTACTCTAATATATTGGAAAGGGCTTTCATTGCCAAAGGAGGCAATGAAGCCATCGCTCGATTCAAACAAGAAAAGAAGACTGGTTAGGAAGGACAAAAAGTGGGAAGTAGTGGAGGCAGCAACCCCAATACGCATAAATGGATGGAGAGCCAATCCTCTGGAGGTAATAAGTCTGGGGGGGAGGCCAAGAAGAGTATGAAGTGCAACAGCTATGGGAGGAATCACTCAAGGGAGTGCATGAAAAGAAAGAGTGTTTGTTATCGTTGCAGAAAACTGAGGCACATGGCTCCTCAGTGTTCGAATAAGCAGAAGGGAGGATGTTTCTCGTGTGGAGTCACGGGCCATTAAATCAAGGACTGCCCGAAGAGAAAGGGCGATGCAACTAGCGACAACCGCAACAACAACAACAACAACAATGGGCTGAATATTGGAGGGCCAACCAGTCAAGCCAACAGACCAACGACACGAACGTTCAACATGACCGTACAAGATGCGGTGGAGTCTAAGGATGTGGTGTCAGGTATCATTCTGATCAATGATATAGATGTATACATATTATTTGATTCGGGTGCTACCTGCTCTTTTATTTTAGAAGAATTTGCTAAACAGTTAGACTTACCCCGTGAGAGGTTAGAACACCCTATGAACATAGAAGTAGCAAACAAGGAAATTATCCCCGTAGAATACATTCATAGGAGTTGTTATACCGAATTGCAAGGATTTAAGCTCAAAGTAGATTTGATACCGATTCGGTTGGTATCAAAGTGGGTGAGTTCGATGTAATCCTTGGAATGGATTGGTTATCGGTTCATGGAGTAGTTTTAGACTGTAAGAAGAAATGTGTACACCTTAAGACTCTGAATAAGTCGAAGGTGGTATTTTATGGTAGTAAATCGCCGAGACAATCTCATTGTCTAACGATGGTGCAATCGCAAAGATTTCTTAAGAAGGGTTGTATAGGTTGTTTGGCTCACGTGGTTAATACTCGACGAGTCGAGGGTGAACTGAGTTAGATACCTGTTGTAAGTGATTTCATTGATATCTTCCAAGATGAGATTTTGCGATTGCCACTTGATAGAGAGATTGAGTTTCTTATTGATTTGGCACCAGGGACAACACCGATATACAAAGTGCCATATCGTATGGCAGCGGTAGAGATGAAAGAACTGATGGCTCAATTATAAGAGTTGTTAGATGAGGGATACATTCGATCGAGCGTATCTCCATGGGGAGCATCAGTCTTATTCGTAAAGAAGAAAGATGGGTCGCTAAGACTTTGTATTGACTACCGAGAGTTGAACAAGGTCACCATTAAGAACAAGTACCCATTTCCCAAGATAGACAATTTGTTTGATCAGTTGAAAGGAGCGAAGTACTTTTTAAAGATTAACTTGAGGACCAGATATCACCAACTTAAAGTGAGGCCGGAGGATATTCCAAAGACAACATTCAGAACTCAGTATGGACACTTTGAGTTTCTGGTAATGTCATTCGGATTGACGAACGCGCCAGCAACATTTATGGATTTGATGAACAGAAAGTTCAAACAGTATTTGGATAAGTTTGTTGTCATATTCATCGATGACATTCCAGTGTATTCAACGATGGAGGAAGAACACGCCGAGCATCTTCAGATAGTTTTGGGGACATTGAGGGAAAAGTTGTATGCAAAATTCTCCAAGTGTGAGTTTTAGTTGCAGAGAGTGTAGTTTTTGGGGCACATTATCGACAAGAATGGTGTTTCGGTGGATCCAGTAAAGGTAGAAGCGGTTATCAATTGGGAGCAGCCGAAGACACCGACTGAAATCAGGAGTTTCTTAGGATTGGCCGGATACTATCGAAGATTTATTTAGGATTTTTCGAAATTAGCATCGCCATTGACCAATCTTACCAGAAAAATAATTAAGTTCGTTTGGACGAAGAAGTGTGAAGATAGTTTCCTAGAATTGAAGAAGAGGCTTAGTCAAGCACCTATGTTGACTTTACCAGACAACACGGAAGGGTTTATAGTGTATAGTGATGCGTCACACCAGGGTCTTGGTTGTGTACTAATGCAACACGGCAGGGTCATTGTGCACGCTTCACGTCAGCTAAAAGATTATGATAAGGGATATTCGACTCATGACCTGGAATTAGCAGCGAAAGTTTTTTCCTTGAAGATTTGGAGGCATTATTTGTATGACGAGAAATGTGAGATATATATGCATCATAAGAGTCTGAAATATATCTTCACACAGAAAGAGTTAAACATAAGGCAGCGCCGATGGCTAGAATTGATCAAAGATTATGATTGTCAGATTCTATACCATCCAGGCAAAGCAAATGTAGTGGCAGATGCCTTGAGCAGAAAAGGTAGAGAGAAGTTATTGAAGTTGACCATTCAAGAAGAATTGGTGAAAGATTTCAAACGACAGTTGTAAGACCCCAACTTATTATTAATGAAATTTAATTTTCTCTATTTATTATTTTGAAATAGTAAGGGTTGATTTGATTAATGTGGATAGTTAGGGGTTAAATACATAAATATTTCAAAATAAGCAAGTGGTTATAAAATATTCATTGTTGTCGGGGAATATTCGTTTGGTCGTGGAATATTAAATCTTTGTTGGGAATATTAAATGACGCACGGCTTGACCATGTGTGGGCCCCATAACTGAAAGCGATTGGATGAAGAAAATGACAAATATAAGTTGGTTAAAAATAACTACGTAGTTGTTACAGCTTAAGACCGTTGAATACGGTGGTTAAAATACTGAATCTGGCGTGGTTGCACAAGAAGACACCAGACGGTATTACAAGATTGTTGAATTATTGATCCTTACGTGAAGAAGGCACTACTCAATAATTTTCACAAGAGTTATTCGCTCAATATTTTATTTTATTGATTCAATAATTCTTTGCGTTGATATTTTATATTATTGTTGTTCAATAATTGTCACCGCACATTATCTCCATTATCGGATCAATAATTCATATTATTTAAATAATATTATTAGATAGCATTATTGGCAATGTCTAGAAAGTTCATCAAGGAGAGGTTTGGTCACCTAATTGCGGCGCCAAGAAGGAGAAATCCTTATTGAAAGCCCCCTCTTTCCAGAACTACACGGTCATTGTCATAATGGTGATTACGTAATATTATTTGTGAATAATTAATTATTGACTTATATGATAAGAAAATATTTATAAATGATGGATTTATTTGTTTTATGTGGTTATAATTGAATGATTTAATGTTGAGGTGTTTTATCGGTAATTTTTGCCGGAATGGAGGTATTAAAAATCAAATCAAGATTTTTACGATATATTGTGTGAGTTATAATTTTAATCCGACCGTTGGATCGTTGTAATTTTTGGATATGTTATACATACATAAGTTGAGTATATGTCCACAAATTTTGAACCGTTAAAATGAACGAATGATTTGTTATAAATTTTAAGAGGTGTTTGATTAGGAAAGTAGGGTTATAATTGATTTTGGTGGAAAATTCTAGAATTGAGTGGGCCCCACTTATGGTTGGTGAAAAAATGTGCTGAATTTTATTTCAAATGTGGTGGGTGGCAATAGTAGCGGTGTAAAGCCATCGTGTAGCGAGATCAAGTCCGCCTTTACGGCTAACATTTTCCTATAAATAGAGGGCTAAGTTAGAATTGAAAATCACACGAAACAAAGTTTTCTCTTCTCTCTATATTATTGGCGTATTTTGTGAGTATTTAGATACTTTGAGAGTTGTTGTTCAAGATACAAGTTTCATTCAAAGATCACTTAGATCTTTCCTTAGAAGTCTTCGATTCTTTGAGGTAAGGGATGTTATTTTCTTCTCGGATGATATTATTTCTTCAATATCATTATCTTTGAAATATTGGTTGGAACTTTTATCAAATTTGGAACTTTTTTCATGTCGGGGTACTTATTCATGAGTTACTATTCACAAGTTACTATTCATGAGTTACTATTCACGAGTTACTATTCACGAGTACTATTCATGAAGTGTGAAGATGTTTTTTGTGGAATTTCTATCTTTTGGTGTCTGAGTTACTATTCACGATATCAAGACTATTCACGATATCTAAGACTATTCACGAATCGGCAGACTATTCAAGAAAAATGAAAATTTTTCTTTCGCGTCTAAAATATCTATTCGGATACTAGCTTTGATTGTATCCATGTTTTGATCATTCTTGAATTTTACACCACTATGATTATTTTTGAGGTATTTTTGGGCGTGGATAAAACCAAGTACTAATCCTTAATCCTTGTCATTTTGTTTCCTTTGGATTCGTTTCTTTAAAAATATTTTCATCATCCTCGGTCTTAAATGATGATATTATTGAATATCTTTGGCACGTAGTGCAAAGATGAATGATTTCTGAAGAATATCTTTGCTTTTGTAGTGCAAAGATGAGCAGTGTTTAAATGAACATGACCGATCGATGAATATCTTTGGCCTTTAGTGCAAAGATGAACAGTGTTGAGATGAACACGACCGATCGATGAATATCTTTGGCCTTTAGTGCAAAGATGAGCAGTGTTGAGATGAACATGACCGATTGATGAATATCTTTGGCTCAGAGTGCAAAGATGAATATTTGATTTGAGATGAATATTGATTGATGTTACAGGATAAAATATTGATGATGGACTGTTAAATTCATAGATTATAGTAGATTTCATTCTCTACGTAACTCTTCTATGAATTATTATTTCCGCCGCGAATATTGATCTCGAAACTTGTTGTCTATTGTATTCTATCGATTTTTCCCTATGAAGACTAAACGATAATTTGTCTATATTATCTTAGTCATAACATTCTTTACTGGGCTAGTTGAGCTCACCCTTTTCCTTTTTGTTCCATTTTTCTTCTCAGGAGGCGAGAATGTAGCGAGTACTAGTCGGGGTATGGAATGAAGGTTCTAGACATAATTGTTTAGTAGTCCTCACCATTTTTATAAAATAATGTATCAATAATTATGATGGGGATTTATTTGCGTGTGGATATTGTCTAGAAGACAATATTATATTTAAACTCACAGTATATATTGTCGTATTTCACACGACATTTGTATTATTGAAGTTGTAGTTTGCTTCTTGTACCATGTATTTGGCGACTCAGAATGGGTGTTGTGTATACCTATTTTGGGGGCGTCACAACAAGACTTGGAGATTAGGTATCCGATGGAGACCGACGAACAATTATTTACAGTAACAGCGAGCCTGACTTTATTGGATAAGGTTAAAGAGGCACAATAGAAGGACGATGATTGCAATAACATCAAGAAATGATTGACTGAAGGTGATGAATTGAAACTTAAGATTGATAGCACTGGACTGCTAAGATTTGAAGGATGAATTTGGGTACTATTGGTACCAGAACTGAGAGTGGAGATTTTGCAAGAAGCGCACAGTATTAGATTCTCGATACACCCTAGAAGCACAAAGATGTACCAAGATTTGCGTCACCACTTCTGGTGGCCAAACATGAAGAGAGAGGTTACGAAATGCGTAAGTAGATGTTTAACTTATCAGAGAGTAAAGGCATTGCACCAGCGACCATGCGAGTTATTACAACCATTAGAAATTTCAGAATGGAAATGGGAGCACATCAGAATGGACTTTGTGGTGGGACTTCCGGCAACGCAAAAAGGGCACGACGTCATATGGGTGATAGTAGATCGTCTTACTAAGTCGTCTCACTTTTTGCCGATTAAGATTAAGTATAGTTTGGACTTGTTAGCCAAATTATATGTCAAGGAAATTATCTCGAGGCATGGGGTGTTGGTATCTATTGTATCAGATAGAGATCCTCAATTCACGTCAAAATTCAGGAAGAGTCTTCAAAAAAGAATGCAGAGACAACTATGAATGAGTCCCGCGTATCATCTACAGACCGATGGGCAAAGCGATAGAACGATTCAAACACTTGAAGACATGCTCCGAGCTTCTGTGATGGACTTGAAGGGTAGTTGGGAGGATCACCTTCCATTAGTAGAGTTTGCGTATAACAATTGTTATCACACCAACATTGGAATGCTGCCGTACGAAGCACTGTATGGGAGGAAATGTAGAATGCCCTTATACTGGGACGAAGTTGGAGAACGTCGACTGTTGGGACCAGAGTTGGTATAACACACGGTAGAAATCATCAAGGTGATAAGAGCCCGACTAGTAGCAGCTTAAGATCGCCAGAAGAAGTATGTGAACTTACATCGCAAGAAGAAAGATTTTAAATTAGGAAGTTATGCATTTCTGAAAGTATCTCCCTAGAAAGGGAAGATTCTTTTTGGGAAGAAGGGCAAGTTGAGCCCTAGGTTCATAGGACCGTTCGAGATTCTGAGGCGAGTCGGTGAAGTGGCGTACGAGGTAGTGTTACCTTCTGAACTTGAGCACATTCACAATGTGTTTCACATGTCATTATTACGACCGTATAAATCGGACTACAAGCACATTATCTCCTATGAACCAATCCAAGTCGAGAAAGACTTACCATACGAGAAAGTTCTTGTCCAGATACTAGATATGAAGGAACAGAAGCTGAGGAATAAAATCATCCATTCCGTTAAGATTCTCTGGAAGAATCACGCAGTCGATGAAGCTACGTGGGAACTGGAAGAGAAAATGAGAGCGAATTATCCATTTTTATTTGAGTAACCTTAATTATACAATTTCGAGGACATAAATTTTATAAGGGGGGAGGGATGTAATGACCGTGAATTTTAAAACTCCTTATTAAATAAATATGTGATTTAATTCTTAATGAGTTAGTTTTGTGAGTCTATTTAAACCTTACGTGGTAATGTGAATTTATGAAATTATTAAAGGGAGTCACTAATATTTTATTTAAATTAGTGGAGTGACCCTAAGATTTTGATATCAAAGAATTGATAGGATTCTTAGTAATTATAAATATTTAATTTATTTGAATATAGTGACAGGATATGAACATATTGATTCATTTCAATTATGGGTGTATCACCACTATAGAAGTTAAATTATATCATGTAAAACTTGTGTGGAGATAGAATTTAGAATTGGCTTGAAGCTAAACCATTTTGGCAATCGCCAAGGACCCGACATACGATTCACGCCCTCCCCAAAGAAGACAAAATGTCATAATTTGCGCTTAGTGTCCAATCTGGAAAGAAATTAGTTTTCTACTATAGAAATAAAATGGAACATTAATGTAAGGTGTGACATGAATAAAATCATATGATAATAATATATTCTAATAATATGAATTATTAAGTAGTGCAATACAATCATAAGTGATTTTATTATAGAAATAATTAAATATCAGTGTATTCCAGAAATTGGGAAAGAAATTATGTGTGTACACTGGATAGATAATATTAAATAATGTGATAAGTGTGGTTATGTGAGTAGTAAAATATAATTATGGAGATACCCAGACAATAATACCTAACTGTGTTATTTTATTGCATGTATTTAATGTACATGGATTATATGATATGAGTACATAAATAATCCTTAATTTCCTAATATGGAAACAATTGTACATTAAGATTACATTTTGGGAATTAAAAGAACCAAACCAAGCCTTAAATAACTTGTTGTTGAGATTTTTCTCTTATCCCAAATTGAGTGACACATAAGTACACGAATAGTAACATGGAGCTAGTTTACGTAACTTTCAATGACTAGTGATTATTAGGCCAATGGCTATGGAGATGGCCGATATGGGGTTGTTGAACCACTCCTTAGAAACCATTGTTTTCTTCCATTACACCATGAATTCAACCTCAGTGCAATAGGATTTTCAAGTCCAAGTTTCCTTTATAAATAGAAGCTTTGGTTTTAGTTTTTGGTTTTTGTTAAGTCTGAAATTAAAAGTTCTAAGTTGATGTGTAATTAAAGAAGCATACTCGGTGTGTAAGGAGTCCAATCCAAACTTAAGGAGGTATAAATTATAATTATGTTCTTGAGTTGGGTTTTGTAAAATGCTTTAAATTACTTGAAATTCCATGTCAATTGATGTGAATTAAACATGCTATAATGTGTTTAGGAAGTAGGTTTACATGTATGAACTCTTTAATGGTAGATTGGAACATGTTTAAACTGAAAAGAATTAAAGTGGATTGAGGCTCTACAAAACAGAGTTTGTTTTTGCTTCTAGTGTAGGTAATGGCGTAGGCTGCGCCTATTTGTATTAAGTGCGGTAGCAATTGTTCTGCACTGCACTTTAATCGAGGCCGATTTTTGGTCGTGCCATGTGTTGCTAACTTGATGTTATGACTTAGCTACATGCCTAACAAGGGGAATGACCTGAGATATAAGCACATGCATGTAGTATGAACAAGTATAACAATGTTAACACATATGATTGACGCAACACTTAGGGTCTTGAAATGAAATGTGTAATTTCAAAAGTGAACTTTGTCACGAACACCTCATGTGAGCATTCTGATTTTATGAACATAATAATATGGTTTATATTGACATGAAATGCAAGTCTAAAGTGATTAAACATACTAGCATACATGATTGAAAGTTAAGACAATTTCAAAGATAAGAAACTTAGGACTTTTCAAATGAACTTGACCAAGACTTTTATCTAGTAAGTTATGACCATGCAAACATGTATATCAGGACTCATTATGCCTATAGATATATTGACATGAACATTGTTTGGTTAAGGTATGGTTTTCACTTATGCACACATAGTCATAAAAAGGAAATTTGTAAAATATGAACTATGTGAGTAAAGTATACATGTGTTGTTTATACATAAGCATGACTACTGAATATAGAATAACCAAGTTATGAAGCATGGTAACCACATGACTTTTCTATTCATGAACACCATGTATATTATAAGCTAAAGCTTACAAAGGTAAACTCAAGTATGGTCATGTGCTATGTGAGAACCTCTAGCATGTATATAAGTTAATGTATAAGTGTAGGGGTAGCTTAGAGTTGGATTGAAATTAAGAGAGTAAAGCCCAACCCTGGTCTGGCTAGGGGATATTGCAGTTGCGCCGTCCCTAAGCCTAGACTAGACGCAGCTGCGCCATCCTGCAGTCTTGTCAAAATTTTATTTTTGATCTGAAGTTTAAGGCATGCTTATATGATTTATTTACCTTGTAATATATGACCAATAGGCCATGTAATATGTTAAGAAGCATGCTATGTGATGACTTGGTTCTTGTAAGTCTAGATTCATATTAGTTTACACATACTAATTGAAAAGACCGACTTGTTAACGTTAGGTCGTTTCAACACAAGTTAGTTAAAGCTAGAATTAAATTGTAGCAGAACAAGCAGGCAAGTTCCAAATCTTCCCTCAAACTTAGGTTTCTGCCTAATCTTATCCTTTACCACTAATTCACTGAATTCCTTTCATTCAATCTAAAATTCTCCTTAAGAAGTCAATTATGTGTAAATTTAAACCCAATCAGTCAACATAGTCATTTTTTGTGCTATCCTGATATGAAATTACATCTAAGTCCTAGTTGTCAATACCCATTCTTATCTACGCAATTCCAATCTCATCATTGGCCCAAATAAACATCAACCATCTAAAACTTGGAATCATGCAAATACTAACTAAATGCAACACAATAAATAATAAACTAACTACTATTTTTGAGATTTCCATTTTTCATTTTTTTTATATATAACTCATAACAAAAAACAAAGAATATTCTTTACAAACTTAACTACAAAAACTAAAACTAAACTCTACTATATTAACGATGCAACTAACATGCAATGTAATCATAAACTAAATATGCACTACAAATATGAACTAAAATGAACTATCAAATGCAAAAAACAACACTAATATGCACATATTCCCCAAACTTAAAACAAACAATTTCCTCATTGTTAAGAAAATTGCAATAAAGCATAGAGGACTTCCCTGTATCGTCTAAGAAAGAGGTGGCACCTCCTTAACATCTGAATCTGACGGTGGATACGCAGGCAATGGCTATGGACTTAGGAACTGTAATTGATCAGCAGCAGCGGGGGTTCAATCTAGCAAATGCCTCTACTAATGACGTATTAAAGGCATTTTGGGTGGTAAAGGCGTGATCTTGTCATGTTGCTATCCTTTTCAACTTTCTATCTTCAAGTCTGTCCCTTGCATTAATGTGGCACTACAGGCTTCAGGATTGCATACTGAACATGTATTTAGTTGGCCTAGAAGCACCAGGCGTAGCCTCTTCGGCACCGTCAAACATCTCATTTACTTTAAACTCCTCATCCTCTGAATCGGTCTCTGCCTCCTCTTCCTCTGGAGCATCTGAATATATGAAACTTAGGCCACGAGGGTGTGACTCGCCTCCTTTCCAGATCAAGTATCGAGCCATGAGTCTTGGATTGAGCAACTGTAGGGGCTATTTCACTAGCTCATCTGCCACCCATCTCACACCCGATTGACGGCATAGTCCTCATATCAATGATGGGTAAGGCAACCCTCCAGAAAACAGGCCTCATAGGCAGCACCGAATAGAGAAACTGATGATAACCCCAATATCGACATCAAAGTCTTTCACAATAGCGTAAAGGAGCAACACCTTCTCTTTGGTCACCTCGCTTGTATATATGGATGGGAACAACTTTGTACAGAGGAAGGCGTACTAAATCTTCCCGTACAGGCTCAAATCCTTGCTCATAAACAGAGTCCCTCCTTTCTTTCCTTTAACCCATGTTGTGTCTGACTTTGAAATTTTTGTCAAGATCTAGTCGTAGTTAGGGTTGCTATCGCGCAGCTGAGCATATTGGCATAAGGCCAAGGCTCGCACATTGTAAAACTCATTTATTTCTCTCGGCCCAAATGGCACTTGTTTTCCTCGGACGAATGCAATGAATTATGCCTTGTCCTCCACATTCGCATAGAATTCCTTCACAATTGTTACAACCGATGGGTCCGGGTGGTCTGTGAATGAGTCCCATCCTTGATCATGAATTTGGCATCATCTGACTATCGAATGACTCAGGATTCAACCCCCACTCTGGTGTCAATGACTTAGGTGCAAAGTAATCAAATTTGTCCGCTGCTAAGGCACTGACAAATTTCCTTTAATCGAAGCTTCGTGTGGGCGGTGATGACCATTTTCCTCTTTTGACGTTTGACGGTGTCTTCGGTGCCATAGTGTATCAATACATTTAAAAATCCCATAAACTGTTCACTTGAGCATTTTATCGAACACTTGGCATATGTGAAACCCAATATAACCAATGTATGCTAACAAACTGTACATACACTACCAAGTATGCTTAAAACCCAAAAGGAAGCTTACCTAATGTCCAATTCGTTACAGGTGTTGAACAAGTAGTGATTCTCTACCATTGTATGCATAAATTAGAATTTTCTGAGCCCTAACTTTGTGAACTACAATTGAATGGTGAAAACCCTAGCTTTTGTGATTGAAGACTGAGATTTGGTGTGGATTTGGTGTAGATTGTAGTTGGATTATATATAGGAGTTGAATAGAGGCCAGATTTAGTGGAAAGTGGGAGTTTTGGAAGGAGTTCATGGGGTGTAAGGGCGTTTATGCTTCGGTTTTGTGAGAGAGAGGTAGGAGAATCACGACTGCAGAAGGGTTTTTTAAAAACTGATCTCACGACCCCCCGCCAGGGCGGGGACCTTATGACCTTTATACCCATGCCGGGGCGGGCATGGACAGTGAACCCCCCCCCCCCCCCATGTCAGGATGTATTTGGGCCCACCGAGGCAGGCTACTATTTCCTGCAAAAAATTCTGAACCTCTGTTGTTTTGTCCCGCACGCTTGTTAACTTCATTCTTAATACCTTTAATTCAATAAAACCAAGTATTCGATCTAGTTCCATAAAAATTGAGAAAAGAAGTTAAGATTAAGACACATTGACTAACTAATACGCTAATTATCCTATTAATTGCTAAAAATTGAATTACTAAGTACTAACATAATAACTAATCTATTGAATTATATAATGTGAAACTAAATACTGCAAATGACATGAAAATTGGTTGCCTCCTAATAAGCGCTTATTTTTGAGTCTTTAAGCCTGACTGCTCCCTGTGTCATAACGCATCGACAAGAGTTATTAAGGTGTCTTGGAGATTAAGGTCACCACCTCAATAGTGCTTTAAATGTTGCCCATTGACTTTGAAAGTTTCTGGAAAATTCCGGCTATATAATTCAACGGCGCCATATGGATAGATTGTTTTGATGGTGAATGGACCCGACCATCTTAATTTGAGTTTCCCAAGGAATAATCTCAGTCGATAGTTATATAATAACACAGCTTGGCCCGGTTCAAACTTCTTATTCAAAATTTTCTGGTCATGCCACTTCTTGACATTTTCTTTCTACAACTTGGAGTTCTCGTAAGCTTGCAGGCGAAATTCAACTAACTCGTTAAGTTGTAGCAGTCTTTTCTCCCCCGTAGCTGTTAGATCAAAATTCAACTTCTGTAAGGCCCAATATGTTTTATGTTGAAGTTCAACTGGGTGGTGACACGCTTTTTCATAGACAAGTTGATACGGAGACATACCAATTACTGTCTTATATGTTGTGCGATATGCCCATAAAGCATCATCTAATTTTAAAGACCAGTCTTTTCTGTTCAGATTAACTATTTTCTCTAAAATTCTTTTCACCTCTCTATTTGAAAATTCGGCTTAGCCACTCGTTTGGGGATAATAGGCCGTTGCAATTCTGTGATTGACCCCATATTTTTCCAAGAGAGTTATGAATAACTTATTGTAAAAGTGACTTCCCTTGTCACATATAATTGCTCTTGGCATGCCAAATCTTGTAAAGATTTTCTTCTGTAGGAATTTCAAGACAACTTTGGCATCATTTGTTAGGAGTGCTACAGCTTCGACCCACTTAGACATGTAGTCTACCGCCAACAAGATGTACAGATTATTGTATGAAGGCCGAAAAGGTCCCATAAATTTATTCCCCCATACATCAAAAACTTCCACTTCTAAGATTGTGTTAAGCGGTATCTTATTTCTTTTTGATATATTTCCCACCCTTTGGCATCGATCATAGTTTTTCAAAAAATGGTGTGCATCTTTGAACAAAGTGGGCCAGTAGAATCCTGCCTGAAGAACTTTTGCCACTGTTCTCTCACTTCCATAATATCCCCCATATAAGGATGCGTGGCATGCGTACAAAATGTTATTCAATTCAGTGTGGGGCACGCATCGACGAATCATCTTATCCGCACATTGTCTGAATAAATAAGGCTCATCCCACATATACCACTTAACATCATGTAGGAATTTCTTCTTCTGGTGGCATGTTAAGTCTAGAGGAAGGATGTTGCTCAACAAGTAGTTGGCAAAACCTGCATACCATGAAAATTCTAAACTTACCCCAAATAATTGTTCATCCGAAAATGACTCGTTGATCAATACCTTATATGCCTTTTCCTTATCCTGATTTTCCAACCTTGAAAGATGATCAGCTACCTGATTTTATGTCCCCTTCCTATCCTTGATTTCTAAATTGAACTCCTGAAGGAGTAGAATCCAACGAATAAGTCTAGGCTTTGCATCTTTCTTGGATATTAAATACCGAATCGCTGAGTGGTTAGTGTATACAACAACCTTTTTTCATATCAAGTATGAGCAAAATTTGTCAAAGGCATACACGACCACGAGTAATTCCTTCTCGGTAGTTGTGTACTTCAATTATTCATCCGTAAGGGTTTTACTTGCATGGTAGATAGCATGAAAGATCTTATCTCGGTGTTGTCCCAAAACAGCCTCTACCGTATAATCACTAACATCACACATCAGTTCAAAAGGCATCGTCTAATCTAGTGAAAGGTTCTCAATTATTTCTAACTTTGCATGGTCTACTTCTAACCCTTTCGCAGAGACTTTGTGCCCGAGGGTGATTCTCTCTTCGACCATAAAATGGAATTTTTCCCAGTTTAATACCAGATTAGTTTCTACGTAACATTTTAATACCATAACTAGATTCTCTAGATAACTGTCGAATGTATTCCCATATACCAAAAAGTCATCCATAAAAACCTCTACATTGCGTTCTACCATGTCCGAGAATATTGTCATCATACATCTCTAAATAGTTGTCGGTGTGTTACACATGCCAAATGACATCCTCCTGAAGGCAAAGGTGCTCTATGGGCACGTGAATGTCGTCTTCTCTTGATCTTCTGGTGCAATGACAATTTGATTATACCATGAATACCCATCCAACAAGCAATAGTACTTATGTCCAGCCAATCGGTCCAACATCTGATCAATGATGGGTAAGGGGAAGTGATCCTTTCGGGTTGCCTTATTGAGTTTCCTGTAATCCAAGCATACCCTCTAACTGGTCACCTTCTGAGTCGGTATAAGCTCATTATCTTCATTGGTCATGACTGTCATCCCACCTTTCTTTGGGACACACGGCATTGGGCTCACACATGAACTGTCTAAGATAGAGTAGATTATCCTAGCATCCAGCCATTTCAAAATCTCTTTCTTCACAACCTCTTTCATAATCGGATTGAGCCTTCTTTGTTGTTCCACTGTTGATTTTACCTCCTCCAAGAATATCTTGTGCATACAAAATGAAGGGGTTATCCCCTTAATATCAGTAATTTTCCATCCTATAGCAGATCCTCAGCAGCTTACTTTCCTATAATTTGTTAAATTCAGATGCAATAATAATAGGTAAAGTTGATGAATTACCCAAAAATGCATACTTGCGGTGTTTAAGAAGAGGCTATAGTTCAAGTGTTGGTGGTTCCTCAAGTGAGGGTTTCATCCGTGCTGATGCTTTTTCTTTAGTATGTAATGGCTCAAATGGCACCTTGAATCTATTCACTCTAGGTAACGCATCCAAAATATGCAAATAGTCAACAAACTCTGAATCGTCCAAATCAACATCTCCCAGTAGTGTATTTTCCAACGGATCGCTATCCATACCACGAATCAGATCTTCACTATGCATTTTTTCGATTACATCCATCCTTGAACACTCTTCATCTTCCGTATAGAATTTCATAGCTTTGAAAACATTAAACTTCACCTCTTGGTCTTGCACTCTCATTGTTAACTCTCCTTTTTGCACATCCATGAGAGTCCTCCTAGTTGCCAAGAATGGCCCCCCTAAGATAATTGGGATGTTCTTGTCCTCTTCATAATCAAAGATGATGAAATCTATTGGAAATATAAACTTATCCACCTTTACCAATATATCTTCAACAATCCCCCTCGGATAACTAAATGTTTTGTCCACCAACTTTAGTGAGATGCTTGTTGGTTTCGGTGTTGACAAACCTAACTGAGTGTACACAGATAATAGCATGAGATTCACACTCGCACCCAAATCATACAAACATTTGTTGATGGCCATGTTTCCAATTGTTCAATGAATGGTGAAACTACCTAGATCCTTCAACTTAGGAGGCAATTTCCTTAGCAGTACCGCACTACACTCCTATGTCAATGCAACAGTCTCATAATCTTCCAACTTCTTCTACCATAACAAAATACCCTTCATAAACTTTGCATAGATCGACATCTATTTTAGGGCTTCTCCAAACGGAATATTTATCTGTAGCTTTTTGAAGATTTTGAAAAACTTTGAGAACTATTTGTCTAGCTTCTGCTTTTGAACCATTTGCTAAAATAGTGGTGGAGGATAGACAACTGGTACAACATCAGCCTGTTCCATATCTACTTGTATGTCTTCACCCTTTTTCTCTTCAACCACCTTTTCTTCAATTTCTTTAACATCATTTCTTGGCAAATTTTCTACATTTTGCCCAACTAGATGTTTTCCACTCCGTACTGTGATAGCTTGAGGTCAATTATTCAAGGCCATCCCAAGCTGCCCCATCTGATTTTCCAGATTTTTAATCGTCGCCACTTACGTTTTCATTGCTACTTCATTACCGGATATATACTTTAACAATAGTTCCTCCAAATCTGACTTTTTCTCATATTAAAGAGCTGACTGTTGATGTTGATTTTAAAATCCAGGGGGGGATAAGATAGTCGTGGAGCTTGTTGTTGATTTTAATTGTTGCTCTATGAGAAGTTTAGGTGGTTCCTTGCCCCCGTTTTGTAGGTATTCTGATATCGATTAGGACATTGATTATAGCTACCTAAAAATTGAACTGCTACCGAATTTATAGCACACTACTCCGTCGAATTTTCCCCTGGACACGATTCACACACATAAGCCACCTGTTGAACCTGTACTCCCATGAGGGAATCCATTTTCTTTGATAGAGCAGAAATCTAAGCTGCCAAACCCGTAACTCCATCCACCTCTAACATTCATGCTGCCTTAGGTTGAGTCATTCTTGTTGTTGGCCACTGGTAATTGTTAGCTACAATAGTCTCAATCAAGTCATAAGCCTTCTTGAATCTCTTAGATATAAAAGCTCCTCCCGACGCAGCATCTATACTAGTCCAAAGATTACTGTTCAGTCCATTATAGAAGGTATTCATCTGCAACCACTTGGGTAATCCGTGATGCAAACACTTCCTCAATAACTATTTATATATTTCTCAAGCTTTATATAGAGACTCTCCATGCTGCTGTTCAAACATGTAATCTCATTCCTCATCTTAGCTGTCTTCGCCGATGGGAAGAATTTTGCTAGGAACTTTTGAGCTAAGCCATCCCAAGTACTGATTGATCCTGACGGTAGTGAATCTAACCAGCTCTTTGCCTTATCTCACAGTGTGAATGGAAACAAATGAAGCCGCACTGCATCATCAGATACCCCATTGTACTTAAAGGTATCACATATCTCCAGAAAGCTCACCAGATGCTCGTTCGGATCATCATTAGCCAATCCCCCAAACTGTAACAAATTTTGAATCATCTGAATTGTGTCAGGCTTTATCACAAAGTTGTTAGTAGTAATCGCAGGCCTAGTAATCCTTGACTGAATTTCGTTTACCCTTGGTGTGGCATAATCCCTAAGTGCTTTCTGATCTATCGCAACCATAGTTTCTTGCTTCTAAAAGTTCTCCCTAGTCTCTTTAATCCACTTACTCAATTGCTGAAACCTTCTTTCGATGCCGTCCTTGTAAGGAAGTAAATCTGGCTTCTTTAACCGAGTTTGCATGCATTAATCAATAGAACCTGAAACAAGAAATAAACAAAAATAAAAAGGAAAATGTTTAACTAAATTTGATATAATTAAACTGATATTGAAAGTAATAAAATCAATTATATGTCCCCGCCAATGGCGCCAAAAACTTGTTGGGTGTAATCTAATTAAGCATGTCACAAAAGTTTATGTGATCAACAAGTAATATAATGATAAATAAAGTATCGTTCCCACAGAGACAAATATCAATTTTAATATAACAATTACCATCTTTGTATTATCTCAATTTTATTAAACTAAATGATTTAATGATGAAATTAATGAAAAACTACTATACAAAATAAAATAAAAGCAACTAACTACCACAAATTTTAATTAGATAATGGAGAATTAAGCCTACAACTTCACTTTATACTTCACTCAGATTATCACACTTCATTTTAATTTAATTTAACTATTCCAGTTCAATAACCAAGAACACGAAAGTAGATATAACCATCTATCGATGCACTATACCCATATTAACTTACATCTACTGATGATAGAATTAAGCTAAACACCCTAATTAACTAATTCATTATATCTCTATGTGAATTACAACTAAAGAAGGTTTAATCCCAAGTTCTCATATGATTACATGTGATGCAGAGGTAAATCTCTATCCTAAACATAAATTATGAATTCCATCAAAACGCAAAAATCATAAACACATGTTATTATGATTAAGTCTAAACCGATATTTCATCTCTCGAATTAATAAATGTTCACAAAGAATTGGTGATCAGCAACTCATAGATTATGAACAAATCATAACAGATGAACTGAAAATAGCATCATTGAATTAAACTTGAAACATGAAAATCTTCATTACATATAAAGATCCATCGTATGCTTAATAAGATAATTTAGTTCATGACTAATGAATTGAATACTGAAACGACCAAAGAAATAAACATCTTGATTAAAAAACTGTAATTGAATAATGAAAAATAGTAAATAAAACCACCCTTTTCTTCAATTCAATATGCAATCTTCGTGTTCCTCGCTCATTACTTCGATTCCTCCAAATTCTCCAAAAACTAGAGTTTTTCGTTATTGATGATGAACGATTGTAAGAGTTGATAATCTATATGTTCCTGTCACTGAATACGTTGCTTCTCTAGTCCAAATCACATACAAAGTCCCAAAAGATACGCCACAGCAGAATTGAAATCGCATTAAAACTCTGTAATGTCCCGAGAGTTTGAAAATATAGTATTTGATAATGATCCATAGAGAAAGATAATGAACGGTTCAAATAATATGTAATACTCAAATATAATTGAGTCTAAGTAAAGGTTATGAAATAAAACTTACAAGAATTTATTGTGAAGAATGGTTGAAGTGGTAATAAATAAAACCTATATTAAGGTAATGTGTTGAAGATATTCAACGATAAATTTTGAAAAGAGATTTAGTGAAAACTCAGAAAATGAAGGTTTTATTGATTCCGATGACGAAATCCTTATAAGAGGGGAAATATGTGACAATCCAAATTTTTAAAAGTTATTAAAGTAAGAATTTAATAATTAAAATTCTTATTATGAGATGTATATATTTTGAATTTTGTGTTTCGGTGTGAAGAAATTAATTTTTTTTATGATATTTAATAGTTGATTAAAATATTAAAGGAAATAAAAGAAATTAGTCATGACAAAAAAAAAATTTGGCAAGGGAAATTAACCCTATAAATATTAGGTAACTTAAATTAATTTGAAACTATATTATGAAATAATATTGTTTGAATATTAAAACCTTACTTGGTAGTGGTGTTGTAGTAAAGTGGATAAAAGAGTTAATTTCTTAATTAAATAATGAGCTAATATATGAGTTTTGCTAATTAAATTTTGTATTCTTAATATATATTACATGTCATAGTAATATATTAAAAGGTTTAGTATCTTGAATGATGTTAATAAAATATAAATTGATGGTGAGAGAAGAAAAACCAATATACCTATAAATAATTATTGGTTAAATATTAATAAATTGAATTAATATTTAAGTGGTGATTAGATGTATGGATTAAATAAATTGTATTGAGACAATTTATGTGAAAAAATTTTGAATGAAATGATTATATATAATAATTGTATAATTCATTTGAGTTAATTTAAATAATTATAGAATAAATATTAATGATTTTAATGAAAATGTTTATTTTAATGGAGGTGTTATTTTATTTATGAATGTAATTTCATAATTTATAATGTAGTAATTATACATATTATAGTTGTAGAATTACTTAATGGGGCTAAGTGATTTAGCAGTATAGTTCAAGTGTGACACTTAGAGAAAGGAAAATATATTATATAGTAGGAAAAGAAAATAAAATAGAAATAAGCCATGGAGTATATTTTCCAAATATGTCTTAAACTCTACGTATTTTCTAACTTCTGAGACTTTGGGTCTCTTGGTAACGCTAGTAACTGAAGGCTTAAACCTTCACACATTATTTCATTTGACATGTTAGGGTTGATATAGTGAGAGAGAGAGGAATAAGAGTTCTCTGTGAAATTAGAACAGAGCTTTGGAGGATCAAGGAAGAAGAAGGAGATTAATCAAGTAATCTTCACCATATATTCAATCTAGAGAAGATGTAAGAGGTAAATGAAGAATTCAAAAACTTTTAGTAGCTTTTCTTAAAGTTCTTCATTGTTAGAATTATTTTTGGTAGAATGAAGTGATGAAATCCTGATTATTTGTTGTTGGATAATATGTTAGTATTGTCTATAAGAGACATTAGAGCCAACAAATCTGAATTTTTGTAAAATTGGTCTTTTGGGTTTTGTTGTATAAGTTATGGTCATATGTTTAAGGCTGTTAATTGATGGGTGAATATTGTTCTACTCTGAGAAACGAAAACAACCCAAGTTGAACGAGTCAAAACGGATGAAAAATGAATTCGTAGCGAATGAATTCGCTAAATATGTTTAAAACATGAAAGGATAGCATGAATAGGGAATTGGAACCCTTATATTGATTTGTTAATGTTTTTGAAATGTCAAAATTATTCTATAGATGAGTAGTTCAGTGTTTCACGAGTTTATAGAATCAAAAACCAACCAAAATTATTCTATGAATTCGATAAATTCGTAGTGTTTCATGATGTTTGACTTAAAATGAAGAAGTTATGAAGATTTAATGTAAAAACATTGCAAAAACTGTAATCTGGGCGGTTTAGCGTGGCCGTCTTTGCCAGAGAGGCAGATCGCCTTGCCCAGAGTGCGAAAGTGCAAGAATCAAGGCCGCTAGATGGCTCGAGCATATTTGGATTTATGAAGGAAAGGGGAGCGGCCGCGTCCAATGTCTGTTAAGTGTGACTACTTTAACCTGTCTTGGTAAAACGTCCATAACGTATTCATACAAACCATGATTGAGGTGATTCAAGATGATCCGGAATGAGGATGAATAAGCCTAAAACTTTTATTCTTTAAGTTTTTCAATTTGAGATTTGGAATAGGGGTCAAAATGGTCATATTTAGGACATTTATGTTTTCAGAGGCAATCGGAAGGCGTCGAGCATGCACGTATGCAAGTGTAGTGCTCTTGATGATAAAAGATGTTGTTCTAAGTTATAGAACATGAATATTAGTAAATATAATAATGCTTAACATTAATAAATGTTGTTTTAGATATGTTGTATACGCATACTAAGCACACAAAAGAGAGACAAATCGGGCGTGTGACGAATAAGCATCGAAACGCCATGATAAGTGATAATAAACGTAAAAAGTGTGTTAAATCAAATGAAATGAATATTATAAGATATTTAATAGTGTTAATATAAAACCAATAAGTAGTCCCAGCAAGACTTAAACACTTGAATGAACTTCGAGTACGAAATATAGTGTGATATAAGTCGAAACTTAACACAATAAAATTGAACATTGTGTATATATAATAAGAAGGGTTATGAGATGTAGAGTAAAGTTTACATTACAACTATTATGCGTAGCTATGTGACTAATAGTTGATGTGAATGATTATATAATTGTGCAGGGCATGTGAAGTGCAGATAACTGTAAGCTGTTAAACTGTTATTGTGACACTCCCAAATCCAGGTACTTCAATTCCACAGGATTTGGTGTTCACTATACAAATATCATCTATCTATCTACCTGCAACAAATGTAAACCATGCAATAGATAGAATAAATCCTCCCCTTAAGGGGTTACAACATCAAAATAAAAATTTCAATCCTAGGTCTAACTAACCTTTAACATCTATGCGAAACATAAACAAATAATAAGTCTGGAACATGAATACACAATCACATAAATAATAAGTCTTCATCATTTGCTAATCTTGCCCTTCCCTTTGCTAGTAAAAGGCTCATCGGACCTTTCATTCTTAACTGCAATGTTATTATTACGCAAGAGTGGGCATGATTGTCCACAAGTATAATAGTACAACAATAAAATAATAACATGCGAGTGAATTAACAACTTCTAAAATAATAGCTCAACTTTTGAATCAAGAATGAGTAACAAGAATCAAAAGAACTTCTGAGGGTCATAAGACCTTGAACTATGTCCTAGGTTGTCAAATGATTATAATTGAAACCTTTAACAATCATAAGACTATGGACTCTTCTTCTCGTACTTAGGGGGATTAGCCCTTAGTACCATACTGTGCACAATATCTTAACGCTAAAGCATAAATAATCCCCTATAACATGGTTGTTCATCTCAGGTTGACATTAGAGTCCACACCAAATGAAGTTTGGTTTGGATAATTTAACAAGGGTTTTGAAATTTATAACGTTCATTAACTATGGACTAGTCAAATCGAAAAGGTTTTGCTAGTCTAACAAAGTTCAACAATAACTAATATTTAAATTGAATAACAATTTCAAGAGGTATACAATAGAATAAGAATTGTATAGTAGAATCATACTTTGAAAAGATTAATAATCTTTAATATAACAAAATGAACTTGATTAACAATAACGAGAATTTGGTCAATGTAAAGAGGTAAATTTATAAACTTATATAATGATAACGAGTAGGGTTAGGAAACTTGGGTCGTATGTAGACTATACGTTAATTTATACACGTTCCTTGATTTAATCCTACATAACATTTATACTCACAATACCAGTCAATTATAACGTAATTAGTCATCACAAGTTTATTCTTTTTGTCTAACTCGAATTATGACTATACTTAGTCAAATTACCACACTTATTGTCACATAATTTACACTTCACGAACAATAAGCTAACTATGCGTTCAATAATTCAATTCACACATAATTGCGTTATTGACATATTAAGGATCTATTTAATTACCACATTATATGACTAACACATTTTTATGTTCATTAAAATATGTTGCAATTACAGTCCTTAAAATAAAACCACTAAAATGCTCATTCTTAAACAAATTGTAGAGTGGCGCTGCGACGCCATCATATAACCTATTCTCTCATTTACAAGCTGACTGCTTGCCAATGGCTGATCAATAACGGCGCTTTATGGTGGTCATGTGAATCGAAAGTAGTATGCACACAAGCCAATCATGTTTGATGATAGAGCATATACTTTGTAACAATCTTATTCATTTATTAATAAAAAGTATTAATTTATTAAAGGCTTTTAATTATCTACATGATGCTGTTTTATAATATGTGATAAACCTATAGTTTTAAGCAATGCTTTTAGAATAATGATGATGATCATTCTAATGAGATCTAAATTCTTAGAAAGCTTAAAACAAAAATAGTTCCCAATTATTGGATTACTAAATTGGGGATTAGTGAATTCGGATAGATTGGTACATACGTTGCTTGGTCATTGGATGAGGATGATTGATCTCATGATCATTTGTGTGGAGACACTAAAGCAAGTATGTAGGTGCTTATTGGAGAATAAGTTCACTGAACGTGGCTCGCTAAGGAATACCTAATGGAGTTTTACTTATCTGTCAATAGGAATTCCTGTAGTGATAGTAGTACAAGTGATCCTTGGACTTGAGATCATTATAGTATCTTGTGTATGATGAGTTATACATTAACTTATTCCTTAAGACCCTTAGGGTATATCAAAGGGTATGCTTGGGTATAATAAGTTGTACATGGAGATAATGTATGATCAATAAAGAATCTACCACTTCTATTAAAAGAAGAGAAATGTCCTATGTGATTCGATAAATGACAACCCAAGAGTCCTTGGTTAAGGCGAGAATGAAATTAGAAAGCGTTTCTAATTTGCATTATTTGTGTGTTGTGCATTTAAGGATCGAAATACATATAATTAAATAAAATAAGACTTGACAAAAATTCCATGTCTTATATTTAATTGGGACATTGTATGGTGGAAGGATTGAATTGTATCGGTAACTATTTACTCAAAGGTTCTTTTATGATTAATGTTGAAATCTATATTATCCGGAAAGTCGTTGATCGCTAGGGAGGCTTATCCCTATGTAGAATAAATATAATTTATTTAAATAAATTAATTGTTTAATTTATTTATTTTAAATAAGATTAGAATTGTTCTAATTGATTTATTCACAATAGGTTTAATATGGAGAACCTAAAGGGTCACATTATAAAAGGAAGAATAATTATTTAAGAAGTTAATGGCATAATCGTAATAATATGTTATGTATATTAAATTTAATCTATGGTGATAGAATAAATTAAATAGCTTAATATTTATTATTTAATATTTTAGAAATATTAAATATAAATTAATAAGAGGAGTCTTATTAATATTATTACAATTATTATTATTATTTTAATTTCTAAAAGAGTTTAGGAATTAATTTAATATAAAGTACTCTCATTTATTCCTAATTGGATTAGGAAGTAAAATTAGTTAAAGGAGTTTAATTAATTATCCCTAATAAGATTAGGGAGCCCCTTTAATTAAAAAGGGTTTAATTAAATAATACCTTATTTTAATAGGGTTACTTGATATCTTTATAAGAGGAGTCTTATATCAGATATTAAGACTATGTTATAATTTCAATGGTTGGAGAGTACGCTCTTTTTCTATAGAGATAGAAAAACTAGGGTTTAGCCAATCACCCATCTTCTTGAATCCTTCTTCTTCCTTGGTGGATCACCTCTAGAGACCAAACACTTGGGTGGCTAACGTTGATCAAAGGAAGGAACCAAACCTGGTGGATCCAAGTTGAACGCGAAAAGAATTGGAGGTGAACTTGTACCTGAGGAAGCTCGGATCTTCAAGGGTATGATTCTTGTTCTTCAATTTTTTGTTTAATTAATAATTGTTCATAAAGGATGATCCGGGTATATGGTTTGTAAAATTTTAAAACTCTGATTTTTTCACGTTTCCGCTTATTTTGTGCAATTTGATTGCGTTCAAGAATATTACAAACCAAACAGCTACGGCACAAGTCTTGTGCCTGGAGCCGGCGCAGCGGCGTGGCGAACCAGAATATGAAATGCAATTCGCGAAAAATTATAGAACATGGCCAAAAAACTCAATTAACTTATTCTTGCACGAAATTAGACATACACAAACACTGTAATACACTTATAACTACTACCCAACTCTTCTAGCATTATTTTAACAAGTTAAAACACACAATTTATAGAATCAAAACATGTAAATTTATTGTTCTTGATGTTCTTCGTTTTAACATACATAATTATATACAAGTATAAACTTTATGGGACAACATATGATTGACGTATTAAATTTACGTGTAAGGGCTATATGGCCATATTCCTATACTCTATAATTTTGAAGCAATAATATACGTCATATTTTTATGAAACTGAGGATATGGAAATCTATAATATACAGTAAAAACATGTTGTGTTAACATATTTTCATATATATATATATATATATATATATATATATATATATATATATATCCACATAATCGCTACCATTTCCAATTACAAAGATTTTGAACAGAACTTGAAAGCCATTTTCATGAAACTTTAAATGACGTGAATAAAAACTGGGTTGAAGAGATTACCCAAAGCATAGTGTAGATTGTAGCCTTTCTTCAGTCACATGATCATAATTCCCTCAAAAATTCTCAATTTCTCTTTGATTTTCTTTGAAAAATAAAAGAAGAAGAAGACGCATAATTTATAAAAACTAAGCGCAGTTGTGGTGGTCAGTTAATCCGATCATAAGTTAACTGCTCCCAACTCCCAATAGGGCTCCGTTTGGCTAGCCTTAAAAGGCTCATTCTCATTTAATTTTATAAATCTCTTATACTATAGTTTAATAATGTTACACCCATTTACGCAATAAATCAAATATCTTATTTAATTCATTTTAAATAAAATATAATAATTTTTCATTAATTCACATAGTCACATAATTAAATTTCTCATTTATTAATTATGTTAAATTATTAATTCTCTAATTAATTAAAATAATATTAGTCTTATTAATTATTTCTTTTAATTCAATAAGCTCACATAAATACATACATTGAATAAATCAATTCTCCACATTAATTTAATTATATAACACATATAATTAAATTAATTTACCACAATTTCATCAATTAATTATTTAATCCAATAATTAAATCATCAAAAAATATTTATTTAATTCAATAAATATTCAAATAAAATTACAAAATCTCGTTTGTCACATGTTTCCCCCCTTAAAAGAATTATGTCCCAGAATCACAACTCAATCGATTCGTCCCGTTACATTCTCCCCCCTTTACAAAGATTCTATCCTCAGAATCGCTTACAATAAGTTAATTAAATAAATAAGGGAAATTCATCATCATATGCTCTTCGAGTTCCCACGTAGCTTCTTCAGCGTTCTGGTTCCTCCAAATTATCTTAACAAAAGGTATTACTTTATTTCTGAGAACTTGTTCTTTTCGATCGACAATCTGAACATGAATTTCTTTATATGACAAATTTGTCTCAAATTGCATTGGTTCATATTCAATCACATGTTTGTAATCGGGTTTGTATGGTCGTAAAACAGAAACATGGAAAATATTATGGATATGTTCTAAGGCCGGAGGTAAGGCTACCTCATACGCAACTTTTCTGATTATTCGCAGTACCTCAAAGGGTCCAATGAATCTTGGTCTTAGTTTCCCATTCTTTTTGAACCTGATCTTTCCCTTCCAGGGAGAGACTTTCAAGAACACATAACTACCTGATTCAAACTCTACATTTTTATGGTGTAGATCAGCGCATTTCTTCTGCCTATCTGGAGCTGCTACCAGACTTGTACTGATCACTTTGACTATTTCTACTGTCTATTGTACCAATTCTAGACCTAGTAATTGTCTTTCACCAACTTCATCCCAGTATAGCGAAGTTCTGCACTTTCTGTCGTATAACGCTTCATAAGGCGGCATGCCAATTCTAGCGTGGTGACTGTTGTTGTAACTGAATTCAACGAGCGATAAGTGATCATCCCAATTTACAACTGCATACCCATGCATTCTTCTAGACGTTTCCAGAAGTTTGATGTAAAACGCGGATCCCTATCGAAAACAATTGACACTGGAACTCCGTGTCTTGAAACAATCTCTTTCACATATAACCTTGCCAATTGATCCAAGTTAAATCTGATTTTGATCGGAAGGAAGTGCGCAGATTTCGTCAATCGATCAACAATATATACTGCGTTGTAGCCATTCTAAGTTATTGGTAGGCCAACCACAAAATCCATCGTAATATGTTCCCATTTCCATTCTAAGATCTCTATAGGTTGTAGTAACCCACTCGGCCTCTGATGTTCTTCTTTCACTTTCTGACATGTCAGACACTTGGCAACACACTCTGTAACCTCTCATTTCAAATTTGGCCACCAGAAATGTTGTCAAAGATCTTGGTACATCTTAGTACTACCAGGGTGAATCAAATATCATGAGCTATGAGCCTCATTCAAAATGTCTTCCTTAATCTCTATCACCAGCGGTACCCAAATTCTGCTCTCAAATCTTAGTAGTCCCTCACTGTATATTTTGAATCTCTGTTCAGTCCCTTCAGATATTTTTTTCTTCACTTTCTCACACTCTTCTTCCTGAAGTTGAGCTTCCTTAATTTTATCTAGTAAAGCCATACCAGCTTGTATTTGGAACAACTTCTCGTCAACCTCCATAGGATACTTCACTTCCAATCCCAACTTTTCAATTGCTAAAATTAGCTCCTCCTGAGCGGTTAACATCATCAATTTCTCCCGACCCTTCGTATTTAAGGCATCGGCAAACACATTAAATCTCACAATCATATCCTTAATTAACACTAACCACCTTCTTTGACGCATATTCAGGTCCTTTTGTGTAAAGATATATTTCAGACTCTCGTGGTCTATATATATTTCACACTTCTCCCCATAGAGATAGTGCCTCTAGATTTTCAAAGTAAAAACCACTACAGCTAAATCCAAGTCGTGAGTCAGATACCCCTTCTAATAATCCTTCAATTGTCATGATGCATACGAAATGACTCTTCCGTTCTGCATAAGCACACAACCAAGTCCTTTATGCGATTCATCACTATAAACCACAAAATTTCCTGTATCATCTGGAAGAGATAACACAGGTGTTGTACTCCACCTCTTCTTTAATTCTTGAAAACTCTCCTCACACTTCTCTGTCCAAACAAATTTCACCATTTTTCTAGTCAAATTCGTTAACGAAGTCGCGATCTTGGAAAAGTCTTGAATGAATCTTCTGTAATATCCTGCCAACCCAAGAAAACTTTGTACTTCTGACGACATTCTCGGCTGATCCCAGTTTATCACAACTTTGACTTTGGATGGATCTACCGAAATTCCATCCTTATCGATCACATGTCCAAGAAATTGTGCTCTTTCAATCCAAAATTCTCATTTCGAAAATTTAGCGTATAACTTCTCTCTTCTCAATGCCTCTAACGTTGCCTTCAAATGTTCTTCATGTTCTTCCTTGGTTTTTGAGTATACCAAAATGTCATCGATGAATACCACCACGAATTTATCCAGAAACGGTTTAAACACCCTATTCATCAGATCCATAAACACTGTAGGAGCATTTGTTAGACCGAATGACATTACCAAAAATTTGTAGTGACCATATCATGTTCTGTATGTTGTCTTTGGTACATTCTCTGGTCTCACCTTCAGTTGATGATAACCACTCCTCAAGTCTATCTTTGAAAAGTATCTCGCTCCCTTCAACTGATTAAACAAGTCATCGATCTTTGGTAATGGATATCTATTCTTAATCACGACTTTATTTAGTTCTCTATAGTCGATGCAGAGCCGCATTGTCTCGTCCATCTTCTTCACAAATAACATCGGCGCTCCCCACGGCGATACGCTCGGTTGAATATACTTCTTGTCCAGTAATTCTTGTAGTTGCACCATCAGTTCTTTCATCTCTACAACGATGCCATTCGGTACAGTGCCTTCGATATTAGAGCCGTTCTTGGAGTCAAATCGATCACAAATTCAACCGCTCTATCTGGTGGAAGTCCTGGAAAATTGTCCAAAAATACGTCTGTGAAATCCCTCACTACTGGTATCTCCTCTACTTTGGATTCTCTTTAAGATTGTCAACTATGTAAGCTAAGTATCCTACACTGCCTTGTCTTAACAACTTCCTGTCCTGCTTCATCGTCAGACAACTTGTTTGTCTAGACGATTTCCTACCATAAAACACAACCTTTGACGGAGTCATAAGGTTAATACACTTCTTTTGGCAATCAATTACAACCCCGTAATTCAATAGCCAATCCATTCCTAAGATAACATCAAATTCACCAAGTTTAATAGGGATAAGGTCTACATTCATAATGTTACCCATAATATTCACCCTACAGTTCTTGTGTATATATTTTACATGGATCACTTCCCTATTCACAATTTCTATGTTCATGGGGTATTCTAACTCATCGTTAGGCAATTCTAAATTCTTAGCAAAGTCATCGGATATAAATGAACAAGTAGCACCCGAATCAAATAATACATAAGCATTAACTT